>JAPZDY010000015.1:6008108-6021206 GCA_029783645.1 Ctenochaetus hawaiiensis | reverse complement strand
CTTTGATGCCTTATATTTTTTATATTTCAATATATTGTAGACTGATTTTAAAAGAACACAATATTCTTTCATTTCAACAACAGCAATTACCATTGCTTTCTGTTATGCTAGGACGTTGCACAGTAATTATCAAATAAAATATGAGGATGAAAAGATGGTACACAAACTCAACAGTGCACACACAAACCTACACAAGCTCAAATGAGAGCCTCTGTCAAGTGGTTGTTTTCATTAGAAAATGGTCATTTTCTTAATGGCAGAGGCACTTAGGTCTTGGTAGACAGAGATGTAGTTTTTCATCATCAATTAGGATGACTCTTAGACTTTCATTTTAAATATTCTCTCTCTTAAGGTCGGCTCTTCTCTTGTTCACTTAGACACAGACACACACATAGATAGGCAGCCACACACCAACTTCAAAAGGCTCTGCAAGCCCATTTTCAGTTTTGATTAAGGGGGTAGCAAAGAGAGCCTGATCACCATACACATATACTAGAGGCTCTTATTGGTTTTTATCTCTTTACCTTCTTAGTCTGCTCTGCAAACACATCAAGTCTGCTGCAATAAATAGAATGAATGTTGTTGTGTTGTGAATCTGGAATCATGTGTGTGTACATGTTTGAGTTGCTAACACACAGAAGGTCAAAGCATGCCCTCACACATCTTGTGTTCTGTGGTCTAAAAAGGATGTTTGCATGAGTCAACAAAGGTCTGCATACATGTGTATCTAAATGTGTATGTGTTCCTCTCCTGGTAAGGAACTTTTCTGCAAACCCAACTGCAAAAATCAATGTTGGCATTATACGTTTACGCAAACTGCAAATACAATGACACATGATGTTTTTAACATTTCATTTTTCAATTTTAAGTTGTCCCAGTGCTGTGTTCAAGGTCTGGTTGTGTTTAGGTACAAAAAAACACTTGGTTAGGGTTCAGAAAAGATCGTGTTTTGGCTTAAAATACTGGGTTTTGTTGCCATAAACGTGGCTGGAAAATGTCCCAGTGTCTTGTTAAAACGCACAGTATGTCGCTTCTGGCTCTGATGTGAAAGTCAGCTTGATAAATACAGTAGAAATGTGGATATAATGCATTTGCAAATTTTACAAATTCAATGTTTCTATGATTTGCAGGAATGCACAAAGTCAACTTTTGAGGTATCATAAAATATAAAGCTCAGAAACATGATACACAAACATCTGACTCTAGTTGGCTCATGTGTCTGTGATTCCAACCAAATTCTGACAACCAAAGCTGACTCTTTCAAAAATCAAGCCATTTTTCTTTTGTTATTTAAATGGCAACTATCAAACCTCTAAAATACAGTATATGTGAGTGTCAGCACACACATACACAAAATGCAGTGAAAACACTCGCTGCCTGCATGTGGCAGCAGCTTTTATCTTCTAACCTGAAGGAGCAAACGTGAGCACGTCTGCATCTGCAGGTCTAAACTGTCCACACCAAACATGCTGAGAGCTCATATAGTTTCTGAAATAAGGGGTGGCAATAGATTATTGACCGTGGTGTAATATAAAAGCACATTTACTCAAGTACTGTGCTTAAGTACAATTATTTGGGTACCTGTTCATAACTTCAGTAGTTTAATTTTAAGCTACTTTCTACTTCTACTCCATTACATTTCAGGAGAATATTGTACCTTATAACTCACCAGATCTATTTGAAAGCTTCAATAATCATTTTACTTTACAGAATTAGATTTGGTTAGATCATAGTTTAATCCACCAATAAATAATGTATTATTATTTATCAAGCTGCACAGCGGTCTGTAATTCAATTAAAATTTACTCCACTTCAACCATCTGCAACACTGAGGTGAATAAATGCAGCAATAGATATAATCCAGTAAGGTAAACAACATCATTCTGCAATGGACCATTTTGCATTATTGTTTGAATTTTTGTTTGAGTGACACGTGTTAACAATGATAAAGCTAATGTTTTGGTAAATGGAGTCTTGTCTTGTGGATATAACCTCTGATTCTGATTGAACATAAACATAACATATTACACATTACTCTATAACCAACAGGTTTGTTTCTGTAGGGATTCTTTCATTAATATTGACAGACAGCTATAGTAGCATTGTCAGCCTGTAAATGACAGGAACAAGCACTTTCAGTGAATGTACCACAAACGTCAGAGCTGCCCCAAAGGATTAACGTACATTGCAGCTGTGTTGCAGCTCCTGCCTGAGGCCATCTCCCAGATCAATTTTTTATAAGTATTAGTCTTTAACACAGTAAAGCATGTAAAAAACTGGGTCCAGGTTTGAAATTATTGGAATTTCTTTTAGAGTAAAAGATTTAAATATATCTTCTACCACTCAAGAGTTTGGCAGGCAAGAAAAATGACAAGGATTCAATTTATAGTCATGGACTGGAAATATGAAGACAGACAAGAGAGACTCAAGATCAAATACCTTGGTGAGATTATACAACAAAGAAACAGCAAAAAAGACAAATAGTTAACATAGCATGAATAAGTTGGCATGCAGCAACATGCATGCAAGATGAAGAAGATCAAAACACTGGCATTTCTTCACAACAAGATGAGCTAAAAGTTGATTAATTTTATATTGCTTTGTAACCAACAACTCAGAACTGAATTTGGCCTTGCAAGAGGCTAAAAAAAACAGTAGCAACAGCATAGCACTCTTTTTTGAAGGCTACCACTGCTTACTGTAAAATTATCAAAGCATAAAATTAATAAATGTGCACTTGGTTTATCACATTGCTTTAAATCAACATACACAGGTTATGTCATATATAAAAAGGGGCAAATGGCAATATTGCTCCAAGAAATGCCATCTCCTCCTGCTGACTTCCTGAACATTTGCATAATGTGCAATTATGGTAAGTTAAAGAGTGGATTGTGATTTAATATAAAAACATTCATTATCACAGTATGGAGGTCATATCATGCAGCTGGATGCCATTAAATTGGTCAAAGATGTTGCACAAATAAATCATAAACAAGGGTATGAATATCCTCTTTTCTCTGACCTTCCCTCTGTTTATTGTGCTAAATAACCATGAGTGTCTTAAGGTGATAGTACATAGTGCTCATTATGGCTTTCACTAACTATTAGTGAGCTAGAAATCATTATCATTAGCCATGTATACACTGACACTGGCTATTTAATTAGCTGGTTAACATAACATTTTACTGTACAACTGTGTTTGTTTATGCTACATGTACATGAATTTTAAATGTTTTATGATAAGAGACACTAGAAATGTAAATGAGCAATCAGTCAGAAACAAGCACATCACTGACAGACATATTTATGATCTTATGGCGTTATTAAACACTGCATGCTTTTCAGCCGATGTTCATTTTTCCCTTTTGCCTTTTAGTTTGCAAAACATCCAGAGAGAGAAAGAATTAATTTAGAGTGCAATGTTTTTGGTAAATAAGCAATTACTTTGTTTGTATGCATTTATTATTGTCTGTTGATTCTAGAGAAAAGAATATCTCATTAATGTTTCCAATTATATGCAGTCACCCATATTATAGTAATTATCTTATTGTGTCAAACACAATCTTCCCATCAGGCTAGGCCACATCAATCATTCCCTGCTGTCATACACTGCAGTCATATCGGTCCCCCGGCTTTTCTCCTGCTGCCTTTAAATTACGTCATGTGAAACAAGTTCAACGAAAAATGTAAAATATAACAAGCAGGAATCCCATCTTCCCATCTCTGTCCCATCTTCCCCTAAAAACTTCCTCAACTTTAATTCACAGATTTTTCTCCAATAAGACCAGACAAGTTGTCTGTTTATTTTTCTTATAAAAAATGAATAGTCAGAATTCCCTCAGATATTTTAGGGTACTGAACTGATCTACATAAATTTTACATATACCTATATATGTATATTTAAATACATACATAATTCCTACATGTATTTGGTATACTCCTGGTTTATAGAGTGTTTGATATTGTCTTATAGTTTATTTTTATTTTTAAGTACCACACTGTAATAACATGCCTAGTATTTTCTCTTTGTTCTCCTCTTCTTTTTAGTTGAGTTGAGGGGAAGTAAGTTGTATAAGCCTGTGGCTTCTTGACTTCTCTCTCCATCTGTGCATCTTATGCAAATACAGAAGCAGAACTAAACTATAAAATGCAAATGCACTAAATGGAATAAGTTTCCATTCACCACCACAAAGACCTTGGATTCACGGCATTGTACATTCCAATGAACACAGTTAGCTGTGCTTGCCAAGCCCCCGGGAACAGTGATGTGTGATTTCAAAGACCACAATCTGTTTTGCAGAAATAAGGCTAGTCCAAATAAGACTTTTTCTCATACACAATCATTACATAAGGAACTGTAAAACAATGAATAAATTTTCCTGTTCAGAACAAAAGCTGTGAAATGAGTCTTTGGATTATCAGAATTTTGATGCAATAAATAGCCATATCAGTGTAATATGTTCATGCCTGTAATGTGTGTCAGGAGCCAAGAGGAAGTCAACTGACTTAGCCAAAGAAAGTCTTAACTCTATGGGGTGAAAAATGTGGAGGCCAGAAGGAGCCTGAAAAGCTAATTCAGCCCAGTGAACAACTAAGGCTATGTTAAAAAGAATGGAGCACCATCTTAGAACCATGGTATGAAGTAGTATATCTATGGTTACTGCACGTGGAAAGTCATGCAAGTTGCAAGTTTTTATTCTTTCTACTACAATAGCAACCAACTGAGCTGGTTTAAATTAATCCTCAGCTGAAAAGAAGTGTCTGGCTACACCATGCATACGGGTTGGTTAAGTCTTTCTACCAAGCATTTAAAAAAGTAAGTAAGTCAACACAGAACTGCAGTTCCTCCTATAGCCACTTGCGGCAGGCTCCAAGTTTAAGTCAACTGTCAAAATTACCTCTGTTGCTTGAACAAGTTCAGTTTAGGAGTTTTAGAAATTTGGTGCTCTATTGCAAACCAGCCCACATTTGCACCATTTTTGAATGCAGTCATTGTTATCAAGAATATTTCATTGACACAGAGCGCTACACAATGCACAACAACAATACTCAACCACATCCATTTTGGTTCCTAAGAAACACCTGCTATCTTTTGGTATCTTTTGGTTCTAGCTCTTAACAGTTCAAACTTGACAAGTTCCATGGAAAAAAATGATGTTTCTGATTCATTTTCTATTCATTAAAAAATGTACGGGACGCTGAATTTTCTCACTCATTTAAATTACAATGAGGTTTAAAGTTACGCATAAGTGAGGGCGTACCTTTAGTTAGCCGCTAGCTGTCTGCGAGGCATTCCACATAGCCATAGCATAAGTATTCTTTTTAGCTCACCCCTTTCATCCCAATAGTCACTTCTGCCTTTAAAAACAAAATGGTAAACTCATGGCTTTCAAATAGTAGCTCACAGACCAATATGAGACATCATAGTAGCTTTATCGAGTATTTGTTATACAGTGTATGCCCTCTGAAGGCCTTCCAAGGCCAATAGTACTGTTAGTAGTAATAAGGACTACAGAGAAAAGAGAACTGGGGATTTTAAACTAGAGCGCATTCAAAAAATATTAAGATAGTTTTAAAATCTATGAACAATTTTTAAATTCAAATGTATGCACTGCAGAGAAAAATATCTCTGGCCTCTCTTGCAGTAGTTGGAGAGTAACATCCATTGCCTGTCGTTGTCCAGGCTTCCAGGGCCAACCTAACAAAAGCTCAGCAGTATTGTGCCTCAGTATCCATTAGAACTGGTGGCCGGCAAAAGCATAAAATAACATGACCAGTGCAGTCTACCTGTTGGCTCCAAGCAGCTCTCTTTATTGTCCACCTAGCTGTTCTGCCAGTGTCAGATGGCTGTTAGCCAGGCAAAGGCACCATCAGCACCAGCCTGAGCTTCTATAATGTGAGGTTATTCATACCTTCCCACTGGGAAGTTTTTGAATTGAAACACAAAAAGAAAAATGAGCTGTAGTGACACTGCCAGGAATGCACAGGGAAGAAAACAAAGCCTATTTCAGCCAAAATCACCTGAATGTCATAATAGAAGGACATTAGAGGTAAAGGCAGCTAGAATAATTCAGAGTGTGCCGGGAAATACTGAACATTTCACTCATCAGCACTATTTCCGAGTATTAAAAAACAGAAGTCTGAAAACTCGTGAAGCGCTTATTTAATGTCAAAGTTATTAAAATAAAAGCTTACTGCTTGCTCTTTGTTTCTCTGTAGATCTACAGTATTTAATCTCACTGTTTTTCATTTGGGAGTAAGAAAAGCAAATTTAAACCTAGGATAATAAAATTTAAGAAAACACAGCCCCAGCAGTTAAAATAATTTATATAAAACAGCACAACTTAAATTTTTTTTTAATAACTAAAATATTTAATACAAAACTTATCCTTAAAGTTCAACATGTCCATAATCAAAACTATTTTTAAAAAATGTAGTATTTACATAGAGAACAGTGACTGGCTCTCTATTTTAATGCCAATGCAAAATCCTAAATCGTTTCCTGTGAAACTGCCACTGTGTCCACATGCATAATGATTAGTTTCAACCATGCATGAAACTACATTGAGGGGGACTGGGATAGTGGTCACGCTTGTCAGTGGTAGACAAAGGATGGGTGCAATTATAAAGATGAAATTTTTACGTACATGCACGCATACACACGTGCGCATGCTCACTTATTCATACAGTCACACAAATACAGCATTTGAAAAGCAGACACACAAGCTGCTATGCATGCCCATGTTCCAGGAAACCAGTCAGAAAATTGTGTTTCTGTCACTTTCTATTTTATTAAAAGATCCCATTTACTCTTTATGAGGACATTTGTTTTGACTATTTTCATATATTACACGACATACCAGGATTCACAGTCCTTGTCCATCAGCCAACTCCTGCCCTCCCTCTTGGCCCTATCAGTTATATTCTTTTTCTGTTTTTCTTGATATGTTTTTAAACTTTGTAGTAGCTGTTGTTAAACAGCAGAATGGTTAAATTTTTCTGCCAAAATGAGCAAGAGCCATCACAGTGGCCTCAACAATTGCATGACTCCACCGGTTGTTGTAAAAAAAGAGTTGGCCCTTTGAGGCATAAAGACTCAGGGTCACCTTGGAGAAAATCCTTTAAAGAACTATTTATGTGGAGATGTGCTTTGAGGTGCGAGGCAAGTAAAAAGCTGTGGGAGTCAAGGTCCATCCCTGTCTGTTGATTTTAATGGAGCTCTCCGAGCCCATATGTCAGCACCAAGGCCTTGTGTTGAACACATAACCACAAGGGAAGTAAAAATGCACATTTTTTTCTCTTTCCTAGCTGTAAAGGTGATATAAAAGGTTGAATGTAAGTGAAATAATAGTATCTATGGTGTTAAGTGAAGGTTTTGTGGATGTTGATATAATCACTAATTTTTAAATTATAGAAACTTTATTACCAAAATAAATAACTTCTTTTTACAGAACTGGGTTCTAACATTTCCTTGCAGGAAAAACAAATGTGTACACAGCATGAGGTTTAACCAGGACATCAGACATTTTGTCTCCCCCCTCTGGCAGTGAGAAGACTTATATGGTGCTCATGATGCCATAAGCGCCGCTTTATTACTAGATGCTATAGCTTATTCTGTCGTTATTGTTGCTCCTTCCTCCTTCGCTGTCTGACATAAAATGCTTCTCTACCTGTGTTACAGCAGAAAAATTTCACCACAGATTCCAAAGGTAAATTCCTGGTGTACTGAGATAAGGACTTGAATCTGCTACTTGGACTAGTCAAGATTAAGTTGCATTAAGAATGACAAGAGACTTGACTTGAGGCTCATCCTCACTTTCATTTTCACTTTTACTTGAGGTTAAGTACTGACAAGTAATCTTTTTTTTCATTTTAATTTTTGTGCCTTCTTTTTTTTTGGCACACTTAAGATGGCTGAATGTTAGTACACCCCCTTGTTATTTCCCCAGTTAACCAGGGTTAAAAGTGATGTGATCATACAATGTTAAAGACTGTTAACAGCTTCTTTATTTCACCTATGAAGCTGCATGCATGCCCAAGGCAATAGCATTTGCCACTTGTGCCTAGTAAAGGAGTACAACCTAATCTTAGGTACAACTTTGTGTGTGTTAGAAATACAATTCTTGAGTGTCACAGTACATATACAGCTTCCATTAAAGCAAGACTCCCACTCAAAGTTCAGCAAGCTCTTCTCAGCTTGATTCCCTCCCACGCCTTCTATACATCACCGAAGCCACTACAGACTGCACACTGATTTCCAGGGATCTTTGTTAACAAAATCCAGCGTTTTTATGGTTAGGGTTAAAGTTTTCCAGAAAAACAGTACGTTGTAATACAATGTTCAGTGTTATTCACTTCATCTATGAGTAGTCCCGATGTTGCTGATGAGTGTTTATGTTTTGAAAGAGGTTATTTCTGCCTATGCTGCAGAAAATCACAATGAAGTAAAAGTGAATCTGTGGACTGAAATACTGAAACTGCAGAAGGATTTTTTGAACATTAATAAGCTACTGTAAGTGTGCATGTAAAAAACAACTTTTGGCCAACTGCACCTGCTGCATTATGTGTTTTCATCTATTTTTGCAATAAGAAACCAGCAGAAAACATATGACATGGCAGTGTATCTATGTCTTTTAGATAAATATGCTGTTTACACACCTTAAACTTTACAATTGTGTTTGGTAAAACCCTATCCCTAACCCAAACTCATACTAGCTACCTAAAACATTGTAGGGGAGCAAGCATACCCTTCAGTGCAGCTCTATGTCATCATGGCAGTGGCTTCTTCCAGCAGGATAATGCCTCCTCCCATACTGTCAAAAGAAGATCCAATCCATAAAGACTGCAACTTGTATCATACAGAAAGGATCTGCTGCAAATGCCTCAGTATCAGAGACAACAGGACACCTTGAGAGTTCTTGTGTCCATGCCTGAACGGGTTAGAGCTCCTTTAGCAGCACCAGGGGGACCCAAGCAATATACAGCAGTTGATCGGTGTATTTTTACACAACAGTTCCACTGTTTGCTGTCACTTCAAATGCCACCTTTGTGCTTTGGTTATTAGTTTGCCAGTGCCCACGCTCACTTACACAATTGACAGTCTATTAGATGACTGTGGGCGCATTTAAGTGATCACAGGCAGGGTGACAAAAAGAAATTGTATCTAAAGGCTTTGTACACTCAATGGTTAATGTAAATGGTAAATTAATGTGTGGGAGCACAGCAAGAAGTTTTTTAAAAGTTTGGTTATAAGAAGGAAGAATATTTAATGAGTTAAATGAAGATATTAAAGCTAAAAGCACAGGTGCATGCTAACTCCCATAAGGAGTGCTATAAGGCTAAATTGTACAGTGTGTTCTGATTCAACAAACCATCTACTCAAAATACTATTCCCAGAGGGTTTTGTTCCCTTATACCCCCTTCTCCTACAAGCCTGGTTCTCATTTACATTAGATAACATATCTTATAAATTAACTAGCAGAAGGTTGCAATCAAAGACGTTATGCAGCATCTGTCCCTTAAGCCCCTAAAGCAAAAATGATGGAATTGGGGCCAGTATGCCAAGTGTTTTCTTCCAGGCGGCCTCACATTTGAAGTTGCAGGTTTGTAAACGACAACAGGTGTTGAGTTGATACTGTTTTTATGCAGTATTCGATCCGTTTTAAATGCCAGCTGGTGAATTGTGGCGGAAGTATGCTGCTTTTTTTGACAAAGCAACTGGGTTACTTTTGCAGGGGAGTTTGTTATGCTTGAAGAGTTCTCAAAAAAGAAACAGGATAGCAAACTTGTGTGTGTCTATGTTAAAGTGTGTGTGAGAGAGCAAGTGAGCAGGAGATCAGCTAAGTGGTAGAAAGAGCGAGGAAGAGAGAGAGAAGCACTGCAGATTGAGATGAAAAGAGTGTCAGAGTCAAAGAGGAGAGCTTGTGAATGTGTATCTAAGAGCGATAAAGTGCAGAATCAGACTTTTCCATCTCCTCTTACATAGAAAGAGGTGATTCAGCTCTGGCACTTGAAAGCTGCAATGGCTTACAAATGAGCAACAAATTATAATCATACAAAACAAACTACTTACTTAGTTACTGATCTATTGTATGTCTAAGCCGCTGATGCAAATATGTTTTGCTGTGGGGAAAATATTTATGTTTATGGCTTCTAAACACAATGTTGATATAATTTAATTGATGATATATTTTTGAAGATGTACATTGAAATAGCCTGTTGTATCACAATTCCAACAGCCGCACAGACAGCTAACCAGGAAGGAACGTGCTAGTTACTCTTTTACGAGCCTTGATTCAAATCAAAGTTACATGAGGAAGGGCTGAAGTTACTGGCCTGTCTGTTCCTTTGAGGTTTGCTGCCAATGCAACTTGATGCATGAAAGAGAGACAGCTTAAGCTAGGTAGACACTCCTCTTTGTTTAATGTGGGAACAACACAACAGTGAGTGTGTGGGAGTTGATAATGACTCAGCGGAAATAAGTGCTAAAGTTAGCAAGCTAGCTTCAACTTCCAAATAAATACACACAGTAAAATTTAACATGTTTTAAAAGGGACAAACAACTTAAATTGTTTACAGCACAACAACATTATGTTGGCTTACTGAAAAAGGTAAAATTAGGTACAGTATTATTATTCACAGGCTATAAAAGCAAACCAAGATGGTTGACAATGTGTTTCATCGCAGATTTGTCTCTCCAATGTCATTCATCCACTGCCAAAGGCAAATCCAAAGAGATTTTATCCTAACAAATCCCTCCAGTTAGAAAACACATTTTCACAGCTATTAAATTTGCATATTTCCCATAAAAAGAATGGTTTTAAAGTTGATATATAGCCATTTCCACTGCTAACAGCTTAAGACTTGTGATTCTGTGTTTAATGTGTGTGCATTCACACCTACAGTTTGCAGCTTACTCCAAACAAGAGTAGAAAAAATGACTCACTATTCTTTATCAACATTACCCATTTTGTTCTGTTCAGGATCAGAAGGGGAACTGGAGCCAAGCCCAGCAAGCACTGGACAGAAGATTGGACAGAAGGCAGGGAAACTCCCTGGACAGCAGTGAACTGGGCCAATACTCACCAATTGGCCACAGATTGTACTTGTCTACCTGTGTGCTGTAGTATATCACTGCACAACACTGGGAAAAAGACACTGTATTAAACCAAATATGTAAGTTCTCCCACAAAATATATTACACTCCCTGCATGTTTTATGCTAGAATGGAACTGAAAGTGTGGAAAAATATAAAAACCTCTTTTTCTCTTGAATAATAAAAGTATTACAGGGCCTTGAACTACATGTCTGAAAGCTGTCGCTCTGAACCAGGAGAGTCCTTCTGGTCCAATGGGAGCAGACTTAACTGTGCCAAAGTGCAGAGCAGAAACCTTTGATGAAGCAGCAGACATCTTAAGTTTCTATAGCGACAGCATCCCCGAGGATCTGAGGTGAGCTGGTTAACTCAAGCTCAAGAACTTGCCTTAACAGCCTGCCATTTGTCTAGAATGTTAATACTTTTATTATTTTTTTACTTAACTTCTACCATTTTTTATCTTGTTCTTCTTTTGATTCAAAGTTTTTACTACACAAAAAGCACAGTGTAAAATTTGTACACCTGTCAAAGCATCCTTCAGGGACTCCTTAACTTGAATTACTCAGTGATTTTAACTCTGCATATTGTTTAGAGATGAGGAATTCTTACAATTCAAACACATCTGTCACATTTGACAGCCAAAGACTTTTCTGAACATGTTTTTTTCTGTCTCTGTATTGTGTATTGTTTCTTCTGTCATGCTCATTTACTTTGTTACCTCTAAAAAACACATCATTTTTGACTCACTCTCTGCAATTATGAGTCTTCACTCATTTCCTCATCCCTCTGAAATACAAGCAGCTGTCCCAGAATCCCAAATCCTGCCCTCTTTGTCCAGAAAAATTAGACTGAACTCAAGTTTTGTTTATTTAACCTAATAAGAACTGTTTATACTGACCACTGTAAAATAATCTGTTTTGTGTGGTACACAGACAGCACTGTTCTGGCTCTCCATTGGCTACCGTAAACCTGGATTTACAGCAGGTAGTAGGAAGAGTTTGGACGGGAAAATATTTGTGGATCATTCCTGAGATCACAACAAAGTGTATTTAATCATGTGGCTGCAAAAGATCTGGGATAAAGGAAGACTGTCATGTAGCCATGTTGGCACATTATTGCATCAGTCAACTTGGCACAGATTAAAACAAAGCAAAATGTAAATACTGTAGGAAAAAAGGGGAGAGGTGCAGCTCTTTTGGGAGTGAACAGTGCAATGTGTGTGTGTGTGAGTGTGTGCGCGCGCGTGCGTGTGTATGTGTTTCTATGTGTGTATGCTGTTAAGTAAGAGAGACATTGTGTCTTTGTAGCCTATCAGAGAGGAGTCAGTAATGTTCAGCTGGACAGAAAATAACTACTTAATCTCCTTGAGAGCCAAACGTGGCTCTGAGTTTTGTTTACCTGTAGCTGAGTTTAGTGATGAGGGTTAGTTCTTAAGCTAGCTACAACTTCTCCCTACAGCTGAAACTCAGTCTGCCATGCTAACTGATTGCAATCTGGAAGAGGAGGCAGATCGTTTCAAACACAGCAGTCTGAAAGTACAAGTTTGTGTCACCCTGATGTTCAGTACTTTTAAACCATAAAACATCTGAGCTGACAGACGCAAATTTGACTTTGATTGTTATCATTGTTTTTATTCATGCTAATTTATTGTGTTTTCCTGGTGACCATTAGGAAACCTGCATTGCCTTCAGCCAGCATGATGCCTAACATGTCATGTTCATTCTAGTCATGTTATTAAAGGACTTAAAAAAATTTTTTTAAAAAGGTTTCTAGTCCTGATTTTTCTTAACTTCACAGAATATTAGAAAGATATTAATAAAACTAAAAT
This sequence comes from Ctenochaetus hawaiiensis, assembly GCA_029783645.1. NCBI lineage: Eukaryota > Metazoa > Chordata > Actinopteri > Acanthuriformes > Acanthuridae > Ctenochaetus > Ctenochaetus hawaiiensis. Next base: position 6,008,283 of record JAPZDY010000015.1, on the reverse strand, counting down.
ATTTATGCAGTACAGCTGGTGTAAACTTTACATTGTGCAGTATCTTTATTGGAATTTTGATGTTGCTCATAGTTTACATGACTTCTTGTTATGTTATAATATGTTATAATGTTATCTGACCTGTTGATTACTAGGCTGATCAATAAGGGTTAGAATCTCTGGTTATCTTGGGATT
>JAPZDY010000015.1:5970819-5997648 GCA_029783645.1 Ctenochaetus hawaiiensis | reverse complement strand
ATTATGTGTTGGTGTAGACTAATCATTCCTCTGTGACTTTTGCATGGTCATGTGTCCTGCACGTGTTCACTGTGTTTCTGGGGCAATTTTCAAGTGCATTTCCGATTCAGCCCTGAAATTCAATAACTTGCATAAATTAAAATCACAGCTGAATTAAAATTTATTTGAATGAATTTGATGAGTTGTTAGAATATAATTTCATCATATCATGACATGTAGCTTGTTTTTTTTGTCTGTAAGACATAAAGACACTCTTATCAAACACCTTTAGACTCCTCTGTGATAGTAACTGCTGTAAGTCAAGAGGGTCTTATCTTTTCCCTTTTATCTGTTTACACTGTTTAAAAAACTCTTTTATATAAGTGTCAATGCATCCTTTATGAATATGCACAAGGTCACTTCCTCAGCGGATTGGGAGCTTATAGAGAGCTGTCCATAATTTATAGAAACACCATACTACACTTTCCTCATTTGCCGTTCCAATCCTCACTTATTTACCTCAGTTGCTGCCAAGACGTGTTATGCTTAGAGCCAAGAAGCGTCACTGTGTACTATACACATGCAACACACTATCATTTTTTCCTGCCATAGTTTGTATAATTCATATTCTACCCTTGATTTCCTGACAACTTGAGAGCTTGTCAGTCTGAATGATTTATTGATTGGAGGTTTGTGGGAATAGTTCACCTGTTGTGACCTCAATACTTACTGACAGTGGAGGTTATGCAAATTAAATGGTCCATACATTGCACTTCAAAAGGTGAGAGAAAGTGATAATCAATATTTAAATATCAATCACACTGTCTACACTTGGCAGTGAATGGACTTTAATTTACATGCCATCTCAGGCAGAGTGTTCACGGCTCTGCATTGCTCTGCATTGCAATCAATGTATTATTTTTTTTAACTCATCACAATACTGTACCTTTGATGTGGTATAATATTCTCGCAGTGAAATTTACAGAGCAGCGATCAAATGGAGCCACTTCAAGAGTCGGTCTTTGTAAAACACACAAATGGTTGGCTGATCAGAATACTTAAACAGACTGCGTTTTATTGTACAATAATTCACAGGCTCATTGCAATGGATAAGAGGGTTTTACATAATGCCGCTTGCTATTCATTCTGAGAACAAAGTGGAGCCCCTCCTTATGTCTCACTCCCAAATCTGCGGGTGAGCTTGTGATTAATGTGTAATTGACTTGATGAATGGCTTCCCCGTTCCGTGAATCCATCAAAATACTGCTTGATTAAGCGTCCTCTGCGCCTCTGATTAAAAACCAGCAAGATCAGCTTCATTTAAACACAAGCACGGACCCAAAATCTGGTCACGCCCACTGATTATCCCCTTGCAATGTGGGGGTAATCAATGCACGGAGAAGCTGGCTATCGGTGGTGACATAGTTGTGGCTGTGAGGGACGCTTTGCAGGCGGCGCGGCGGAGAATCGGCCCAGTTTCAGCAATCAGTCATGCCAACAGAAGTAGAATAGGATGGATAGGGGGCGGAGGAGGAGATGGATAGTGGAGGGTAAGAGTTTGAGAGGTGAGAATGAGATGGAATGGGATTCAGACAGGGACGGCGAGATGGATGCAGAAATGAAGACAGTGTGGCGAAGAAAGTTCGATATGAAAAGCAAGGGAGTGCGAGAAGAGGAGGGGAGGGTGGAGACGAGGGAGAGGTTCTGACAGGAAGGGTGACGAGCAGACACATGGAGCCATGTTATCAGGTATTACAAACAGAGAGATAAGGCAGGGGCTGCATGTGACACCCCCATCATCAGCTCTCCTTTCTGTAGGAGCCTACAACTCCAGCTCCATCTCTGTTCAAAGTGTCCAAATGTAATTACAAAATGATGATGGCCAGAATCTCACCTTCACAGCCACCAGGGAAAGGAGATATGGCAACCTTTACAATATATCACCTGTATCTGGCTACTCTATGACATTTTACCACTCTAGTCATAAGCTACTAGTACATTGAACCTATATAAAATTTAAATGACCAACTTCAGCAGCTGATTATTCTTTTGTTTGTATTATTCTGAAGGAAACTTTTTTTAGATCGTATAGCGGAAATATGGCGATAACATGAAGGCCTTAATTCCCAGAGGGGGGCTTCATGCTGTCAGTTTGTTTACTCGTGATGTGATGCCAAGACAGCACTGCCATATCTACAGGCATTATAAATAACTTCCTCTGAGATGTTATTTTTGTAGGTGATTATAGCACAACAGTACGGTGGAAATGTGTTCCATCATGTGCAACTGAAACTACAGAGGCCCTTTGTGAGTCTTGTGCCAAACATATGTTTTAATTTGACATATGTTTATTGCTTGTGATTCATATTATTTCATCTCATGTCATCAGTCAGTCAAAAGGAATTTTGCAAAAAGTGCCTCTTTGTCATCAATCAAATCTAAAAATTCCAGCTGGTGTTCGCTTTGGAAAACATTAGCAGAAGAGCTACCAGAGTGGCAGATAGATTTGTAAAAAACTTTGCAGTCTGCCTACACCGTTCCATTGATATTCTGTTGATAATGGGTGCGCTCCAAAACCTGACTGGCACAGTGCCGGTTCCAGCCGGGTGGGCATGGTTTCCATTCCATTTCTATTTGGGACACGGTTAGGCACATACCACTTTTTCTGGCTTGAATCCATGTGTCTTTTGCAGCAAGAAAACAAGGAAAAACAACATTTTAATAAACAACTTAGACTAATAAACTGCCTATGTTGTTTATTTTGCTTGGATTAAAATGTTCTCACTGTGATTTTTATATAAGTAACCTTATAGCCTTGTTTGAATCAATATTCGAAGTCACTGAGAAAATATAATTTTCTAAGAAATTAAATCTTTGATTGAGGCTATGTCCATGTCTACTATCCTATGATGGCCTCTTTCCACACGTAGCTCATCTCATATCTACAATGAAATGGGACCATCCCAGATTCTCTATATCTCATTCCCTTTGTGGTCCACTTCACCCACTTTTAGTTTCCAGAGCTTGGGAGATAATGAGACTTTGGCTTGTCTCTGCATACAACAGCCTTCATTAACACTCAGATGAGCATTAGCAGCAGAAAAGCATTTCCCTCCTCTCTTCTCACCTCCCCTTCAGCTAGAGGTATCATTTTCTCGGCAGCCATTAGTCAAGCTCGTGTTTTCTTACCTCATCCCAAATTGTTGATCTCCCTGTTTTCCTCACCCTTTAATCTGCAAAACTCCCTTGCTCTCTTTTACTTTTTCTCCCCACTTTTATTCGAACTAAGCCTTATTTGTCACCCTCTCCTTTTCTCTCTGCATTCCCCAACTCTTTTTCTCTTTCCTATTCTTTTCTCCCTGCCACCCACCATCACTCGCCTCCTACTTGCAGCGAACATCAAGCAGAATCCATTTCCCCTGGAGAGCACGAGCAGCCCCTGTGAGCTGCTCTTGATCTCTGTCCGAGCATCTGTGTTTGACAGCTTACAAATGAGCGTGAACCACTCGTAAACAGGACACACACGCACACAAATGCACACAGAGATTCTCTGTCCAACCACAAGTGTAGTGCGGTTGTAACCTCTGTCACAAACCAAGACCTCTGCTGGCCTCTCCGCTTCCTGGGACATCGATAGACTGTGTTGCCCTGTGCGATGATGACTGACCTCTCACCCCGTGCTGTCACCTTTGACCCCCTTATGGTGGAACAGGAGGAAGTAGCAAAGAAGGGAGTCCATAAAACATGCACAAATTCCACAATAATCTATGCACCATGTTGCACAGACATACTTCAACATGCACAGGTTCAAGAGAACATCTAACCTCTTCGCTCTAACTCTAAAATTCAATCCTCAACATGCATTTCCAGCCACAGCATTGCAGTATTAGTGTCACTGGAGTTGTACTGTAACTGCGACATCAGCCCGCTGCGCCTCCTGACATTAGGTTCACAAAGATGCCTGAGCAGCTCCCAATGTGCTCCTGCAGTTTTGCCATGGATGAAAAATTCATAGGGAGCCACAGCAGAAAAAAATCTTGCTGCAGCTTGATCCCATAAATATTTATCTGTCCGTTAACTATTGTGTTTGTCTTAGAGGAGGAAAAAAGGGCTTCAGAGAGAAAGAGGTCACAACCCAGAAAAAACTTCTTCTCAGTGAGTAAATGCTGGATGGCTTAACTGTACATCAGATATTTACACACATGAAACAGAGACAATAAGTGTTTAGCTACAACTCATATGTTTTTCTTAGTTTGATCCTTTATCCTTTTTCTCTTAATATGAGCCTTTATTTCTCTGTGTTATTTTACACATGAAGAAATATGCTTGAAATTAGCATTTTTGCTGCCTTTCTTTGGAATGAGAACAGAAATAATCCTGTAACTAATCTGAATTTACATCTTTTTTTGGATGTCTCTGTAATTTTAATGAAGCACGGTTTATGAGACATCATTAAAATTGACAAGTGTTTCAACAAGACTATTAAGACTAACAGGACTAATACTAGTCCTATTTGAATAGGACTAGTATTACCAGGGGACCTCATGTGATTTAGAGATCACCCTGCTACATCTGTGTAGCACATTTGCACAGGATAAAAAAAAGTCTGTATTTCACTTGAATTCATTGACATTTTTCCTCAGATAAATTGTCAAGGCTAACATCTGCTTCCTTAACCACAAGAGGTAGCACTCTGCAACCAAGATGATGTCAAAACTTGCATTTTAAAGTGCCCAACAAAGTCTCTGGAAGAAAAAAGGCATAAAGACATCAAAAAACCTTGTTGTGGCTGATTATTCCATAACCTCCATGGTCAGGAACATACAGTAGGTAATTTGTGTTTAATTTAAGATTTACAAATCAGGAACACTGGAAATTTTCAGAGAAGCGTTCCTAAAATAATAAAAGTCCCACTCGAGTAGGGATTAAGAGGTCTACAACCATACCAGCAGCTGTTTCTGAGGCCAAATACCAACATTTCTAACATACTAAAAGGTTTAGAGTGAGAAACCTAATCAGCCAGTTTTTATCTTCTATGATGTTTACCATTTTACCACATTTAGCATTGAATAACAGCATTTGCTTCACAAAATAAAGCTTAAAATGAGTTGTTTGAATGTTATTATTTTTGCAGGTATAAAACTAAGGTGTTTTTGTCCAATTCAATTGCGACCTGATGAGGGAGCAAGATAAAAGGTTTAAGAAAAACTAAAGTCGTTACTGTTCATTCTGACAATGAATCACCCAAATCACCCAGGGCGTATCATCAGGATAACATCTGGAGGACATTAATGTCTGTATAAAATTTGCACCAATCCATTAAGTAAATGTGGAGATATTTCAAAAGAAACAATAAATGTTCACCTGTTGGTGGTATTAGATGAAAAGTCAAAGGATCATCATGTCACTGTCACTCGGACAGACCAACAGACTGATTCACCCTCAAAGAAACCTACAATACAGCGGCAACTTACAAAACATGTCTATTTTCTGCCCCACTTATCACCAGAGGAAGTTGGTTAATGTATTATACCTTTAAAAAAGAAGAAAAGACATGAAAAAAGTATCACAACTCTTTCCACAACTTCCTGCTTTATCAAGTAGAGTAATCAGGTGTGAAGGACCTCGGTCAGGAAGATGACCAATGACCCAAGCAGCATGCCAAATGTTTGAAAAAAAAAGAAATCATGTTAAAGCTCTGAGAGCATGACACAAAATATGTGGTCTGATAAAAAAAAAAAATTGACCTTCAGCCTCTGTTGTTTCTGTCAGAACCACAGAACAGCAAAGCTTATCATTCATCCATCACCATCCTACTGCGATTCATGCTGGTGGAAGAATCAGACTGAGGTGGGGGGCTTTTTGATGATGGAGACTTTGAGAGGATTGAGAAGAGAATAAACTGAGACAGAGACAGGCACATTCATAAAGGGAAATAGATTATAGATTGCAAAGATTTTAGTTCAAACAAGACACTCTGTGTAGCGCACCATAAGCATACAACAAAATAAACACCGAATGGTTTCAGAACAAGAATGCAAAGATTCAGGAGTTTTCCGGCCAAAAGCACAGACTTTGTTCATGTTGAGAGTCTGTGCAGTGCATCAAAATAGCTACTCTCAGATGCTCCCTAAATCTGTGAGATATAATCAGGGAATATATGACAGAATGCAGATCTGCTTGGCAGACATACAGTTTGTGATCCACTTGCCATTTATGTTTTTGGATTTTATTTTCAGCGACTCATTATGCAGCTTTTAGCGCAGATCTGTGACTTATAAAACTCAAGTTAAAATGGGCAATATTGTTAATTGTTTAACATCATACAATAAGGGCTTGAAGACAGGTAGGTAGGTCCCTGATATTTAAACAGAAGTTTAAAATGAGACGAGTCAGTTCCAGTCATATTGAGATAAATATAATCTATAAGGTTAAAAATTGCCTCTTTTTTTGTATATATCATTAATGCCATTTAAACTGTTAGGCACAATCATATGAGCATTGTGCAACATAATATAATGCATTACAAAGATGCACTATATCCTGTAGTCTAAATGTTTATTAATAATAATAATAATAATAATAATAATAATAATAATAATTACTTTGTGAATTTTTGCTTGTTTGTCTATGTCATATATTTATTTATGTCAAGCTTGAAGTTTTTCCTTTCCTTTATCTGATGTAATTTGTAAAGGATTTTAGGGTTTCTCCAAGCATTTTGATCAGGCACACATTGTAAGTTTCACAGCATTATTCTGAGAACATAAGAGAAATAATTACAGCAGTGGTTAGCAGACGTACTGAAGACAACAGTCACTAGAACTTCCCTCAGCAGCAGCTGTTGGTTGTACCCGGTAGATACAAGGAATCTGTTTGCATTCACCAAATCACCAGTCCATTGCACGGAGTTGATTTCAGGGCTTCATGCAGATAATGAATGGTGTTATTTACTGAGGGGAGGCCAATGTGGAGCGGCAAGAGAGAGGAGATGGCTGGGAGGCAGACAGATGTGCAAGTGTGTGTGTGTGTGTGTGTGTGTGTGTGTATGTGTATGTATTAGAAACTGTGGTCCTAAGCCAATGTAGCCAGACGTGCTTCCTCATACACACACACGAACAGAGAGTACCGGTCTACATAAAACCTCCAAGGCACATGCAATTGCGCATACACACACACACACACACACACACACACACACACAATCACACTCCTACGCAGCATCTGTCCTCTGCTGGCTGAAGCAGCCCATGAGGTGCTGTAGTGATGAGGAGCTCCAGCAGCGATTTGGCTAAAATGACAGCAGGAACAAAGCAAAGTGATAAAGTATGTGCATCCCTATGAGTGTGTATGTGTGCATTTAGTGTGCTGTTACACATCACATGTTTTGAACCAGTGTGGGTGTGTATGACCTGTACATATGAATTTGCATGTGTTTCCATAATAAGTCTGTATGTGTCTGTTCGCATTTCTGTATATGCATGTGTATGTTTGGACTGTACACTTTAAATATGCATGTGTGTCTACATGAAATGCACTATGGGTGGTTTACATATGCATGTTGCAGCAGTCTTCCCTGGGTGTGTATGTGTTCATGTGTGTGTTTTCCAGCAGTTTTTTGGCTTGGGGCTGACAGTAGTGAAGCAGCGGAGCCCCTGAGCAGGTGTTGTCTAATATTACAACCGGGATGGAGCATGCAGAGCCGAACAGTGGATCAGTTTAGCTCTGTGTGCTGCACTGTTCAAGCTGACAGATAAAAACTGTCAGCTTGTCCGTATGCACATGTACACGCACCATGGTAACCGTGGAAGAGCACCTACACTCCCCTGTTCAATTTCAGAGGTTGGACTGAACTTGTTGGTTTATATGAAAGAGACAGAGCAGACTGGGTTTTCATGCAGGTGATGTGGTGCACAAAGGCTTTATCTCTAAAAAGACATACAATGTGCGTACGCCTGTTTTTACTCTTCTGCATATGAAAATATGATCTTTTATTTATTGAGTGGATATCATGCAAGTCCTTGAACCACTGAAATTTAAAAGAAAAATTGTAGATATATGAAAATGGACTAATTACTTTCAAGGACACATTTTTAACTGTGCAGTACAGTGGAAATGATGTTGGTGCTGTAAATGTTTAACAAAAAAATGTGTGCAAGGTTTTTTTGTTTCTAGTCTTTCTTCTTAGGATGGTTGGGGTGAGTAGGGTAAAAGTTTAAAGAATGATTAACTGAGTTTTGGATTTTACTATTTTATTCATTGACATTTACCTTGTTACTTAGTTAAAAACTACCAGTTTGAAGACCTTGAACAATTAACTTCATAACTACATTTCTTATAGTCTAAATATAAAATATACCTTCATAATAAAAACATGTCAAATGAATAATATTTTTTAAAAATACATTTTTTTTATTTTGTGCAATATAAATCATTGTCCTTTGCTAATTTGGCATAGCACAAACCGGAATTCAGGTGGGGAAGCTAGCCTGGCTTAACATGGTCGTAGCCACAGTCTGATGTTTGTAATTTTTGGAATTGTTTTCTTTTTACAAACTTGAAAAACAAGATGTAACGTAATTCAAATATTTGAAAAGCTGATTTGGAGCAAGCAAGAAAATTCTTTTCACTTATTTCCAGCAGTTGCTAGCAATAGCTTGATATTTAGTGTATAGACATTGGAATGGTGACAGTATCTTTATCTAACTCTCAGAAAGGTAGCAGATATGTGTTTTTGTTTAACTGTTTAACTTTTCCTTTAAATTCATCTAAATCTTTTACTTAATGTCCATTTGATGACCTCCTCCTTCTGCAAAACTGTTAACCTTTTACGGCACTTCTATAACCATTAAACCTTTTGTCTCCTTCTCGCTTTGTTTTTGACTTCATATTTAGAATAATGTTTTTTAGAATGTTGACATGACCTTGAATGTACACAATTAAATGTTGCTATCCTTGCTACTTACTAGCCAACTTCAATGTAAGTTTGTTGAACTGTTTATAACTGATATCAATAATGCGCAAATTTATGTGAAAGGATGATGTGAGATGAGCCTATGTATGCGTATAAGTTTGTTTACATTCAGATTTTTGTATTTTTATTATTTTATATATAATCCTACTTGTATTTTGCTATTTATCACTCACTTCTCTTTTATCTGTATTCTTTTTTGGAGCTACTATTAATGTAAATTTCCCTGGTGCAGAATCAATAAAGTCTATCTTATGTGTTCTTAATACTTTTCTGACAATATTCAATCTTACTGATGAAGTCTGTATATAAAATTAGACCGGTCAACTAGTCTAATTGTTATATAAAACATTAGTGAAAGTAGCTGTAAGAGATGTCTCCTGTAGAAACAGTATCACATTGTAAGCAGCCTATGAGCAAAGATGAGTGCTTTTTTTTTTTTTTTTTTTTACCTACTCAACCCCTCATTAACCTTGAGATCTTTATGCAAGAGTGTCAAATAGGTAGTGCTCCACTGCTGACCTTGTGTTCTGTTCACAGTAATTGTCATGTCTGTAGCAGTAGCTTATTTCAGACGGGCATAATAACTGTTCTCTATCCTGGTCAAAAACAGGAGGAAGTAATGAGGAAAGGTATCTCTGACCAAGCACCCCGGATGTGAACGGCCCTCATGTAATAGCAGTTTGGACACTCAGGTATTTTTAGAAGCTTCATATGCCTCTTCTCACTGGCAAGACCTGTCTGATTGCAGCAAAGCTACCAATTTTCCTCTCAAAATTTCCCTCTCTAGCTGTCTAACCATGATTTTTTTTCTTTACCTTTGTCTTCCTCTTCTTCTGCTGTGGCTGTCTCTGTCCATTTATGTCTGCCTTTTTCTGTCACTGTCATTCCCCATGTCTTTTTTCCCCATTTCCCTCTGTCATTTTTACTCGAAATCATCACCTATACCACCCCACCCCCCCTGCATTTTTTTCAAATCTTCCCTCTTCCGCCCCTCCCTACCTGTTTTGTCTCCCAAAGTCATCCTAATTAGTGTTTAAAGCCCCTGCTCCCCCACGGCGAGGTCGTCTGTGCCCGTGAGCCAACGCAGGCTTGTCTATGCCGTGCCAACTCTAATGAAAGAGCCCTATCTGCCGCCATCAGTGCATGTGTGTGTGTGTGTAAGTTTGTGTGTGCGTAAGTGAGAAAAGAGAGACCACTCACACATCATTAACAGCATTACCTCAATTACACAGTCTGACAATGAGAACTAGCTGAGAGAGATGGGGAGCGAGGGAAAGGAGGGAGGAAATTGACGGGAAGGGGGACGAAGAGAGGCGGGAGAGAGGGAGAGGTCTCGCTCAGCAGAAGTGAAGGAACTCTGCAGCGAAAATTGTAACCGTTTTATTCACCTGTCACGAAAACGTAAAAAAACAGCTACTGTACACAAAATCAATTTCTTGACTGCACTGAATTCATCCTTCTATTTCTGTTTAAAAAACATATTCATTCATATTCATCACATATCCTGGTTTGATTGAATCCCCGCTGACAACTCACTATGACAGAGAGATAGCAGCGCATGGGTATTTCTGTAAGGGGCCTTGATGCAATCATACCAGCCTAATATTTTTTTCTGTCATCCTCCATCTCTTTGCATGACAGTGCTTTTCCCTGCCTTCGCAACAAAGGTAACTAGATTTGACTCTTGTCATGATTTTACGCCCCTCATTCCTTCTCCGTGGCTGCTTTTCTGAGAAAAAAAAAAAGAGGAAAGGAAAAAGAAGTGAGGTCTGTCTTTTATTTATCACTGCATTTCCTCTGGGAACAAGAAAACAAAACAACAAAGGTCGAACAAAAAAAAGAAGGCAAGAGGGGACATGATGGAGGTGGAGAAGACGCTGGCGGAGGGAGAAACGGCTCAAATCAATATCATGAATCTACGGGGATTTGAAACGGTGCCCAGGGACAGTTTAGGAGAGGCATATCCGCTGCCGATTGTGTGTCTCACCCAAAGGGCAAGGCCAGTCAGGGCTGCTCGACCACAGCGCTCAACAAATCAATAGTCCTGCATTATGTGTGTGTATGTGTATGTGGCTGTGTGTGCTATCTGCCCACAAGCCCAATACCTATCGACGGAAAGGGCCAGGTGAAGTGTTTGGTAAGAAAATTGTGCAAAGTGGATGTTGGTGAGATGAAAAATAATTCTTATTACCCCCCTACAGCCAATGAGTAGATGAATGGAGCATGGAGAAATTATGGCTTCTTCCCGGAGAACTGCTTCTTATTAATTCAGCATATCAAGAGACTCTATAATGAATACTAAAATATAATTCTAACGGCTACTATAAGGTGGTTTATATTGCTCAAGTCACTATTATAATGTTAATGGCATTTTTGTCTATCAGTGTCATATTAAAGGCAATACAAGATAACATGTAATCAGATTTTGACTTGTACTGGATTTTTGAGGCAAACTTTTGCATCGGAATCAATTAATAATAACATAAAAGTAAAAATTTTTGGATTTACAATAGGAAAATGGTCTTGGTTATTTAAAATGTGTCTTTAGACTTTTTGTATTACATTTCACTGAACAATCAGATGCCATACACTCATAACTATATATCAGCAATAAGCTAAAAATGACCAATTTATCAAGCTTGCCAAAAATAATCAAAATGGTGCTCAAAGCGAAGCAAAGCAATGTGTTTGACTGTAACATATTTACTGATGTTCCAAGGAGACTAGTTTTCACAGGGCTCAGTTCGCCATGACAAAAAAGAAAAGGTTATGTACTTAATCATCTATGTTCAGCTGCCACCTCTACTGGCTAACGTTACAAAGAGACAAAGACCATAATTATTACCATCTGCTACAGGCAGGCTATGGGTTATTGCAGACAACATAACATCGTGGGGAATACCTTTACAGTGGGATTGAGAGAAGGGAATATGTGGTAATTTGCAGTAGATTCATATCAAATAGATTTTAAGATGTTTGTTCATGATACAAGTCAAAACACTTTTAACTTTAAAGCTTTTACTGGGTGTCTTTTTCACCCTTTGCCTAATTTAGATAGCTGCAGTTTAATTAAACATGTTGCATACACATACATGTACATACATTTTATTTCACAATTTTACAGTATTAAGGCTTGGATCAAGACATCACTAAACTCAGACCGAACTAATGCATAAACAAGCAGACACATTCATGCTAATATGCACTGGTGGTCAACATAACTTTGCTAACGCTACAAGCATAAGCACTGCAATGTACTGTACAAAGGAAGCTGAAAGCTGAGAAAATTCATGAGAATTAATAATTGATTTTGAGAGATATTCAAATGTAATTGATGCCTAATATGTGAACTTAAGCACATCATTCACTTTATTTTGTAAAAAGAGATGGTAAAATACATGTCTGATATGCCCTGCTGTGCTCTCAACTTCAGCGAAGAACTGACACTACAGCAGATTTAAAGCATCAAAAGGCATAAAATATGAACTCCATATCTTAAGATGCATAGACGGCAATTCAGAGAGTTACCCAGTATCCCTCTAGGAAAACTGCAACAGCATATATTCAGTATTCAGTAATGTAAAATTTTATTGAGAGAGATGTTGATTTACTTATTGGTTACTTTTGATGCCATAGTTCGTGACACAGTCATACTAGATTGCGGAAGACCCTGGTGTGTTATTTATATTTAATGTTACATTTTAGAGGTGAGCCACAGAGGAGCATGCAGCATGACAAACTCGTTCTGTTTTAACTTCAGTTTGTAAGCTTGTAAGCTGCAGACAAACTATAGATTGCGTAGCAAAGAAATGAAGTCATGTTTTTTTGTGTGGATTAAAACACCACTCAGCATCTGCTCACAGTGTAGATTTTTGACATATGTTGTTGTTATTTTTAAGCAATTCAAACTAGTGCAGCAAACCTGTCAAGCAGCTGACACAGGTTGGTGTATGTTTTCTTTTATAATTAAGAAGAAAATTAATTTTTTTATTGCTAAATACAACCACACTGAGGAGCTTTGAGCAGCCACCATACAGCACCAAGGGACCAACTCCAGCTGTGAGATAGTGTCTTAGTCAGTGCAAGAAAAACCAGGGAACCAGAAGAAAACCCATGCAAGCCCAGGGAGGAAATGCAAACTCCACAGAGGAAGGCCTCGCCCCAGGCTGGAGTCTAACCCAGCTGTAAGGCAACAGTGCGAACCACTGCAACCTCATCTTACTTTTGTGTCATGACATGGTGTCACTTGATATCAGAGACATCTATTCACAGTTTACGGACAATCAATGAGCAAAATGTTGAAATAAAATGTAAAATATGGCACTAAAGCCACTGTTCTGCTAATAGAAACCACAGACCTATTCAGAACTAAGTTAATGTAGCAAAAAATTTTTTAAAAAATATATAATTTCAGTTCACCTTTAAATGGTATCTAAATGTGAGATTTGCACACGCATCACACTTCACAATACATCTTATAGGCTCAGGCACTACTTCATGCTCTCATGCATATCTATTCTCTCAAAACTCCGGTAATTAGCATACTGTACTGCAGGCAACAGCTGGTGCGCCATACTTGAGTGCATTATCTGAAAGCTAGGGAACAAACACGTGTACTCTGTTGTTGTTTTGCAAGTCAGAATCATTATTATTGCAAAGCTAAAAAGGGATACAAAAATCAGGCAAGACGGCTGAGGGCGCAACAAGAGGAACCATTTGCATGTGCAGTTATTACCATCAAGGTTATTCTATTATTCCGTTCCGTGAATTTGTAACACTTAATCTTCTTCAGATAATCAACGGTGTGACAAGAGGTCATTTTGTTAAGTGGGCAATTATACTATTATCTATCTTTATAATATATTGTACAGAGATTATGTGCTTTTGTATGCGTGTGGGTGTTCATGTGCATTGTCCTCTATTGTGATGACAGCTCTTTCCCATGTATATGCATGGATATGTTTCTTTTTTCTTTGCAGTTTTGCCGGCTTGAGGTTAACTGGGAACTGTAAGCAACACCTTGATGAGCACACTGCGTGGCTTGGGCATAAATGTTTTCCTTTCCATGTCTTCCCTCCTCTTAATAGGTCCACTTGGGAGTGTTTAATGAAGTGAGACTGTCGGTTAAACAAGGCTTCTGCTCGGGAGTCAGGAAATCGCACATGCACACGAATCAGTGGTCACAAAAGCGAGTGTAACGCAGGTGCTGATGTCGATCAATTGATGTAGCCTGGAAAAATAACATGAAAGCTTTTGCCTGTAGATGCTACATGCAGAGTAATGCAGCTTGTGTGCAGCAGGAACCGTCTTGAAAGTTTTTGATTGCCTCCCTTATACTTTACCTAATTCTGAGCTCATATTTTTGTCAGTGTTTTATTTGGAGAAAATGTTGTACTTTCAAATGCACTACAGTAAAAAAAAAAAAAAAAAGCTGACAAACAATTTTGACCAATTGTTAAAGCATTAAAGGAAGTAGCATTGTACTCTTTTCTGCCTGAATAAAAATTTGAAGGATAAAATCACATCAATCTGTTTTTTAAAATATGAGGACAGAATTCAAACGGCATTTTTCCCAAATGGAGGCTGGTGCGACACACGCACAAAGCAACACAATCCAATAGAGAAATATCTTAAGCCCCTTGAATATTCCGTTTTTTACATATCTTCTTCACTTATTCTTAGCACTTATTTTCTTACTTTTACTTATTCTTACTTCTTTTCAAACAAGATATTAAAATTTGCCTTTAATTATTGATTTTGGTTTGTTGAAAACGAACCTGAAGTCACTTTTGGCTTGTTTATTCAACTTTCTTAACACATAAGTATTAAAATACCCAAGTATTTTATGATTTCAACAAGTCATAATTTCCTCACAACAGCCTTGCTACTAGAATTTTCTTTTACTCTGTTGAATATCTTTTGTAAATTAAACAGTGGCCTTTAACTAGCAACAGGTCATAAGAGCAGATTCCTCCCATAATATTTTATCTATTTCTTACATGTTTGTCTTTTGTCACCCATGGAACGATTGCACATGAATTTAGCATCCACTAGCTGACATAAATTGCCGTAACAATAGCAATAAAGTGCTCCATTCATCTGCTACTTGGCTGGAGCAGTGGAAAAGAGGCACTTGCCTTTTCTGTTGAATTTCCCCTTTGGTTCATTTAGCTGAGTAGTACAGAATGACTACAGGCAAATTTGATGAGTCATCCATTCAAAATGATTTTTTGATGCTTTTCCTCCCTCTCCCACTTAAAGAAATACCCTCTGCGATATTGACCTGAAACACTCGCTCTCAGTGCGAACTCCATCTGAATTTAATCTACATATGAAGTAATGTGGTGCAGTACATCAGAGTGACTTGATCTAATTTATCCACAGTAAGGCTTTCCAAAATTTTTTAAAACAGACTCTTATTTTCAACAAAGCACAGTTTATTTTTCTTCAGAGGGATATTACATTAGTGAAAACATGTTTAAGCAATTTTCAGTACAAGGACTCTTGTGTTTTTTGCAGATGTCTGCACCTGAGGGAGTACACAAATTATTGACAACATGGCTTTTACTGTCTGTGTTGAGCCTCTTCACTGAAAGAGAGCCCAAAGACAGCTGTCTTTCAGTCTGTCATGTCTGTGTCATAATATTTTCAAAAAGAGGTGGGAAAATAAAGCTTTTGCATTTATCTATATCTGTGTCTGTTTTACCAATTTTTTTTTATACAGCTCTGTCTTAGTAAGTCTTGTTTTTACTACTACATGACACTTTATTTTGCTGCCTTTTTGTCATTTCCTGTAAGTGTCTGTCATGTAATTACTCAAACTATCTGTGCTGTCATAATTTTCCAATCGTGTTGCAAAAAAGAAAAATCAGAGATGAAGTGACTCAGCAGTGCTGGAAAACAATGAAAAACTCAGGGTAGGAAGACTAAAACTATTGCCACGCAAGCTGTGAGGCAGTGGTACTTTAAACTAAAACTGCTAGCCTTAGTATGCTAACATGTTTGCGGAAACAGTGCTAACAAGCTTATGTTCAGCAATAACAATGTGTACCTTATTCAGCAGGGTAATTCAGTTTGCCAATTACCACTCAGCATAAAGTACAGCGAAAATCAAAGTACTTACAGTCTATCCTGAAGGGGGCAGGATGGTTGGAACCAAATGTGAAGGCAGTACACCCAACAGTTGTTGAGACATCTCACTTTAACCCACAAAGGTGAACCCCAGTCATGGGGTCACCTGAGTCATTAGCATTCATCCTCATTGGACTGGTACATCTGCATAAAAATAAGTGCAAATCCATTAGCTGAATGTTGACAAGCTGGATGCTGAGAAGTGAAATATTCCAGTCATCCATATGTCACTGGTAGCACTAAAAAAATAATGAGTGGCCAGTGACCAAGCAATTGACACTGTGATTCTTTACCGCCATGCAACCACCATAGCTTACCCATTATCCTTATTGAGGCAGCATTTTAAGTCATTTTTCCTGTGTTCTCACTCACATATGCACGACATAGCTTCCGTACTGTTACTGTTACCTTGAACACCAAGTATTAAAGTCCCAATTCAACCCTCATGAGGTCCTGACAAGCCTGCTTATACCTATTTTAGCTAAGGATTTAAACCAGAAAAGGCTAGATCTGAAGCAACTCCTCCAGCTCCTAACAGGCTCACATTTAAATTATCTCTATTGCCTTCTGGATCTTTCTAAAACAATCTGTTGTCTGAAATCAATTTAGAGTGTTGGTGAGTATATTTTCAAAATGATATTACCAGGCCTGTTTAATCTCCATGGGTTTCGGAGGCCTGGTCAGCCTGTAGACTTTCAGCATCATGTCTGACAATATGTCTACACTAAGCTTCAAAATAAACTAATGTATTTTTGACAAGATCAATATGTTGAAATCAAGTTGTCTTTTTCTTGTGTCTCATTCAATGATGCGCTTAAGCGGTCCACATTTCCTTTTACTGTAGGCCAATGAGCAGCATCTTTGGAATACTGAAGAGGTTACATATCATCCTCAAGGGTACCTTTAATGTTGCAGGAAAGCTTATTAAGCCCTGCTATTATAAGGGCAAGATTTTCTATTGATAGTCACTGTATGTGTGTTTTGTAAATGCTGCTGATGGTTGCAATGCTAATCTTTTTCCAATTTTCTTGGAAAGTAATCCATATTTCAGGTTGAACCAAGACTGACTGTTCACTGTCATTGGTCATGTTACAGTCAAAGCACCACACACACGCACACACACCCATTCACATACACATCCAGACATGAACCATTAAACCCAGTTTCCCCATATACCTCCATATAATTATATCCTACAGGTCATCTGTTTCGGTAAATGCATGAAATAACCCATAACTGCTCTGATAATCACTCACGGTGCAATAGCAGGGAAAAAGGTCACTAGAAATGATAAGGATCAGGGCAAAGGAATCACAGACGCACAGAAAGTACTGTCACTGCTCTTGAGGCTCTTTGCAACGGAGCAAAGAGGTCCTGACCTCTTCACTGCACACCGATGCCTAAATTATCAGACCATAAGGCCTAGGGGGACGCATTTTGAGGCAGTGTTTTTAACCCTGATTCATTCCCCTTAATTCACAGTCCTATTTTGATAATGGGGTCAACTTAAGATAAAAGGTCGGAGAGAGTGCCATGTAAGGGAAGAGCTAGCATGTTATAAGTCATATGAAAGAAGGTACAGAAGAGATAATTGCGTCAAATCTGCTGTTGTGTCTTTTGTGCTGTGTGACATCAAAGACAAGCTAGCTATAAAGTCTTCAATTCATAGTCTCCTTTAGTGCATTTAAAACCTATTGTGATTATACCTCAGAACTGAGGCTGCTGTAAGTTCTAACTGTATAATCACATTCAGCTCTGCTAGCAGTTTGGCTTTAAGGATGACAAGTGTCATTCAGTGAGTTGCTAAATCCATTATTTTTGTCTACACTGAATCTCAAACATCTCAAAAAATTATGACAGGACATTTTTTTTTAGACATAAATGATCCCAAGAGAATTTGTCCTCAAACATTTGTATTTTTTTACCGCCATAATGAAGTGGCCCTTTTGAATTAAATAAAAATATCTTAATAACTACTTGATGGATGACATGAATTTCAGTACAGACATTTATGGTTCCCAGGGGATGAATCTTAATAACTTTGGTGATCCCTTGACTTTTCTTCCTGCAGGACCAGCAGGTCAAAGCTTTTATTCATTCTGTGAAATATCTCAGCATTTACTTGATGGATCGGCAGAGAATTTGCTACATAAGTTAATAATTCCCTGGTGATGTATCCCAATAACTTTTACTTCCCCAGACTTTTCCTCTTGGACCACCAGGTGTGGGTTGGTGCAACTGCTATAATATACTTTAATATACTTTAATATTCTTGTTTAATGTGCAAACCTTCCTGCTTCTTAGCCTTTGAAACTCACTGTTTACACGTTTACACATTTGAAGTTTCACTTTCATTTTCACACAGATCTTGAACTCCAGTTCTCTGGACAACAGCTGTGTGTGTGACCCGCCGTTCTTCCCTGACCTCCACCCCTCTTGGGACCTGGTTTATGTTTTACTTGTACAGTGATCAGTTGCTATGGGCATCTAATTTTGATGCAGACGTGTTTACACTGGAGTTTGTCGAGAGACCAGTGTGTCCCATACAGATGGGTACCTGAATCTGCAGGAGGTGCCACAGGGGAGTGAAACTGCATTAGTATTTAAGAGACAGGCTGGTTCAAAGCACTGTTAAACCCAAGTGCATCCTGATAGAGTCACTAGCATTACTGCAGTCTCATATGCTGGATTAATTTTATCTACTGAAGGGGACATACCTACTAGTTCATGTCATCCATTGATAAAAAAGCCACAGTGCTAGAAGGATGTACAATATCTTCTGTGACCTGCCCATAACATGTTTTAATAATACTTTTATATGTAATTATGGTCTTAATATTCTTTCATTTACTATGATTGAGGGCGATAATCATGACAAGCAGGGAATTTGCTGCAGATATGGCTTTGTTTTTGCATTTTATTAAAGGAAATTTGATTTATTTTCCATCTTAACGTTTGTGAACTACGGCAGAAGGAGATGATAATGATTCACTGGCCAGATAAGGATAGGTAATCCTAAATTATTTCCTGAAGGCATGTTACATTACAAGACGTTTTTAATTTTCCATTGAAGTTGTGTAACAATAATTTAAACCACTGGCTGGCGAGACACGAGTTTCTTTCACTTGATTTCTTTTGTGTTTCTCTCTGAGCAGAATTACCTGCTTTTTGAAAAGGAACCCACGTAATAATGTGCACAGAGGGGCATAATAGAGGCAAAGGATAACTGGTTAAAGCTGCGTTCAAAAGCTCTTAATCGTTTTTGACATAATCTTGATTAAAATACAGTTTTTAACATTGTTATTTTCTATGTGTTGCTTTGTGTTCCCTTTGAAATTCAAACTGCCTTGACAAATTATGGCTGAGTGAGGGAAATGCTTTGGCAGCCACGCATATATAAACACAGTAGGTGGAAAAAAAAACCTCAGCAGGAGTTTAAAATCTTAACAAAGCAGGAAGAAAATGTCAGTCTCAAAACTGGCTCAAACTTGGAACAATGTGAGGAGAAAAACTTGTGAGATGAGCGTGCTGGGAATACAGTCAGTCAACTAAGAGTGTGTGTGTGTGCATTTTTATGAATATAACTGGTTTATTGTACTTAATATGTAGTGTTTACAGAGAAGGAATACAAAACAGGGCCACAGCCTTTGAATAGAGCCAAGAATGGCTAGTGTTTCAGGCACAAAGCACAAGGATATGGAGTGATGCTGAGCGGCCTGTGTTTCTATGTGTGTGTGTGTGTGTGTGTGTAAGCGCCAGAGAGAGAGGGGGTGGGGCTTCTGTACTGAGACTGAAATCCACTTGGAAAGTTTGACTGTTTGCCTTAGCCTGCCTTACTTGCCAGATGGCCATGGTTTGAGGTCTGGGACTGCTGCGGCACAGTCCATAAGGCAGCTGTCTCTCAAACCCATGTAAGAATCCCCGCGTGTGGAGTTGTTTTTTGTCTTCTGCAAATTCTCATTGTGTGTAACAGGCTCGGCTGTCTCGCTGCCTGAATTATAGAGAAGATACACAATGAGGGCAGTATGTTGATGGTGGGGGTTTTGGGGGGGCGATTGATTCTATTGGTTAATAAAAGATTTTTACATCACTGCAGGGTAGCCAGGTGGAGAGGTAATATAAGGTCATTCATGCATGTATGTCAAGCGTACTGTCCCTAAGTCCCTTCATCCCTTTCTGTCAATGCTCAAACTGCAGCTGAGCAAGAAATCACACCATTTTGAACAACCTAGCTGGGTTATGTACTCGCACAGTAGCTTATGGTGCTACATCAGTGTTATGAAGATGAGCAATGTTTAAAGATGCATCTGTTGGACAAGTAGAACTGTGTCAGAAATACATAAACATAATTGCTAGAGTTTATTACAAGTTGAGGTATAAATTAAACATGTTATGTTGAATCAGTAAGTATATGTGTAGTTAAATTATTTATAGTTATGCAAAATAATGCAGCAGTAGACAAAAAACCAAATGGAAATGACTGTGCTCTTTGGTTATATGACAGGTTTGGAACCAAAACTAACTCCTGCATTTGTAGTTAATTGCCACAGTTTGCAAAGGCCTGCAGTTGGAACCGAGTGGCAACCTCCAGGGCTGAAAAATGAAGCCAAAGTGCGGTTGCCAAAAAATTGCAGTCCCGCAAATGTCCACTTCAGGCTGGCTCCAAAAGCAAGTTAGTCCCCATGGAGCCACATATTAAAATGCAGAACTTCACAGCAGAGATAAACATGGCTACAGCCTGATATAAACACCAGTTTTGGTCTCTGTGGTTAGTTTTCTCATTCATGACAAATGTATGGGCTTTGAATTTTAATGTAATGCACTTATTCAATTTATATATTAACTCTTAAGCTATTTATAGTTAAGGTTATTATTTTTACTTTCTACAGTCTCTATCTGTCTAACAGGCATCACGCAGATACTGGTAGCAAAGCGAAAAACCCTAAAGCTCAATCTTCTTGTACAATTATTGTTGATTCTGGCTTCAAAAAACCCAAGATGGCCCCGTGACAAGGCCACAAAGCCAAACTCGAGGCTTTAGAATGATAGCCCATAAACCAGTTGGTGGCCTTATGGTGTGTCTGTCCACAAATGGTCAAAACTTTTGCCAAAAACTTTTGTTTGTTACAACAAGGAGTACCCACAAGTTATACTGCAATCACTCTATTTTGCTGAAAGTTGATGCTGTGATGCTTTATTCTAACCTGGCATTTCTTTAATGAAAAGTAATCAGATTTTACATTAATTTTGTCAACAGTGAAATGTTTTTTGGAATAAATTTAAAAAATATAATGGGCTGTAGTTGCTGACTTGTGTTTAATTAGCAGAGATGCAGCACCTATTTAAAATGGCTCTTGTTGAGAATTGCGAGACAATGCCATAAGGGAGACAGTGGGAGAGATTAATCAAACACTTATTGAAAAAGAATAACAGATTTTCAGAAAAACAAAGACCTCAGTTTGTTTGTTTTACAGAGCCATCTGGAGCTTGCTAGGCTAAGTGAGTTGTTATGAACAAGCTATAAACAAATGCTAAATTGTATATAAATGTTTAGCATAATTTGTAACAAATCCCACTAATCGTCAGATCCCCCTCCTTCTACCAGCATCACCTGCAAGACACGAAATCATTCACACTTGAGTTAATTTAGTTCCTTTTTTCTTTTTCTACTTCTAATTAAAAGGAACTGATAAGCAGTATTGATAAGGCACCAGATCATTGAATCATTCAAAGGGGTATTTGCATTGATTGAACACTAATAGAACTGAAACGATTTGTTGATCGAAAGAAAGAAAATTAATTGTAATTAAAGTAAAACGTGACACTAATTTTAGCCATTTTTCAAGCAAAAATGTCAAATAATTGTCGGTTTGTGCTTTTGATGAAGAATCTTTGTCTTTCAAATTCTTGTATTGTCAACTGTGGCTGAAGTACAGTATGATTAGTATTTTGTACTTTTTCACATTTTGCAGACTTAACAATCAAGGGGTCATTGTTGAAATAATCAGCATATTATTAAAAAATTCAAATTATCTTTAGTAGTAGTCCACATCACTGAAGATACCAGTCCACTGATGAAGGATTTTTTGTACTTAAAAGCACAAAAAAAGTTACTGGAAGATGTTTCTAAAATAAATCAGTAATTCAGAGAATGTCTTACAATTTAAAACCATCTATTTTACCCTTTTTTTGCAAAT
The DNA here is from genome assembly GCA_029783645.1 of Ctenochaetus hawaiiensis. NCBI lineage: Eukaryota > Metazoa > Chordata > Actinopteri > Acanthuriformes > Acanthuridae > Ctenochaetus > Ctenochaetus hawaiiensis. The sequence goes on along the minus strand of JAPZDY010000015.1, from coordinate 5,975,367 downwards.
CAGGGTCTTTTTCTTCAGCCACTGGATTAGAGGTGAAGTCAGATCATCAGTCACCATCAAGCTGCAGACAAAAATACTACAGTCTGTCTGGGATAAAAAAAAAAAAATTACAGATAATTCTTTTTATATTCTGCATCAGTTGTTGCCAACTTGTATAAGATGGCGTGAAAAGGAGAAAACCATAAATTATATTGCACTGCATGGAGCAGGAAGTAATTGTTATTGACTTCCTAGTTAGTCTTCGCTCCTTCTAATTTTAGCTCTTTCACTCCTTTCTTCCCCCTTTCCTCCTTTCCTTCATTCATCTATATTTATCTCTGTTTTGTATTTTATGTTGACCCTCACCTTACCATTTATTTTTCATTTCTACTCTCCGTCTCTGTTATTTTTTTCCACCTACAACCATCCATCTTTCTCCCCTTGTCACATTCTCCTATCCTCTCTCCATCCATCCATCCCTTCCTCCCTCCCAGGTGGACGAGCTACTCTGACCTGTATCTGTCTGGCATGGATGAGTCCCAGGTTTTGGTTTAAATGCCCCAATTATTCTCCTGAATTATGATGTCCTGCTCTGGGCTATGTTGCACCGTCTCTGTGGCTCTCTTATGAAAGCTGGCATGGCGCAACAGAACCATTTACAGAGGCCAGAACGAGGGCACGTTCACATGAGCGCTTCTCCCCATGCACCAGGCCGTGGAAAAAGGGGACGGTTGGTGTGGAAAGCTGACCACACGGAAACACTGAGACCTGCTCTGATCTATCCCTGTTTCACCTCTTGCCTTATATAACACCCTCCTCTTGTTTTGAGGACAGCAAAGTCAGAATAACACACAGTTTTAGAACAAAGTGGGATACGTTTCACAAGATCCCAGAACAAAGAACTAACACAAAATGCAACATGGTATTCAGTGTTTGAAATACTTAAGACATTCATTTCAACGTGAACTGAAAAGATAGTTGGGTTTAATTTATTAGAAAGAACAGGAAACACTACAATTAAAAAAATGCATCTGACCTTCGAGCCACGAAGTGTAAAATTGAAAAATGCATGGTAAGTGTGTTAAGTGTTGGTATCATGTGCTGTTAATAATTTTAAATGATCAAATAGAGGGTTTAACTTGGAGAGGAATCACTAAAATTATCAGTTTAAAATAGGAACTATTGCACCTGGGGATGTACAGGTGACATGCAGCTTCAACCCTGTGTCCCTTTTTCAATATGGCCTATTTGTTTGCTTGACTATTTAAAGTATTTTCTGCACCACTGATTTGTTATGGCCAGTGATGCTGATCAGCCTCTTAAAACATTTTCAGCTGAGGTGAAAGCAGAAGGTTATATCAGGATACTGGCTTACAATTACAACTGACAATTCAGCATTATTTTCTATTGTTGAACCACAACAGTATGAGGAATTCAAAATCACTTGAACAAAAACAACTGAAATCATTTTTATTATCAATTATTTAAAATGTGCAGTGTGGAATTTTCTAATACTAGAGGCCTCTCCCTCAAAACAATGAAAGCAAAAGACGTACTTTGATGATGTCATGACATAGAATGGGATCACTGGATTTGTTAACTTCTTTGTTAATCTGTCAATCAACTGTTAATCAGTTTTAGATATTTTGCTTTGGAACCTGTTATATGTTTTTCATTTTACCATGTTTGACTTTAGCCAGTGGGTCTTCAGCCACAACAGCGCCCTCTAACAAAGCTAATGTTTAAGATTTTACTACTACTTATTGTTATTTTATTTACTATTAGATCACTTGTGGTCTGAATTTGCTCATTTTTTTTCAAAAAAAAATGACTCAAGTTTGCTTGGAAGTTGACTTTTGTTTCCTTTGACTGTTGCAAGCCTTGAAATATTTTAGCAATTTCAGTTCATGCAAAAAATTTTAATAATGCTTGACAAAAACTTATCTGTTTAAATACACACAGACTACAAACACAGCCTGTAGTTAAATTCATGTATTGGCTGGAAAAAAAAGTCACTATTAGATTTCTTCCTGCCGTCTCTATTCAGTTGTATCCATTCAGCAGAGGCCCTCCTTTGTCAGTCATTTCTGCACCCACAGGAACATCCGTTGTTCAATTTGAAAGATATGGTGAAGGAATAAAAAGCAAGGCAGGTGACATGCTCCACACTCAATACAATATCTTAGGTGTGCACATATGTGGTGCACTCACACTGCTCTCCCTGTTGGAAAGTAGGGAACACATTCAGCTCACACTTGGATGAGCCCAATATAGCCTAACCCTCCCTTCTTTTCAAAGCGACTGTGTAATCCAGCCTCCATGGTTATATTCTTCATTTTTACCACCACTGTAATCCTACATTACGACTGAACCCACTAAACCTCGGGTGACATATGTTCCACACTCTGAAAGGTAATCATCCAGCTCTTTTTCTTCACCCCATAATTGATCATATCGCATGTGGCCTTGATTAAACACCCACTCGCACTTCAGAATTAATCATGCATTGCATGAACTTAGCATTAATCACGGTATATCCCCCGCTCCATCTCCATTCCTCAGTCGGACTGTAATGGGATATTCATCTCTTCAACAATTAATAACATCGGCATGGGGGCTCCTGCACACAAGCCCCATTCTCTCTGTTCCCACAGTGTTATTTTAAGCTGGTCACGGGTGGTGATTGAGGGGTCGCAACGAGGGCTTAAATGGGATTTATTAGCATAGATGCCAGAGGTAAAGAGTGGAGAGAAGAAGTGAAAAAAGCAGCGGGGGGACTGTGAGATTGGAAGAAGTGGAAATAGAGAGCGGGGAGAGCAAGACAGAGAGTGGACCTAAAGGTGATAGAGTCATTGGCATGTTTTCACACGTGTGCCTGTTGGAGAGGCATCAATCTTCTTTATCTCTTTCAGATTTTTTTTTATATCTCGGTGTTTTTCTCTCTGTAATAACCCCCTGCCACCTACCAGGTGATTCATCTGAATCACTCAGCGGCAGAGCTCCTCTGGGGTTCACAGAATGGCTGCCACCGCAATCCTCAACCATACAGAGGGACACGCACGCACAAAGGAATAAGAGAGCTGGAAAATAGATTATTATGCTCTTTCTCAAAGATTACTTGACCGTAACAAAATGAGAGGGGCCTATCATACAGCAGCGAGGCTGTAGAGCATAAAAAGCACCACAGACATGATTGACGAATACAGCAGCTGCTATCTAGATCTCATTCTTAAGTATTGAGGTCACAAGCTTCTGATGAGGTAATGATGGATAATTCAATAACCTCTTACTATTCTTGTTCCTACAAAACAACCTATAAGTGCTGATGAAAACAATTATTTAGAAGCAGCATGGGGGTTTATGGCATAAATTTACCTTCGGCCAAGGTCCACGGAGAAGGGAACAATCTACTCTTATTGAGGACAAAACTGCAGCAGCACTTGTAGTATATGGAACAACATGTGTTGGCCTGTGGCCTTGATGACCAGAATAGGGGCCAAAAATGAATGATTTGTTTACCAATAGAGAAAACCATTATTTAGTCATCCTGTAGCAAGAAAGAAAACTCTGCTAATCCATATGAACACAACAGAGGCAATAAAGTGACAGCACAGCTGCCAGAATAAATGTTGGGATCATAAGATTTCACAAACCACAGATGTGTCACATTTGTATGTTTCATATCAACATTTCTACAGTAAGTATCTAACTACAGTGGTTCAGATTCAGAAATGACACCCAAGCAAGAGTATTGTTCAAGATCACTTCAAGATGAATATTTGCTTCCTGTTTGAAAATGGGAATTTTGAACCAAACCTTGTGCAGACAAAACCAGAATTTTCAAGCCCAATCATCTTTTTTGAGCCTGAACCCAACCAGACCTTATCTACAGTTGCCACAACAAAAAGTAAAAGTTAACACAAAGAAACACAAAGTTTTAACCCATATATTTGCCAAAACTTGTAATGCAAACTTTCTCCAACCACTCTGCTGGAGAGGAATTGAAATTGACCAAGAATGAAACTCTAGAATTTGTTCAAGTTTCCCATCAGACTAAAATTAAAGTGAATCATCAGGGGTTAATGGATATTTCCAGGAATATACCCAATTATTTTTTCAGACTGTTAAATGCAAAGATTGACACCACTTACGTTCACAAAGTAAATATGAAGCCACCATACAGCCAGCTGTCAATTAGCCAGGCTTAGCAAAGAGACTGAAATAGTCAACAGGTGTTGTGATTTTAAGGGCTTATGTACTGAACAATTTCTTGACAGGTTGCAAGTGATAATGAAACTCCAGGAATGCCCTGCACCCAGTCAAGAAATAAATCAGCACTTACATCCCCAACTTTCTGCTTAAAGACTTCATAATGATAATAATAATAAATGAACTGACAGGTGGATTTCTTTACCTGTTCCCACACTTTAAGCTAAGCTAAGCTAACCTACTGCTGACTGAAACTTCCTATTTACTTTAGTATCCATCTCTTTATCAAACCATAATCAAGAAAACCATTATTACTGAAACATCCTCCTAAAAATGAATGGGAAGTTGAATTATTCAAGA
>JAPZDY010000015.1:5959571-5970009 GCA_029783645.1 Ctenochaetus hawaiiensis | reverse complement strand
TCTCTCTGTGAAACGGAAAACTCAGAGTTTCCCTCATTTCAGGGTTAACAAACTCTGAGTTTTCACTAAACCTGCTTCGTGAAACGGACCCCAGGACCAGATTTCGGAGGCTTCACTTTTGCTCGGGCAGAAACCAATGGGTGACGTCACGGAGGGTTTGTTCAGTGTTTTATACAGTCAATGGATAAAACATCAATACAAGGAAGTTGTTGGTGAATAAAAAAAAACTTGCAACTTTACCACAAGAATACATCAAAATTATGATCAGACTAAGATAGAAACTAGTTCTCAATTCAAGAGACTAGCACTGGGATTTAAACAAACTCTTCATTTTAAGATTTTTCCAAACTGTCAAGTAGCATTAATAGTGGCTAAAAAATCATGACAAAGTTACAGTCCCAAACACACTGACTTATATATCAGTCTTACATCTTTGAGGTAAGTCTACATTTGTGAAAGCAAATGCTTTTAATCTGAAAACACATGTTCTTCAGGAAAATATTCCATGAAAATGTTCAGGGATGATGACCAATTTAATCATCTGAAAACTTTCTGAATGCGATTGGTCCCTCTTGCAAATTCCATCAACCTAGTGTTTTTATTATTATTTTGATAGCAAATTCAACCATTTAACTACAGAACACAATGGCATCCACCTCTTGCTTTTGGGACCACTCCTCCCATGTCCCCCAGCTGTGACTGCATCCTCATGCTGATTCTTTTGCGGCCAACCTGATGCCAAAAACAGGATGTGTCTTGGTGGGAACAGAACAATGCGATGACGCATCAAAGGATGCCAAGTTCTTTGAAGCATCTTGGCACTGGTCAGCCACTCCAGATGTGCTGCACAGCACCCATAGTGGACATGTTGTGGAACTACAGGCACAGATGTTTTTGCCTCCTGCTGTGGTGTAAGGGTACAAATCCATGACAACAGAGAACACATGGTGATTTTATCCTTTTATTGTTATTTTACTGGAAAAGACAATAACTAATAACCAACTAAATGGAATTAAGACAAATCATAGAGTGGTAGTGTGTTTTTTTTCTCTTTCATTAATTCCTAAAAGCATGAGAGAGCATAGGAGCACGCATGGAAATATTTCATACTTGCTTAATTTATACAGAGTTCTGTACACTTTTCTCTTTTTGTCTCGTTTCTCCCCTGTCTCCTGTACCACAATTTGAATTGTGCATATGTAAGCTCTGAACTGTAACAGCTGTGACAGAATCAAATCTCCATGACACAAGCACACATCAGGAAATAGGTAGGCATACAATCCTCAACTAAACAAGGATAAACTTGGACAGAGGCAGAAATGCACAGTTATAAACTTGGGATGGTGCAAAACTATATTACTGTACACTTTTGAGTGAGATTGCAGGAAAGTGAGCAGTGCACAAACAACCGAACAAATCTACACTAGCTGCCCACCAGGTAGGAACAATGAGGGAATCATCTCTGCAGCTTGTAGTTAAGTATTTCTCCAAGGATTATGCCAATCAATTCCACTTCACATTTTTCCTGCACACAGACATTTTCTGCCATTCATCCTTTTACACAATGTTGTTTTCTGAGCTTAATGACAGACTGTATTAACTATACACCTTAAATTTAGCAGAATCAAAGCTTGTTGTATTGTGGTTTCATTTGACCCACAATGATTGCTTTCATATGATTCATGGTTCACCAACTACAATAATAACATCTTTTACTTTTCAATTCATATGCAGGCAGAAAATGCAGTCTTGTTTCGCTCAAACTTAGAGAAGCCATATGCTGTTTTTGCAACAAGTGTTCCATGAACAAGTGTGCATTCAATTGTTTGACCACCTGAAAACAAATACAACAAATACAATTTTTAAAATGTATAAAATAATAACTAAAAAATGATATAACACCATAATCATTTTTGTTATTAGGCTGGATATGTAGTTAATCACATTATAGTTAACATGGGACATTTAGTATGTACATTTGGTATTATACAGTGAAAGCCAGATGATCTCTGTGTGTTTAAGTTCAGCCTCAGAGCCCAAAACCCCATAACTGTAACTTTGTGGTTCTTGCAGCACAGAAGAACAGAAGTGCAAACTTGAACATAAAACATGGCAAAATACAAGAAAGAATTAATAAAATTAGGCAAAAGTTTGCTAAGCATGGACGCTGAATGCAGTGATGAGATGTAAATAAGTACATTTACAAATACAAATCTAAGGTACCCACAATTCTTTTACAAATTAAGATTTTTGCATATAACATACGAAGACTTAATAAAAACGATTTTTATGAATTAAATTTCTCAATAATACAGTGCAGCTAACCTTTATCAACAATTCTTTTTTCCTGATTATGAAAAGTAACTTTGAACTAATTTGATCATTTCATGCTGTATTCACATAGTTCCCAGAGTCAGAGTCCAGGTCAGAGCTGCTGTAAAACACTTCGGTACAGTGTCCTTGTTGTCAAACTGGTCTCAGTTAGTTGGCTGGTGTGTTCAGTCTCGGCTTGGCTGCATTCACAGGGAGGCTGTTCAGCCTAGATCTGTTGACAACCATTTGAACGCTGACACTAATTACCAGGCAGGATGATCAGAATATTTTCTGCTGTAGCTCTCTTTGATTTTTTGGCTAGCTAGAAGCTGATTTTTGCTCGTTAGCTCAGTTAGCCTCGCAGCGATTGGCAGGTACTAGCTACAGCCAAAGAGAGCTACAGCAAAAGTATATAGAGCAGCAATTAGGGGTCATTCTGATAGGCTGCCCTCTTTCACTTTTACACATAGCCCCTTTAAGTTCTGTGTGTACACACCCTTTTATTCTGAAAAAGAGGAGCAGGTTGATCTTTAGGTGAACCTGCATTAGGGGTATTCAGACACTGAATAGAAATAAAGCTTTTATGTGCTGCTGTCTGGAAACTGTGAGTTGGAACAGTCTCCAGCCACCAACACCCTGAAGCAGTGCAGAAAATGAATGGATGCTACCCTGAGCACACAATAGAGGTTTCATTGAATGAGTAACTCCAAGGTCAATAACAGCAACAATCCCAAACACTCAGTGCAAGTTTGTTTTGTTTTTGTTTTTTTTTTACAATATGCATTATATATGATTCACTGAGCCTTTTGTTCGACAGCGCTGTTTTTTGTCTCCCTGAACTGCACAGGAGAGAGGAAAAAACAGGTGAGTCAAAGGCACGATAAACCAGCAGCTGCCTCCAACGTTTTCTGTCGGCTGTTTGGTTGAATGTGAGACAGAGTCCCCCCCCCCAATGCCGAGCAGCAGCCCACAGTGACAGAACTCTGCACACCCTTTCATGCTCGCTACAGTGCCACAGGAAGGAAAAGACATTTGGTTTCCACAGTTTCGAATTCAGCGGTTATTTAAACGGCTTCAGGTATACCGGATTGACAACAATCATGCTTTAAAAAAGATAAAATAAATAAAAAAGTGAAGCAGTCAGCTTTTTCTCTGCCCTGAATCCTCACTGCTTTTGACTGATAGCAGCCTTTTGTGCATATATACCAAACAATCATACCTGTGCTTTATCTATGCAAATACAGTACATATCATACAAGTCTCAATTCAGAACTTAAATACAATGTTATTCTGACTTCATGTCGGTATTATCCCAAGAGACAATAGAATATTATAGCAAAAACAGAGGAGAAGATGTACTTTGCTTTGATTATAGCCCCGGCAGTGATGTGACAGTGGCATGTGTGAGCCTCAGTAGCGAGTACTGATTAACTGAGAAACAGTCCTTGAAAAGAAGAATGCTGTAAGCAAGAGGTCTGAACAGCCAACTTTTAGTTGCTTAAAAAAGTTCTTATGTCATGAGAGTACCAATTAAGTTGTGCAGTTTCTTCTATATTGCAAATTCCGATCATTATGTTTCCATGGTGATTAAACAACAGAGTCTGTCAATGATTTAAGATGATTAAAGTTCAAAATGTTCGAATTTTAAGAACTCATTTGTACCTCTAATTGTATCTGTTATCTCCCATCTAAGTTTTGCATCAACAGCAGCTGTCCGTGTGAATTTTTTTTAAACTTTAGATTTGCAGACAAAGAAAACTGTGGCACATTTTCCACAAACAAAAGCAATTCAATACCTACGCAGCCTATGATGCAATACAAATACAGATTAAGTTGGAATTAAACAAGATACTGCAATTGAAAGCTGGTTAATTATATCCCAGTTCAGCCACAGTAAGTACTCGACTTTTTATCCTAAAGTAACCATTTTTTTCCTCAATATTAATAATTTTAATTCCTGGATACTGAATCAGGAACACTACAGAAAAATTGATGTCTGAAGCATGGAATGCATGTCGGATACACTGGATATTTTTTAGCTAGTCTTTAAGGAGAAAAGATCTTTGTTTTCAGGATGATGCTGCTTGCGCTGCACACGGTGCTAGTTTAACTGAACTCCTGTAGTCAAAGGTCATCCTGATTTTTATCAACTGAAGAGCATGTACGCGTAAATTAAAAATATATATATAACACAAGGCTACAGCAACCAAGAGGGGTTATAATTACCTGCTAACAGTCTCATTACTTGCCCTGCCTTGACTTTTCCGTGGCTTTTTTGTTCACCAAAGATGTTGTTATCTTAAAGTAACACTAAAAATTAACAACCAATTATCTTGTGCCCTTTTGTTAATTGTGCTGTGATCATATAAAAAATGGCAAAAATGTTTTATTTAATTTGAAAATGCTGCTGTTTTCTCTTCCTGAATCATCCTTTTTCCTTTTATTGATGACATGTTTAAACCATGAGGATGTATTCATACTGTAAATCTAAAATATGTGATTTCCTGGCTAACAATAACTAACTAACTAGCCAACCATAAAAGGAGCAACTGACCACAAGCCTAAGGCTTGCAAAAGTTAGGAAAGCAGTTATACAGAAGGAGGTGTCTGAATTTCAGTTTGCAAAGAGCAATTGCAAAGAACGTGAGCTCTTAATATCACTCTTGCATCCTCTGAATACTGGTCTAAAGTACAATACTATTATTAATAGCACAATACAAATAATTTTTTGACAGTAGTATTAATTTTTTCCCAAACATTCATGTTTTTTCCTTTATTCTTGCTCTCATTTTATACAGAATTCGGATCTGCTATGTGGTTCTACATCACTGAATCACTGAATCTAGATGACTGATTTATAATTTTATAGTATTTTCAAATAAATCAGGATTGATCTTTACATCCCTAAGTTTCCCAGATTGGAATATGAAAGCTGTCCAGTACAACCACAGACTTCTGTTGGTGTCCCTCCAAGCAGTTCTAGTGTAGAGCCATGTTCAAAGTTAATGCAATTTTTGGGTATCTGATAAAACGTACAGTTATGAGATTACAGTAATCTTTTATTCCCTCTAACCCTCAAATTACTGGCCATGTTCCCCATCAGCTCTGGCTGCAGTGCCATTCCTGGTGTCAGCTCTGTTGTCAGCCAGCTCTCTCTGTAAGTAGGTCTGATAATGTCTGCTGCAGATAACAACGGAGGGATTCCCTGAGCTTGTGTCTCTCATGCCTTCCCAGTCCATTAGCCAGCCATGCTGCCTGTGTGGCTGACAAATGACTGAATTAGATCTGAGTGTCATTCAATGGGGGAAAAATCTCTCTTCTCTTTCTCCTTCTGGATCTTTGACACATGCTCTCTGCCTCTGTTGTGTCTGAGTTGCACTCTCTTTCCTGTGATGTTTCCTTGTCTGTGAAGTCGATTTCTTTCTTGCATCTTTTCCTCTCTTGCTATTTCTCATCCCAATGTTTCCTCACTTCATAACACCAGACCATTCCGATTTTCCTCTCCATATGTTATCGCGTCTTCCTGTTGTTCTTGTTTTACTTGTTTATACATGTTGGGCTCAGGATGACCCACTTTGCTGCAGCATGTTTGGATGTGGTGAATTTTTAAGTATTAGTCATTTTTCTTTCCAGATGTAAAGCATTTAATACGCAAGTTCAAGATATCTGAGACAAAGCTGCTGTCAAAGCTGGCTGAATAAATGATCACATGAGGTTCTGCTCGTTTTAAGCTTTACATGGTGGCTATCTATTTGATATATGTAAAAATCTGTGCTGTGAAAGCTGTGAATTCACTCTGATCAGCTAATTGAGGCTTGTTAAATGCACAACATTTCTGTGAAGTGCTATTTTTCTAAGTTAATCAGGACCTAAACTAAAATTGTTTAAAATTACAAATGACTCACCTCACAAGTGCTCATAATTACCATTTATCACTTCAAGTGCTTGTGATAGTCATTTTTTGTTGAAATTCTTCAACAAAGTTACTAAATGCTCTTAATATTACTTTGTCTCATATAGTTAAAGCTCAAAAGTACTGAAGACTCAATGGAACCTCCAAAAATTGGACATTCAGTGATGGCTTCCACCAACATGTGCAGATTTTTGAAGATACAGAGACACAACACGAGTCTGTGATTACAGTTCTGACACAAGGCAACTGCACAAGTCCAACTAAAGCAGGAAAACAGACAGACATTCATCAAAAGTTTGCAGGTCTAAAATGTGTTGCAATCTATGTGCAAACAAGGAAAAGGTAACAAAGAAAAAAAAAAGTGAATCGTGATTCCAGGAGGCTGGAGGGAGATCAATACGAAGCAAACCTCATCTGCTGATGAAGGCCACCAGATGTGGCTGAAATCTTGAGGAAAAAAAAAAAAAACTCTTATGCTGCAAGCAACCTTGTGCTTGTTATTTTTTTTGTCAATCTGCTGTTTCCAAGGTCAGTAAGAAACCTTCAGGCAGGGGTTTAAAACAATCTCAGTGAGAACAGCTATGTCAGCTGAACGGTCTGGAACAGACTCGATCCAGCTTTGTCGGATCAGACATCACAAACAATTAGTTTCAAAATGATCTAAACAATTAGAACATGTGGTTCCACCTTCCACGGGATCCACAAGGCCATGTCTCTTGTCTAAACTCTTACCGGTGCCACTCTGTATATCCCAAACTTTTAATTATATTTGATGAGCTGCCATAAAAATCCAATTTCCCTCCATGTCTGCAGGCCCTTTCTCATCGCTCTGTTACAGGAGACCTTGCATTGCATGTAGATTACAAACATCCACCTGACAGAGCAGCATCGATTTACTGGAAATCCCTCCATCTTTGTGCCATCCTTGCTGCACTTCCTCTTTCTCCTTCCCTACACTTCTTTGATTCAGTTTTTTCACACTTCCTTCCAGCATTTCTACCCCTCTCTTTCACTTCTATCCAATCCTCTCATCTTCTGTAAATTTCTGCAAATCTTTTCCTTCTCTCTCTCTCTCTCTCTCCATCCAGTCTCTGGCTCTCTTTTGGCCCAGAAGCAAATATGGTTCATTACATTTTTAATGTTGTTTGTAATTGCTTGGCACTCTCAACATGTCAAGAGCAAATCACGTTTCAGAGCGTTCATTTACGTCGGGCGTGCGGGGATCTCAATCAGCCCTCTGCGAGTGTTACGCTACACGTGTTTTTTTCAAGCCGCGCTGACTGTAAGGATCTCATCACTTCAGCTGAAGGAGCTCTTAATGTGTTGTTGGATTACATCTGAGAGGAGAGAGATTACTCAGTTGTATGCAAAAGAATATGTACTACATGTGGTTACATTTAAGATATTTTTAAGAAACGCTTTAAACTGCAGTGTTGTATGTTAGGTTTCATATACATTTGAGGCATGCGAGGAACATTTTATGCTTCCGGCCTCAGTTATAAGCATTTCATGAGTGACAGTATGGCTGTTTTATTCTTGCCTACAGTTTTCCTCGCCTCCATATTGATTTCTTCTTCTTCTGCCAACAAGTCACCCCCGCAGGGTCAGTATTGCACTGCATATTATTTCAATATTACTTTGCCTGGGAGATATGGCTTGTGACCAACAAATGAAGGGGGGGTGGGTTGCTTTGGCAGATTTGTGTGTATGGAGTGTTTATGAGCAGATTTTTACTCCACAGATTGGTTAACATCGCTGTAGGTTTTGCAAAAATATAGAATATTTATGTCCTTTTTTGAGATCCAGTTATTATGTTGTTCTTTTAAAACAAATAAATCGGACAAATTAGCTCTTCATTTGCCCAGACTTTTATCTTAGAACATAATTAACTATATAACTGTTCAAAACACAAACTACAATTCAGGGGCAGTAAGACCTAAAGGGAATAATTCAACATTTTAAAAAATATGTGGTCATTTCCTGAAGGTTAGACGAGAAGATCAATGCCACTAAAGACGAACCAACCAGCCGTTTGATTAGGAAAGTCCATAATACCAGACATGACAGATCTATGATTCATTTCCAGCCAACCATCTGCTTTAAAACAGCAGAAACAGCAAACATGACCAGCCAATCATGTAGCACTTTGAATCTATAAAAGAGGTTGGACTCATGCAGCATAGTTGTGGTATAACTGTGGGGAAAATAAAGTTTTAAACCTCATTTGGGGGAAAAGTCAGTCAGATTTGACTTCCAATCCCATATATGCAGTTTTTATGTCCCAGTGACCATTCAGAGTGAACTTATGGCTCTCTCCCTGTTCAAATATATAGGAACCTGGCCATGTTGGCCTGAAATAACTGCCTGAGGGTGTTGCCAGTATGGCTGCCGCCTAGAGGGACTTTGATACAATTCATGTCTGTACAACAAATATTAAGCCACAGCCAAGAGTATGTTAGCATAGCTCACATAAAGAGTAAAAAAAGGGGGGCATAGCTCTTATTGCTCTGCCAGAGGCGATACTTATGCCCATATAACCACCGAAGTTCACTAATTAATATGTCTAATTTAATTCATCTGCACAAATCTAGGCATAAATAAAAACACACATTGTGGTTATAGGGGGGATTTTTAATGAGAGCACAGGGGAGAAACAGGGAAATGACAGCAACCCCCTAAAAACACCATTTACCTTTGTGAAAAGAGCAAATAATAACACATTTTTAACATTAGCTTTCACAAAAAAAAAAAGCTGAAATGGGGTTAAAGGATCCCTGCATTAAACTTGTGACAAAAGAAAACAAACCGTTCCACGTGTCTCTCCTATCTACAAACCTGCCCAGGTCGACTGCTCAGCAAAACTCAGCTCCTCCCAGCCGTCAAAACACAAAGCTGCTCACTAAGCCCACAAGATTTCTTACAGGAGAAGGGCTCTTGCTGCTTTGTAGTGGGCTAAATCTGCCTTTCTTCTCACTTCAACAAGCACTTTGAAATACCCAGCACCAAACAAACAGATGAGATACAGACGGAGGCGAAGAGACAACTGGAGCAAAGCATAAGAGGAGCAAAAACAAAGAAGGAGCAAAGATTAAGGCAAATACAAAAATGTAAAAATAGAAACAAAGTGGGCTGAAATTAAAGTCAAAACTACTTGATAGCTGGTGGTGCTGTTCACCTTCCACCTGCTCACTCCTTTACATCAATATTGGGTGGAAGGTGCAGAGACACAGACAAGGGTCCCCCTCTTTTTTTGAGGGTTAAGAAGGAAATAAAAAGATATATAAAAAAGCAATTATAACAATATTGGACTATTACTTATTAAATACTTATTAAATACTTCTTCGGAAATGGCAGGCAAAAGAGGAAAGGGCATCCAGTTTGTGTAAAGTGATGATGGGAGGTCAAAGAGGATGTGCCCCTGCTGTCCTCCTCATGCTACTACAACCGGAATACAAAATTCCATTGTTCTAATAATAATTTCAGCAAAGCAGATTCATACATTAGCATGTATTTAAAATCACGTTTTCATTATATTTTCCTTTTTTTAGTGCAGTAGCTCTATAATCGTAATTGCAACAGTTAGCCTGTTGTAGTATCCCTCAAGGATGCTAATGGCGAGACTGAATTATGAACTCAAGGTCGCAGAAGAGACACAACGCCTGGGGAGCAGATGGACCCGCAGTTTGACAATGCTGTGGCGTGTGTTGGCTCGCTCACCAGGGACCAGATAAGTGGCCAAGCCGTGTCGAATAACACCGGACTGGCTTTCCTCCTGTCCTCCCCAATTATTAAGTCACGAGCAGCCACTGGCATCAACACGATGCTTTACAAATGTCTTCACTCAAGATCTACATCCCTAATTGGTCCCCCCAAAGATAGAAATACAAGAGCACACACACCTTGTCTGTGCACTGAGTGAATTATGTAAAAGCTTGCCAATTAAATATTAAAATAAACAGGCAGAAATGAGGGGAATCGCAAAGAAGAAAGACGCAAAGAAAGAGATAAAACAGACAAAAAAGACAGAGGAAAAACATAAGTTAGGGGTGTGTTTAATTGCAAGTGATTTGCAGTAATTTTGTGTGTTGTAACTACATAAGCAGTTCTTCCACATATGCCACTTCATGCATATTGAAAGTGCTAACACTGAAGAATCAGAACTGATTTCTGTTTTCTTCCTCAACATGTCATTTTTAAATTGATAAGTGTCAA
>JAPZDY010000015.1:5941962-5954721 GCA_029783645.1 Ctenochaetus hawaiiensis | reverse complement strand
AGCGCTAACATCATCTGCCTGCTGCTCTGACACGAAAGGTGGTACATACCTTTATACTTGAAAAAAGCTCAGCAATTTGTTCAAAATCTCATTCAGCAAAAGAAATATGAGATACAATAGATTTAGTGATTATAAAGCTGTTACACGTTATAAAGCTGTCAGTCATAAAAACCTTCTTTTGTCTACCTGGAACACTAAGGTTCAAATTAAGCAGTACATGGTGCTGTAACAGATAACCACAGGGCGCAATTTTACTTCTAATTTGTTAACCCCAGTTTGACACAGAACACCCCGACCCCAAAAAAACAAAAAAACCCTGCTAGTTTTCCTGAGTTGTCCTAAAAATGGTACATTCCACTAAGACCACACCTGCTTTAAAATAAAAGCCATGAAAGCATGTTCACTTTAGATACCATTTCTTGATTTCAAGTGAGCTGATAATTTGCCAGGCGACAATGCAGTCAAATGTTGCACAGTGACATAAGGCTTCCCTATCTTCCATTCAGTTATAAAGGAGAGAAGAAGAAGAAACGGTCAAACAGTGGGGTCACTGTTTGCGTGGCGGAGTTAGATTTGAAACAACACTGACTTGTTAAAATTTACAAACTAAGCAAGTAAGTTCATCCAAAATGAGACAGATGTAATATTTTTCCCCCATAGACTCCATCTCTCCTCGTTTACTGCACACAAAGTAGCCAATCAGTAGTTAGCATCCCCTCGTTAACTTGATTAGCTGCACCTGTAGCACACTGCCTAATCCTACTGACACTAAAGCCATCAGACCATTTTATACATCCACACACACACATTACTCTTTTCTTTTTCGCTGCGTTTGTGAGCAAAGATAAGATCATTAAGTACTCACATTTTACTGCATTAAGAATTCTCTTTTCCTCTTTCATGTACAACTCTCTTTCCATACATATTTATATGCTCCTTCAACATACAGCCCCTTCAAAGTCGTGCTAACTGAGGCCATGGTTGAGATTTCCAAAGACAAAAGTCGTGACATTTTTTTAAACTACCACTGGAAGCGATCACCCCAAGGCTGTAAACTGAAAATCCCTAATTTAATCTTTTACCTACAGCCATGTTTTCTTCGATCTGCTGTTCTCCCTGCCCACCAAAAGATATTGTTTTTGAAAAGAAGAAGAAACAACAGGCATGTTTCTGTTTCTACAGGTTTTTCTTTGTTTTTAATATCCCCGGGGATGTCGTGTTGTGCTGCTGTGGCTGATTCTTAGTGACACTCAGCCACAGGAGCAAAAGAATCAAGGAGGGTGGCTGAAGAGGAGAGCAAATACCATTTCTCCAAAGTAGTTCCCTCCAAATTCAAGCATATGTCTTGACCAATATCAGTGGAATTTTCAAGAAAAAGCAGAAGGCGATCATCAGATGCATCAACTTTCACCCCTGTAGTCCCACATCAGCCTCCTCCTACAATGTTAAAGACTGCTTTTACAAACCGCTCACCCCACAGCCCACACACGGAAGCCAAAAAATACATTAAAATGTATGTCAGAGATCTCGAACCAGCTTTAACAGCATGATCCCAATGTTCCATACCCATGGTGCAGTAGTTTGACTTATTAAACTCTACAAGTTGGCTTGAAAAATTAGCATTTGACATTTAATGCTGAGAAAAATTGGTCCCTGATAACGTCATTAGCTTGGGAAATGTCTGCAATGAATCTATAGGGAACAGCTCACATGTTGGTGTTCTTACAACTCAGAGGATCTCAGAGGAGATTTAAGTGACACCAGGCTACATACTGTACAACTCATTACTACAGTGAGATCTTTTACTTTCAAAGCATAATGTGAAATATTTTTGCTTTAAAATATCCAAGACTAGACTAGACCTTTGTTACGTATTTTGTAAAGTCTTGTACATACATTATGCAAAGTGTTTCCAGCAATGTTCAAACTCTGAGAAATCTGTAATTTTACTGAGTGTAGCAATGCATTTCATTTGTAGCCTGTCAATGGCATCATTAGACCTTTACGCCCCACAAGTGCAATAACTAAAAACACAGGATGATGCATCAAAGAGCATGATAAGTTTTTTTCATTGACAATGTGGTCTTTTTTAACAATAAGGACAAGTTCTATGACCCCATGTTCCTTCAGGGTGTTACCAAAGATCGTCTTTTGTTATTGTTAAAGCAAGATGCCCCTTATGGCAGAAATAACGTACTTTGAATTTTAAAAAAAGTGGCATTACCAGAGAGTAAATCTTTTGCGATTCAAATGAATGTCCTAATATTTATCATTTTGGCCAAGTGATGTATCCAAAGTGCTATGTACCAAAACAGCTCCTAATATAGTGCTATGATTTAAATTTAAATAATTACTACAATTTAATATTTTAGCTAATCATTTTGGAGCCAATATTAGATTTATGCAACAAAGGCACTAAGGTTGAGGTCAGGTAAAGACCCCCCTCTCCTCTCTCCTCTCTTTTTCTTATCATTCTAACAAATTATCACTGTGAGCTGAATTTTCTGCTTTTGCAATTCCTTTTTTTTTAATTTCTCAGTGTCCCACTCATTGACCTCATTACCTTTCTTAAGTACTTAGCTCAGAGTCTCTTATCCAAATAAGTTAATTATTGCTTGACATCAATTTTTCTAATTTTCTACTTAGAGGCGATTTCCGTTTTTCAATCTCACTTACACCAATAGAACAGTGATGACAAAATTTTTATGTGGAAAAAATAAAGACTCCCACATACAAAAAACACATGAATGCAGAGATGTACAAACAAGCACAAATGGGTGAAAAAACAAGACTGGCCCTGCACATGCCCTTCTCTCCACCTTTCATACCACATGAACCAATGGGGGAACGGAGAAAACCAAAGCCATTCAGAGCAGTCGGGCATCTCTTTCACTTAAAGACTGTATTAACCTTTCCACAGATGTCAGTATATAATAGGTGGTACTGTGTGCGGCACACTGGCATTTGTCTTGGATAAGGTGCAAGGGTCCTTCTGCTAAATGCCACCAGTGATGAAGCAGCACTCTGTCTGTGCCTGTGCTTTCTCTAATCTGCAGTTAATGCCCCCCCAGAGTATATGTATGTGTGTGTGAGTAACTATGTTTGATGACAGAAGACCAGACAAGTGTGTAGCAGAAGGAAATAGACTGCATACACACCAATGAGGGTCAGCAAAAGTGACTGTTTATGTGCCCTCTGCAGGTGGCCTCTGAAAGTTACATTACTGTCAATTATTATTAGTTTAAAGTCCTCTAGAAACTGTACAGCGGGTGGAAAAGTAACTTAAGAGCATAAGGATTTATGACTTGAAGATAAACATAGTTCTCTGATAGTTTTCCAGCTTACAAAAATTAATTATATACTTGTATTAAATTCTTAACATGTGCTTATGTTTCATACACTGATTTACTGACAAGCTGTCAGCACGGCTATCAGTGTGGCTGTGGTGAAGTCAACATAGATCTGTCAGTACAACAATTCACCACCTTAATCTACACTCAAACATCTCAAAATTTGCCACACTTGACTTTTGGTGCAAAGATGATGCATTTAGTGATCCTTGTGCCATTGAACACCACCAGCAAGTAAACATTTTCTGTCACCCAGTGAAATGTCAGCAGCTACTGTGGATGGATTAGCGCAAAGTGTTGTGCAGACATTAAAATCCCCAGAAGATATAAAATAATGACTTTGGTGTTCCTCTTGCTTTTTATCCAACTCAAAGAGGAGGTACAAATGTTCTCTTAACAGAATCAAAAACACAGAATATGAAGTTCTATGGCTTTGATACTGATGAGAGTAACACCAACTTAGAGACAGGCACATAATATTGTGCAGATATCATTGTTTTCTGATGACAGAAGTTGGGTTGAATTTGTTACATAGTGATTTTTTATAAAGGCATGTGAGAGTAAAAAAAAAAAAATCATCACTGCTCAGCTGAGTTAGTAGCTGTTTGGGACACATGCATGCTAAAAGCATTTTTTACGGACTCCCAGCAAAAAAAACCCCAGGAGGTTGGAAGAATTTAGCAAAAATAATCAAGGACATGTGATTCCATGGTATTTCTAAAATGGTAACCACAGATTAATTTACACAACTTGATATGAAAAAAAGGATTGATCTTCTAACTTTTAATAGTCAGAAGAATCTTTTTTTTTTTTTTTCATTTTCAGCCCCTCTCTCCTCTTATTGTCCTGCACTCTGGTTGTTATGTTCCATCTGCCAGTCAGAGCAGAAGAAGAGGACCCTGTGGGCCGGGCCACGCACCACAAAGACATGAAATAGGCCAATGCTGCTTTGAAAAAGGAGATTCTGCCCCAGAAATACAACTTGAAAGCAAAAGATGTTGTTCATAATTAAAGTATAGGGTCATAAGATTACAAACACTTCAAAAGGCAAGACCCAAGCCAGAAATGTATAGCAAAGAACCTTAAAAGAAATCAATAATGTGCAATGCTTTCATGCCAGTAAATGTAGGTTACTCTGTGTCACTGATTGAGCGTATGCGGTGCCTTTCCATTTCAGATTGGCCTTTTCCCCTGGAAATTTTCCTACGCAGAACAGGAAGTGGTTCACTGTCAAAGTTATAGGCATCAGTAACAGCAGTCTAGATGAAAACTAAAACTTGAAACAATAGGAGATAAAATGGAACCGCAGCTTAAGAGACAAAAAGTTGAGTTAGTTCACAAAACCCTGAACATTTTTGGACTAAATTCAAAACCACAGGTTGTTGCATGATGATGCAGCTGGAGCAAATAAGGTTTTTCTTGTATCAGTTTAATTAATTTAAAGGGAATTATTATTGTATGTCCTTCCACTTTTTCAAGTCAGTACTTTGCATTAGTCCGTGTTTTCAGAGTTATGCAGTTTGTGGGTTTAAAAAAAGAAACTACAATGAATTATAGAGATTGTGAGCAAGCTCATCTGCTGCAATCACAGTGTTTAACAACCACAGCCATCTGTTTGATCTCCCTATCAACAACATCTCACTGAAAACCAAAAGTCTCAGCCTCCAGGTAGCACTAAAAGACTCAGAGGATCACAAAAGTCAGTAGGATTTATCATCTGGGATCTGTAAAGTGTCTGGACATAATTTTACGGCATTCCAGAGTTAGATGTGGAATAAGCAGTGTATGTCCTTGTGTCAACCAAAGCAAATAACTTTATATTTTAAGAAAAATCAACCTTGAGGTATATAGTTTGAACTTTGAACTATTTTCTGTTTAACACAAAAGCCACACAGATTGACTTAGCAGGCAGAAAATAGCACAAAGTAAGTGGAACCTGCATACATTTAAGATTTAAAAAATGAAGGTGAAAGGGTGCAAATTTAACACACAACAAGGGACTACTATTTGCTGTGTGATTAATTCTGCATGATTACAGGTAACAACATTGTGCATTATACAAAAGCATGAGAAAAGCAAAAAATGAGACACACAGAACATCTTCCGTCAGTCTATAAACAGAGAATTGTGACAAATGCAGGAGTTTACAGGCAGAGCAGCAGAAACTGTCTGTATGGGAACACAGGAAGCCTGAAGATGCCACAGTTTGGCTCTATGTGCCAGCAAAGGACCCTCACTTTAAAAAAAATTTTTAGATTTGTACTTGAACTTAATCTTAACATCATTTCCAACAGTTTGCTTCCGTTTGAGTCATAAAAGATGCTGAGCATAAAAGGCATTACTTGAGCAAGCTCTCAGAATCCAATTTATAAGTTAGGCAGCTGTGATCTATAAATCTCAAATAAACCTAAACTGACACCTGCCTTGCAATTCCCCTTCTATAGTGCCGGCAAAATGAAGGTTTAGTCAGGACCAAAAGAGAAAATAAACTTTTAAAGACAAGAACACAGCAATGATAGTGGAGATTGAAGCCCAGCAACATGTATTATTCAGTGGACTTAAGAGAGGGTTGACAGACAGAACTAACAATGCAGTTTCAGGGTGTGTCTCCACGAAGGCGGGACAGAAAGTCAGAACTATGGCTGGTAATAGAAAAAGTCCTGTTTTCTTTAACTGAAAGGAAAAGGAAGAACAGCCATAAGTAATTAAAACAGCCTGCCGCTGATTTCTTTCACATTTGAATGATAATTCCTGACATATTTTCATAAAGCTCATGCAAAACTCACCGCAAGCCTGGACTAAAATATGTCCTAAACTGCAATACCACTACTTAACCAACAGAAGAATCTCAAACTTATGTTTGGACTTTGTGCTGAGAAAAAACATTTCCACATCAAACTAACATTTTACATGTATTGGTGCTAATTAAACATGCTTGTAATGATATGCTTTAATGAAATTAAACATGAATAAGACAACCAATCAATGAATAAATCAAACAAACACTGAATTTTAACCGACAGAAACAATATATATATATATATACATTAAAAGATTAAAATGATCAAAATGAGTCTTAAAAAGGGGATTTATTTTCCCACGAGGCAACTTAATTATGACTTGTCGAACATTTGTACCACAAATGTCACCTACCAATTGTAATATGGTACATGGGTATATTCAACATTTACATGCACATGAACAATGATAGGAATCAGCCTTTATAATTCGATTCCACCTCTAGAAATTAGGTATCATGTGTCAGCCCAGTTAATTTTCCTGAAGTGCTTAAATGCAAACAAGAAGCTGCTAAGATCTCTCTGATTTTCCCTTTAGTGAATGATTTCTCAGATCACAGGGGTAAGGCTGGCCAACAAACACCAAACTTGCCCTTTAGTGCATGTTGTTGGGGAACAGCCTGAGAGGAAAAGTGTGGCTCGAGTGCTGTAAAATCTTGACAGGGAAAGACATGAATAGACATCCTCCCTCCGGTCTCTCAGCAGCTTTCTTTCAAGGTGAGAAAGGCAACAAACTCCCCCAGCAGCATCGGTGAAGCAGCACTCTGGCCGGCAGCACAACCCTGCTGTCGCACGGGGCAAACTGCAGCTGTGAATGTGTGTAACAGCATTTAGCATGGTGCTCGTGAAATAGAGAAATTGAGCTCAAACCGACCAATATTAAGGGGGGGGGGGTTTGAAGAAAAAAAAAAGCAAAAAAAAGAGTAGTTGATTTTCTCCCAACTGCTAGGCTGTCCATTATTCCTGTCCTGTGGCAATGGAGGGGAAGCCAGCTGGCTAGAGACCTCAACAATAAACAAACACAACATTGTCTGGCTTGAACAAACAACCTGCAGTTTCCCCAAAGCCAGCCTTTCCTCCCCAGCGATGATGAATATTCTGCCTCCCGCACGCAGTCATATTTTTCTGTTTGGCTGTGGCAGGTTTTTTGGCTGCAGGGCCGGATATTGATAAAGCTGGAACAGGATATTCTGCGCTGTATAATGTGGCTATCGCTCAGTGGTGTGTGAGGAATGCTCCCCACTGCTGTGGATATAGATATCCAACCTCCGGCTTTGACACACAGGGTAACTGAGGTTTGTGTAAACACTGATGTAAGAGGACTTGGTGAGTGTTTGTGTGTGTGTGTGTGTGTGTGTGTGTATCATCTGTGTGTCTCTCAATAATCACTTATCTCGCGCTGTCTGACCTCTAAGCCGTCATGTAAAGACACACATGTGTGCTGCATGCAGCTCACTGTACGAACAACACAAAGGTGAACTCACACTGTTCTTTTTGAGCTGTTTGCCTGTTTAATCTTTGTGTGTGCGTATGTGTGTGCGCTCCATTTCAGCCAGCAGTAATGAGCTTTGGCTGCGGCCTGCTGTGTGCATGTGCGTGCGTATGAATGCATCCTGCAGTGAGGTCTATACTGTAAACCGTGTCGAGTCACCCAGCACAGCTCAGCATAGTGGCACCTAACTGTGGTGTGTGTGCGTGTTTATACAGTAAGAGGCCCACTTTTTAGCACTCCTCCTGTGCCTCATTGAGTTCATAAAAATCAAAAGCAAACACACACACACACACACATCCCTGCGCATCTACACAAACCTTCAGTGGATGCGCACAATGTTTTGCCTTTATTATTTTAGGAGCATAGAGCTGCTCTTTCTGCTGAAAACACTGCTTTCACTGCTGGAGGTTATGTAGCTGTAAATAAATATAATTACTGTGTAAAGTAACATTTTCACCCATAACTAGCTTAAGTACTATAGGGCTAATATTCTATAATAGTGCTTCTTTAAATATTAAGTCTAATATAAACGCTGCAAACAACAGATTTAAACATGAAAGAACAGTTTAAGCTAGAGGAGTGTACTTTAGTGCTGCAGTGGTTAAATGATGAGTGCATGTCCAGTGCTGCAAAATTTATCAATACGGAGCTCAGAACTACCAGCAGCAGCAAGCTGCCAACTTCTGCAGAGTCCTTTAGGGGGAATTGTTTTGCAGGGGGACTTGTTCAAAAGCTAACATTAATCCTTTATCAGAAAACGATGAGTCTGGTGGAGGAAATTCTGTGTGTGGACCATTTTTTGTGTAGGCCAAAAAAGACAAGACTCGATAACGGCTCAGTTAAGTGAGGGCAGGAAAACACACTGTGAGTCCAGCAAGTTCTTTCAAGAGCAGAAACTGGATTAAACAGGGTTCACCTGGCTCTGCTAGCAAACCAAGACAGAAGACAGGCCATACAGACTACAGTAAATTCATAATTCAACAAAGACGATTGAACGTTATCTCGAGTTCATTCACACATAAAACGAACCATATAGAATTTCATTCATCTATCAAACAAAATAAATTTACAGATTATTCTTTTATTCTTACAGATTAGAGAAAAGGCATCCACATGAGACCCTCCTGCTTCTTTATTCAGAGAGGGTTCGCCAGGTTAGCTAGGCTTTCTATATGGATTCTGGGGCTCCACCCACACAGGAAGCAGCTGTGGCCAAGAAGAGGAAAGTCTAGTGTGGGAGGGTATTTTTCATGAGCCCATCAATACTTCTCGAGGGGTCATTGTTTCAGCAAAGGGTTAACGGGACAGTAATCAATAAGGTGAAAACTGTACGCTGAAAACCAATCAAAATGATATGAGAGTAGAATTATGACAAATTTGGATTCAGAATATATAGATGAAAGTAGGGCACTAAACAAAGTACATGCCTTTGTTTCAGCCAGTGCCAGCCAAGTTTCATTTCACAGTTTGGCTAAACTATGATATAAATGTTGATACAGCTTATAAAAATCAAACAAGACTGAGACTCTGCAGCCATGCTAGCTGCTCTGTGAGGCTTAGGCACAGCAGTGTTTTGAGCAAAAGGCTAGTGTCACCATGCTATCATGGTCACAATGAAAACATTAACAGTCTAATACTAAGCTAATTTCATATTTGAAAAAACTTTAAAATTCATTTGCAGGTATTTACTAAAAATTATATATTAAATGTGGGTGCAGACACAGTGATGTCATCCATTGGCTTGTGGACAACAATTCTGGAGCCTCTAGTTTGGCTTTATGGCTGTCACCATCATGGGGTTTTTGGAGTCAGAAGAGACCATATTTGGATGAGAGGGCAGAGCTGGTGAGAATACACCTTGCTAACAGACACATTGTGAAACGCTGTGAAGACTTGTAAGATATTTTATTTGAGACAAGAACCAGAGGAATGCCAGGTTATCACTGAATTCAGTGGGATTTGTCCTCTCTGAACCATGAATGTTGGTATGAAATTTAAAGACAATCCACTTGCAAATTGTTGAAGTAATAAAGATTTTAAGTCTGGACTGAAGTGACTAAAAACTACAGCATGTAACATGCAAAACCGAGAGAAGCAAAGTAGAAACTAGAGCAGTTCAGTTCTCAGGTCAACACCTTGAACCTTCTCATCAGTCATCTTCCAAAAAACAACACAATTGTCAGTGATTGCGAGTGAATCAGCAGGTGTTTTGGGTCTTAACTGCCCTTTCCAGACCTCGCCTGCGACATGCCCTCTGCGCTTCCCATTCATAATGCAACTGATGTCCTCTAATGACGAACATGTATCTAATGTAGGCACAGCAGTGGCCTTGGACCAAATAAATATTTAATAACACATTACACTTAATGGCTGACTGGCTGCTCACTGATGAGCCGCTGGAACGCATGGCATAACGAGCTATTAGCTGAGATCTCCCTTACTTCTTCTCTGCTGTGATCAGCCTGACAAAAAGCATTACATTATGGATGAAAGGGCACAATGAGAAGCTGCAAATTGCTCCAAAACAGACATGTTGCTTTACTAATGGTCGGATTAATGACACTTAATGGTTTGCATGATATCTGTGGTCATTATGAATGGGTAATACTGTATGTAAAAATAGGATTGTAGAGATAATAAAAACTATATAAGTGAATAAAATTATCTTGATTTTAATTTTGTTGATATAGTTCACTGAGTGAAACTAAGCTTCATTTGCAAAGAACATTCCTAGACTATAGCTCATTTATATGTTGCATTGGCTTATCTGTTCATTGGGGTTCTGTCAAGTAGTTAATACTACAACATAACAGTAACTAATTGGTTTTTAATTTTAGGTCGGTGTAACTGGTGTAATTTTAGAGAGAAAACTGCAAAAATAAGAGGAAACAGTAGAAGATACCACCTCTAGTCTCACCTTGGTTTATAATAATGAAAAGAAGATATGTGAGATGCAGTTAAATTTCATAATGCTATGTTAGCTTACAGCTTTAGCATTCTTGATCCAACTTTGTAAACTGTACCTGCTGTCACCTTAATCCACCTTAAGATGGATTAACTTCATCAGCTGAAGCAGAAGTTGTCATAGTTGTTTTGTTTCCCACTCCATTTGCAAATGAATTCATCTAGATTATGACAAGATTTTTTAAAAAACACAGAATCAAAGGAATGACTCATTATGTAAATAAATAAAAATAAAGCTTCCTTGTCCAGAATCAGAAGATTGATACTACTTTCATCTCAGTATGAAGCTTCAGCCAGTGTCTTAGATTAACATAAAGACAGTTAAACAGGGAAACAGTTAGCCTGGCTCTGGCACTTCTGAAGATCACTAATTAAGCTGACATAATTTGTTCATTTGATGCGTGCAAAGCCAAAGTGTAACAATAATACGTTGTAGTTTTTGAGTGGTTGTGTGCCAGATTATTTCTTGGCTGGGTGCAGTGACTCTGTGGCAGGAAAGCCACACATCAAATAAACAAAGTGTATAAATAAACAGAGAGAAAGGTTGGAAAAGGTGCTTTGTGTTGTGTTAAACATTGCCAGGCTACCTGATTTCTACGCTACCTGTCTTTTTGCTAAGCTAAGCTCACCGGCTGCTGGCAGAAGGCTTAATATTTACTGTTCAGACTTGGAAGTGGTGTCAATTTTTTTTTCTCTGGCTTTTGGCATGAAATTGATACCATAACAGCAACAACAGATGAAATCTGAACAAGTTCTTCAAACTTGACTTCACAAACGTCTCCTGTCTGCACAAAGTGCCAATTTTGACCAGGCTGGAGTGTCTGCTAAGATGTGTTTACAAAGGTAGTTTGGAGCCTTCCGACACTCCCACCAGCACTGCTGCACTGTCTGAAGCAAAAATCAAGAGAACTGAATCAGAGCCAGAAGTATCATGCAGCCACATGTTCCAGCAACAGTGCTCTTCCTCGTACAGTCGGGGGATAGTCATCCTGTTTCTGATCGTTACACTGAGCCGAACCTCCCAGCGGAGCGACTACAAGCTGTCGAGCTCGTGCTGAGTGGGCTAGAGTGCAGAGGCCTCTTTCTAGGGCATTCACTCACACGCTGCCGGATGCCTCTGGTTACATACATTACTCACTCAGCAGAGGTTATGCCTTAGAATCAAGAGGCTGACGAAACAACACGCAAAAATCTAAATCAGTTTATCTTATATTAGAAAATGAGATGGTTCTTTTACCAATAAACTTAAAGGCTTGAAATTGATCTACTATCAAGGTGATTTATTTGTCCTTCTAAAACACAGACTGGCACAACAAAATAAAATGAAAGTTGTAGTCCTTATTGCTACAAAAAGAGTCTACACAAACTAATCACTTTTTAATAGAACAGGATTATATAAAACATACTAATATAGCTTGTCGAATACATATATACTGTACATAAACCCAGGAAAAACCTTTGTAATGCATTTATTTTAATTTGCATCTGGATTTTTGTAAACAGCAGCAACAGGTTAGTGTTAGTAATATGGTCAAAATCTTGGCATCAAGAGTTGGACACCTGTAAAACTACAGTCCATCAACATTGACTGCATCTGAGCACCAAGCATCAGTGATGCAAAACAGAGTCCGCCTCCTCTCCTCCTGCTGGAGTCCTGCGCTCTGTGTGCACCGGCAAGTGAAATTAAATGTAAAAGGCAAATTTACTACAACAGCACACCTGAGGCAGTAACTGTACACTTTAAGCCATCCACTGGATCAAAACATGGCCAAAAAATGAAAACAAAAAAATGAAAACCCCCTACAGTTTTTTGTTGGTGTGATCACACTGTATATTTTTACAAGTCTGTTCAGTGAAATAAGTAAAAAAATCATCATTTGGCTGTGTCATATCAGCCATTGAAGATCATGTAAATATGAAGTTTTCATTTGAATTATGCTCATATAGACAAACTGTGGGTTATACAGCATAACAAAAGTAAGGATGCTGCAGAAGTGATACTGTATGATAGATATATTGCATTCTATCTCGTAGTAAACACCTTTGATATTTTTATTAGCTGTTAAAAACTAACTTTCTGTACTTCAGACAGTCCCCCCAGGATTTCGCGGGCGTTTTTCATGATTGTTGCGGCCTAAAATGCCTGAATTCGCAG
>JAPZDY010000015.1:5916314-5941862 GCA_029783645.1 Ctenochaetus hawaiiensis | reverse complement strand
CGCGCTGAATTCACGGAGATTGGTTGAATTCGCGTGATTTGGTGCGATCGCAACATCGCGAATTCCTGGAGGGACTGTTCAGATCATTTACATGAGCAGATGACGATGGGTAATGAACTGTAGTGTCATCTTGATCCCAATGGTCATTTGTTCTCTCATTCTTTTTAGTGTGATTAAAATTAGACTGTTTTCACCTGTGATAAGGTATAATTACAAAGAATTCCTCAGTATCAGTCACACATGCAAATGCAACCAAAAAGCATTTTCACAGTTATTAAACAGCTTAATTTCTTTATCACCATCCTCTGGACTTTTTAAAGATATTTTTTAAGATATTTTTTTGGGCTTTTACGGCCTTTATTTGACAGCATAGTGTTGAAGGGGGGAGACAGAGAGAGAGGGGGTAGTGACACGCGGCAAAGGGTCGGAGCCGGAGTCGAACTCTCGACCGCCGCATGGAGGACTAACCCTCTGTACATGGGACGCCTGCGCTACCGATCGAGCTAAACCGGCGCCCCATCCTCTGGACTTTTTATATGGTTTGAAAGAAGGCTAGAAAAACTGAAATAGGTGCAATTAGATTTACTGTCGTGCTATTAGACCAGCTACAAGGTGCATAAATGAAGATTTTTTATTAAATATGACATTATACAGAAACCAGGCACTTAAAATAACAAGTCCTAATGCATAAATAAACTAAATAAGTTCATTCCCTTCCTGCTATTAAAAAATGTCAGTAAGTATCATATATTTGAAGTTTGGGCCTCTAAACTCCTCTTCTTGCATCATCTTTCCCTGACCTCAAGTAAATCTGTCCCGTAAAAAGTCGACTTATCAAACACCACTGATCCAAGCTGAAGGAATACCAGAGAGATTGTAGAATAATCTCCCTGCTGGCGGAGAACAAACATCGACGTCCGTAAACGGCTTAAATCAATCCCTGAATGAAGCGAGTAGGACTGTGTGGTTAAAATTCAAGCTGGTCTTTGCCTTCGGTTCAAATGGTGGGGCAAAGGCACAGATCACCGGAAAAAAAAAAAAAAAGAGGGAGATTATAACCAGAAGAAACCTGAGCAACAAGGCAGGGAGCATCAAAGTTTTACCCAGCGACTGATACTGTGCTTGGCCATGGAAAAAAGAGAGAGGGAGTCTCCATGGTTACTGCAGCTGCTGTCATCTTCAATCCTGTGACCTTTTACACACCGCAGATCAATAATAGCGAGGTATAGTCTCTGAGGTAAACAAGGGAATAGGAAGACGGCTGACAGGAGTAATTGCTGACATTTCTCAGGCAGATTTCTTCGGCAGTCAGTGAAGCTTTTGGCTTCAGAATACAGTTGAGACTTGTGTAAGAAACTTAGAGCACATCTTTTTTTTTCTGCTCCGAAATCTGACGCCAGACTAGTCAGCAAACTTTTTATTTTTATTTCATTTTTGTTCGGCTACGACAAATTGGACGAAGGTGTAATAAAGTGACAAAACTTTAATCTGCTGCCTTTCCTTGTGTGCCAACTTAGACTTAGCTCAGAATTAACTGTATTTTTGCATGAAACTAAGTGCAGGATGTCTGAGGAGGCAACAAATCCACAGTCAAATGAAAGGGAGATTATAAATGTAGCTATGCTATCCCTCTTTATTACAGCAAAAGACTTTAGATGGAGCTTCTGCTTATTAAAACTCCTCTCACAGGCTGCCTCAGAGCGAGCAAGGCAAACCCTTGGCAGAAGAGTAGGGGTTGCCTTGGTGAGGCTCTGTTTGAAGTTGTGAACTCCTAATTTGTTTTCCGTCCTAGGCTGCCAAGCCGAACCTTTTCAAGATGCCTTTTCAAGCCCTTCATGGATGAAGTTGCTTGGGTGCAGACGCCTGTGGAAGCTAGACCTAAAAAATATGCCTTAGTTCTCCTTTTTTACTCTAAAAAATGTTTCTGCGTGCAATCACAGCAAGGTGGGTTTTTTTTTATTTCAACCAGAGTATAACATAGTGTTTATCAAGTGGTGTGAGAGTGTTGGTGGGTGTGTGGAGGTTTGTGTGTGATTGTGTGTGTCACAAATGATGCAGAAACAGGTACCCACTGAGGATTCTCCTCCAACACAATGTTAAGCCTCTTAGCCTGTAATACATTAACAAATGAAGTGTAATTGTCAACATATATCCTCCAGAGATTTGTGTATTCACTAATAACATAATGAACATAATCAGTGTAGATGCAGCAGCTATTGCAACATGGCAACAAATTAAAATTCATTCAGGCTACTCTCATACATTACTTTGGCAGCGGAATCTGAACTATTTCTTTCTGTTAAGACACCCTTTTTGGAGAAAATAAGATGTAGAAGACTGAAAGTCTACAGCCATGCTAGCAGCTCTGTAACCATGTAGTGCTTTGAGCTTTATGCTGATAGAGTCTGAATGCCAATATTTGCACTAAGCACAACGACAGCTAAGGCTAATTGGCACACTGTGTCATCAGTTTCTGCAGATATTTGATCAAAACTGAAGTTTTTGACAAAGTGACCTTGTGATGGCACCAGAGGGGAAGAACTAATGAACTCAAAAAACTTCATAAAATTAATTCAGAAGGGAACATGGATGTCTGTACTCTAATTTGATACCAATCAATTCAATAGATGTTGAGGTATTTCAGCCAAAACTGTAATTTAAACCATCCAACCTCTAATAAAAGTCACTGAATTAAAGTTAGAGGGGTTCATCCTCAGGGAACCCAGAACATCTGTACTAAATTCCATGGCAAAACATTAAAAAAGGTAATAGTAATATATGTCTGTTTGATTTAAAGTATTGGACTGATAAACTGGCTTTTCCATGCCTGGAGCCATGCTGCAAGCTCTCTCTGTGATTACTGCAGCTGTTTTTCATGCATCTAAAATGCAATAAAAGTAACTTGTCACAGAATGAAAACTTCTTGTTGAATACTAAAAATATATGATAATTTTCTTGCCATTATGCCCTATATGTATATTTGTATTTCATCATTAACCAGTGCATGCGGTCTTTTCAGAAGGACTGCATGACTTGAAGAGAAAAACTAAAAAAGTTCTACGAGATAAAACATCTAAACAAACAGACACAAGCACATGTGTGTTCTTGTATGGTTCCTTCACTCTGGCAGAGGCTTAGTATTTTTTGACAGAACCTGTGTCTGGCCCACAGCAGCCCTCTGACAGCAACAAGGCTCCAGCAAACACCAGGCTAATACTTATACATGACACCTTCCCTTTTTTCCCACTCCTGACATTTTCACTTCTGTCTAACACCATATTACTGCCAATCTCCATTGTAATGCACTCAGAAAATAAGTGCTAGCATGACTCTATTGCCATAGCAACTGGAATTACATCTTTGAGCTGCCTTCATTTGTTCAAATATGTCTTTTCCACTGCTTTTCCCGTATGCATTCTTTTCTTCTGCAATTTGCCTTATACACTGAACTATTATGCACACACGTACATTCATATACATAAGCCAGGAGCCCAGCGTGGGTCCTCCCAGTCAGGAGCAGGAGTACAAGAGGCAGAAAAGGAGAGTGAGTGCGTGAAAGCTGGGTTTATTTTAGAAAGCGTGGTTCATGTCCAGAATGGAGTTTAATACCTAATTTCAATTTCAGGCGGTGAGACGGAGACGCGGCGGGGGAGCCAGGAACCTGGTGGATAAAAAAAAAAAAAGAAAAAGAAGGAAAAAGAGGCCTTAAAAGAAGGAGCGGCGAGCAGCAGACGGAGGGTCAAGCTGCTGTTATGTTCCACTCGTAAGCCCTCTCGCAGCGAGGGGGGAAGAGCGGCTGCAGTCACTCTGAAACCCGGCCAGAGAAACACTCACACAATTAGTGCCGGAGTTTAGGGAAAGGTCAGACGACTGAAGGGCTGCTTTGATGGAAATAATTTAAACTAAAGTAAATGTCATACTACTTAACCAAGTATTCTGCAGCATAGGACAGTGACTACAAAACCCCTGTAGATATTCTAATTGATTGTTAGAGCTTCAGCTGCCTTTAAAGACCTTGTTAATGTATTTTCTCGCTGACCCCTTTGCTGTAAGTGAATGGGTCTCGTAAATACACATTTTTCAGCATCAGTGACAATATTTGTTATTTTTCACAAGTGTATTTTTTGCTCTCTACTCAGTTTTAAAGTGGATGGGATTCTAGTCATGTAATTTGAATAAGAATCTGGTGACAATTATTATTTAGTGATGTTGCAAGGTCAGTCAATCAAGTCTGATAAAAATCACACAGTCTGGATGAAAACTGTTTGCTGATTTGATTTAATAAATTTCTAAAAATGCTTTCTCCCCAGATTAATATTCAACTGTTGTATATTTTGTAATTAATAGTAAATTATGGGTGCCTCATACATACCTATAAACAAAAAAAGCATAATGTTTCCTGAGGTAAACTAATTTAATATGTATTTTTCCCTGCAAAGAGCACTGGCTTTTATGGTCTCATACCGAAAGAAAATTAAAAACTTAAGGTAAGGAAAACTTTAAAAAAAAATGTAAATATATAAGAGGATTATTAAAATTAAATTTTATTATTATTTTTTAGCACCTTTTCTAATTCTGAGGACCAGAAAATCTGAGGGGCTACAAAATGTCTGAACATATGGAGAGTTATTTGTTACTGCAATATTTGCTTTTCTTATAAGTTTTATACAAAAATATTTCTTGAACATACGTGAGACATATATTATTTGAAAAAAGGGGGGGAAAAAAACCTGTAATTCTTCAGGAAACATTACATATTTATATAGGGATGTATTCACACTCAACACATTTCACATTTGATCCCCCCCCCCAAAAAAATTGCTATAACAGCAGGTCAGAGTAATCAGAAAATGAGCTCCTCCAATACTAAACTAATACTAAAAAAAAACAGATGCATGCAGATGTTTCTACATTTGCCCTTCTCAAACCTGTTTGCTTCTTCCACATACACACAAATACAAAAAAAGGCCTTAGTGTTATTTGCTATGCTTTGTGAAGTCAAGTATGTTTTTTCTGCGGCTGTCTGTAAGCTTCATATAAAAAACCCCTCCAACACAGACTTGTTGGATCACTTCACTGAGGACAAAATAATCCAAGAAGCACCCAAAACATCTCCTCTTCGACATCTTCACATATTTACTGAAGCATTATGAGAAAAATAGGGATAGCACTAAAAAAAAACTGACTGTCATCTTTTTATTTGGGAACTAAAATTCTCCTTCTGCGCAGTAGGTAGTAAGTGAACAGTGACTGAGGAGGTGGAAGCGGCCGAAGATTTAGATGAATATGCCCAACCCCCTTGTGCAACCCAGCAGGGGGCCTGAACAAATCGACCTCTGAAGTGTGGAAATCTACAGCACAAATGAATAGTGTTAATCTGGTGGGTTGGGTGCTGCACACTTGCAGAGTCGACGCACTGTGAAATCTTGTTTGTTACCCTTTGCTCTCCCTCTGACTCTTGAACCAAACACACCTCCTCCACCTCCACCTTCTCGCTCTGCACTCTCCTCTTTTTCTAGCCTCTCTTCCCTCCTCCTCCTCCTTCTCCACCTCCCTCCGTCTTATTTCTCCCACTCTGTCTCACTTCATCCATCCTGTTTCTCTCTCCTCTCCACTCGTCTCTCTTTAGCTCGAGTGTTAGCGCCTGAACCGAAACAGGCAGCGTCTCGGCAGGAGGCTGCTGCAGGCGCTGAAACCTGCCCAGCTTTCCCCCACAGTCTCCTCCCTGCTCCCACCTTCCCCCCCACCCCACTCCAGTCATCCACAATTTACACAGCGTGCTAAAATGTTAATCCACAGACGTGATTCTGCATGCAACATTCACGGGACCCCTACCAAGAACAGAGGAGACGGTGTTTGCGTCCACACGACTTCAAAGTTTGCCGACAACTGTACTGTTGGATCTTTGATGCACTCGTTCTACAGCAGCTTGACTCCTGATAATGATGCAGATCCATGTGTTCATCCATGTGGCCTCATTTGTAGAGATTTATATTATATGAAGTCTGTTGGTTTATCAGATTGCAAACAAACTTCATGATTATCACAGTTCTTTCAAGATAACTTGGACTTGGACTCAATTTTTCTTCAGAATTTTAGATTTTTTGTTTTATAGAAATACGTCTGTGTCAAAAACTGGTGTAGATACAATCAATGAAGGGATGGTGGATTATTTAGAGCCTAACAAGCTCAAAGTTTGATCATTTTTTGCCAATAACAGGTTAACATTCTAAAGAAGAGTCAAAACACTTAAGTTTTAAGGAGAAATGAAAAACAAACAAAGGTTTTGGGGAGAAACTGGGAAAACAGGGTAAATGTAGCAAAATAATGAAATGCAAGAAGGGAATGCTTATTATGTTTAGTTGCAATAAGGATGAGAAAGTAAAGTGAATTATGCCCAAAATACTCACATGCATCAGAACCAAAATCTGAACTGAGCAATTAGAGGCCTTCACACATCGGGTGTTACATTTACAGTTCACAAAAAGGTCCAAATGCAAAGCAAACAGCAGGCAGGTTACAAAAACAAAAGGTATTTCAGTAACTTACAGAGGAGTGGTAACAGAGGGAGGCAGGCAGGGTGATGCAAAAATAACTACAGGCGGCTGGAAGTCCAGGTAAAAACAAAGTCCAAAAAAGAATAATCCAAATGAGATTTGCCCAACAGAGCAGCAGAGGTATCCACATGGTAATCAGTAGGAGAAATCAGGAACACACAAGAAAAAAAAAATGGGGGGAAAAGTTCAGGATATGGGAACAGATACGAATGAACTGACAAGGAATGAGAAAAACACACACACAGATTTCAATTCACTACTGAAGGCAGGGCTGATAATAAACAGGTGAAAGTAATCAGTCACAATTGCAAAGGTAGAAAAAACACACAAAGACAGGAAGTATAACCAAACATGACAATTATGCAAAGAAATTTCAAAATAAAACAAGACAGAGAATGCAATTTACCCCTAAGTTAAGGGTTTTTTTTTTTTGCATTAGATGAATTTAGTTCTAAACTACAAACAGGTGAAAAAAATGCAAGATCAAAATCTACATTAAAAAATATACCTTTATGGATTTTTAATGTTCATAAACTACCCTTCATCTTAAAGTAAAACGTATAAGTTTAAAGTAGAGAGAAAAAAAACTGTACAAAAAAGGGGGGAGGGAGGGGCTGAATCTCATTTTAAATTTAATTAAATTATAAAAAATAAACAAGGCCCTTCACAACTTTGATCATATTTTCTTAGGACCTTGAACACTGCAACATTTTGCCTCAAAATGAATGTAAAATAGACTAAACTCTACAAGTTTTCATGTAGTGGCTTAAAGACTTGATATGCAACAGCTGTCTGTTACTATTTACAAACACAACATTCAAAATCATCCTCTCCTTCTACCTTCTAGCTTAGCGAGCGAGTGAATGAAAACAGGGAGCCGCGTTACAGGGAACAAAGCAGTGAATCAGAGAATAAACATGTTATTTTCTGATTGTTTCTCGGCATTTACGTTCTACAGCACAAATAAACACTCCCACTCCTCTGCACACCCCTGCAGGAAGGCGCCATAATGCTGGAATTTTGGGGAATCAGAACAACACATGCTTCATCCTCCCACTGCTGCCTCTCTGCTCTTTGTGTGTGAATGTGTGTGTGTGTGTGTGTGTGTGTGTGTGTGTGTGTGTATTTTATCATACAGTCACATAAACCTGCAGCTAACTCATGACAGAGAGATGAGACAGCAATGAAACAAGGTCACTGCAATTTCATGGAGGCTTGACGTTGTTCTGTTATTGGCTGAGCGCCCAAACGTTGATGCTTAGAATTGTCCTGTACATAGAAAAATCAGAAGAAATGAAAAAAATACAATATGAGAGCAGCTTATCTGCAGATATGGATAACAAAACATAATTCTAGTGGGCAAAGTAATTACTTAAAGGGGTTGTTTCTTTCCAGGTCCATAGGTTGATGTCTTTTAGGAAATTTCTGCCTATTATATCTTCATCTAAGCTTTCATTTTTCTTCCCCTCCTCCATGTTTTGGCAAAAATTAAATCTGCATTGATATCGATTTTGTTCCCTTTCTAAACTCTTCCTCTGGCATCCGTGAGAATCTTTTATCAGAGCAAGATTAAGGCTTCATTGCAACAAAAAAAGTTGGTTTTAAAAACAGGCCCTAGTTAAAGTTAAATCACACTGAACGCTTTGTTCTCTCCATTTCTTTTATTCATTGCTAATAATAGGCCTTCATCATGGAAGACACTACAACCTGTCATAGCAGGAAAAGCGCAGGTGTTACTAACAACATTAACCAAGGCTCCATTCTGTTAAAGTGTCTCATGAGAGTGTAACAGGAAATCAGCACGCACAATACCAAGACCCTGAAACTGAAGCAGCCACTGCAAATGAAATTCAGTCTCTATTGATTTTATTATTTACACCTTTGACAAGTCAAAATGTCTGCTGTGAACAAGGTTCAGAAGCTTGTACAGTATTTACCTGCTTGCCTGCATAAATTCAATGTTCTGTTTGTTTGAATGGACGGCAGCAGCATCACGGTGTAATTCCTAAACCTTAGCTAGCAGCTCCAATCCTGACCTGTGCATATGCTAAAGGGCAATGCCACCAAGTTTAAGCTAATCATCTAGCTAAACAGAGAAGATTGTAGTTTAAATAAGATGAATGCATGTAGGTAGCAGCATGGCAAGATTAGCAAGTATTGCTAATTGTTTCCTAGCCTGGATACAAAAACCCAACTTGAAACTAATTCAGCTGTTTTCCTTTGTTTGTCTGATGCTGAAGGGAGTAAATCAGGAATTCAAGCCCTACTAAAATGCAAAGCTATTATTTTTTAGCATTATTAAAAATGCATTGCTGCTTTTCATTTCTTTTTGCAGAAATCTGCATACCTGCAGAAACAAAACAGCTATTCATCCCAATATTGCTTTATTAAAGACGCCTTGTTTGGGTCATAACTAAAGCAACTTGGAAATCTGCAGGCTCAAAAAAATAGTTTTCTCAAAAAAATAGTTGTAGATTGTTCTGATGATTGCTAATGTCACTCAGTGAAAACTGTTGACTTTGAAAATAACAGTGTTAGTCTGCTACTCACGCCACAAGATTTTTGGTCCCAAACTGATAACTTGCGGACACTTGTAAACACCACACAACTGATCTCAGACAAGGTGAAGTGATGGCTGCATCCAAGGCTGGATTACATTACATTCATGGGATGTCACTGTTGGCCAGATTGCAGCAATATATCAGTCGCAAAGATGCATCCTTCAGCAGACATATGTGGCGTATATATCAAGCAAAAGAAGCAGGTGAACATTGCAAAGGATGGATTTAAACAAGACACAAGGAGGGTTGATGCTCGGAGAGGAAAAAGTGAAATAACTCTTTATGAATGGGATTTTCACTGACACAAGACAAATATAGAGAACCACCAACCATAAAATAAAACTAAGCAAAATAATTTTTGTTCTCCCTCTAAACTGATTAGGAGGGTTTGGGTTTTTACATTTTGCCTTTGATAAATCATATTATGTCACTCCTTTTCCTTTTCATTCCCTCTAAAGCTTGTGTCATGATTCCTGTATGACATTACTATAATAATAGAACTCTGTCATGTGTGTTTGTGTCTGCTGCCTCTCCCTCTGTTTCCCTTTCATTCTGTTTGGGCTCTTTTCTTGCTCTTTTCTTGTCTCAGACTTGTTTCCAACTGCAAGCACATCCAGTTTTCATCTCCCAATAAAAGCCAAGCCTGTTTGAAAACTGTTGTAGCATCTGGGACAAATTCAGGATGACACGACTCTTAACTGCTTGAACTAGAGGCTTCGGATGGGCTCCTGACTGGAGGGGTTTTCGTCTCAGATCACAGGAGTGTGTCTCAGGTCTCAGGGAGGCAAATTGTGGGAAAAAATCTTGTAATCTGCACTTGTCCTTTTTTCCTACTCAGCTGGCAGATCAGGAGGCTCTGATCCGCTGAGCTGCTGGACTCGAGCCTCCTGCATAAATCATCGGACAATTTTGTCACCTTTATCTCGGTTGACGTGAGGAAGTGTATTTTTCCAGTCTTGCAAAACCTGCAAAAACACCACTTCTGCCCCACGTTCTGACTGAACACCGATGTGTCTTGTCACATGACTCCCTAATTGGCAATACTAAAGTCGAAGTTTCACACCATGCCCACTTTTTAACATGTCAGGAGAGAGCTGTGGCATTTCCTCCTCTGCTTTAGCCAATCCCAGTCCTGTTTTTACCTTTTTCCTCACTCTCATGCCCCTATATGAAGAGACCCCTCTGTGGATTACACCAGCAGGTCTCATCAAGGTAAGACAGCAAGGCTGCTGACTCTCAGACATCTCTAATGCTGAGATAAAGAAAAAAGAAGTTTTATTCTCATTAAAGAGTGCAAAGTTTCATTAGTGCACCTTACTTGCTGACAATTGTAAAGAGGTGATGAGACAGGTAATTGCCATTAAACCAGGGACCAAACAACCAACAGTTCAGGAACATAATTGTCTCTATCTTGGGTCAGTGTTAAAGACATCCTTATTTACTCTGACTATTTGAAACATTTTTACATTTTTGTGTGTATATTTAGACCATCATGTGGTCGTTTTAGTGGTAGATGCCTGTAATACTGGTAGTAGCATTACAGTGAAACTGGTCTGCTAATGTTTAAAAATATTCTAACCTTTATCACAGTATGATTATGAGTGTATGATGTGTTTTGAAGAAGTTAGAAGAGTGAAAATTAATTTTGCATGGAAAGAAACACATGAAGTTGCCACCAACAGAGTGACAGAGCAAGCTGCGATGTTTTTAGGATATTAAAAATTAGCTGTAACTCACAGGCAGCCTTTGTATTACAAGAGGTTGACACAGCCTACCATCAATTTGTCTTTTCATTTGTTACATTAATTTTTTAAAATTTTATTAGACTTCTCTAGTTAGTGTAAAGCTGATATTCAATTAGCAGTCATTTTCAGTTTTGGCATTAATTTCTTTTGGTGTTCAGAAGCAGGCGATGTTATGCTGGAGGAAAAAAAGCCTGAAAGGAAAGAAGTATCAGATTTAAGATTTTTTCAATTCACAAAAATTGCCAAATCTCTTCTTTAAGTCCCGAACTTCTAACTTTAGTGTTCGTATTAACTGTTTTTGCAATTTTCTTTGGACACATTTCAGTCACATCTCCAAGCCACTGAACTGTTGATAAAAAAGTAATAAACTTTTGCTTTTTTCTATGGAACTAAAAAATATAATTTTTATTTAACTGTGAAAAAAAAAAGGACTTGCACTGTATGATGGCATGAAGAACACAACAAATTTAAATAAACACGTGACTTGCCAATTAAAACAATTAACAGTAAAGCATCTAAACTTGCTTTCTTTGCAAGGGTTAGTTAGATTTTTGCAATAAGTTTTATTTTTTTATTAATTTTATAAATATATATTTCAGTGTAACTTAGTTTTCTCAGTTCTGTGAGTTTTCTGTTGAATATAATTTAACTTAACATTTACTTTGACTGAATCCTTATTTTTCACTTAATTTTGTACATAGTTTTAATTGAGCTTTTACTTAGTTTCAGTTTATATTAGGCTAAAGATTGATGTAAGGTAAACAATGGATGTTTTAAAACATATTCAAACATTTTCTTCCTTCGTGCTGTCAAGGTGATGAGGAGAAACATCTTGTAAAGGACATCAGAGCTGCCATGGCTACTCTGGCCTTCAGTGAACAAAAGCATCCACTCGACTGATCAATGTGAGGTCAGAGGATGGCAACAAGTAGGTGTTACATCACTTCCTTAAAGTGACAGTACACACCTAGGCTTCAATAGATCAAATTAGCACTTGATCTATGCAGAAACCCAGACAGCAGAACTCTGTTGGAGAAGGTTGACCTCATGAAAGAAGGTGCTCTTAACCTGCAGGAGAGGAGTGGTTGGACAGAGATGAAAAAAAAAACGGACCAGGTGAAGGCAAACACAAGAAGACCTGGAAGTGCAATTTGTTAAATAAGCACAAGAGGATTTCCAGGTGAAATCACAGCAAAGGCCAAACTGGCAATTAGAGGACATGGCAACCAAAACTGTTTAATGATGCTCTACCATCAGTGGGAGAGTTCATCCTGGTGCCTCTTAGTCAGAAAAAACTAGTACTCCAGAGTATGAGAGTTATGCAATGTTTGTGTGTGTGAACAGAGCAGCACACACAGTCTTCATGTGTCTCTGCATGTGCGTCTCTGACCCAAACGTGCTT
Organism: Ctenochaetus hawaiiensis; assembly: GCA_029783645.1. Lineage (NCBI taxonomy): Eukaryota > Metazoa > Chordata > Actinopteri > Acanthuriformes > Acanthuridae > Ctenochaetus > Ctenochaetus hawaiiensis. The sequence goes on along the minus strand of JAPZDY010000015.1, from coordinate 5,929,597 downwards.
TGATTCCACCCGTCTCTATTATCAGATGTTCTTTCATGGGTTGATCTTACATAACTCCAGCAGCTGCTGCCCAGCATCTCCACTGACAGCCAGGTTGGAGCAGGATATAACCTTTCAAACTCCATTTTGTTTTCATTTAGAAGCAGCACAAGAAGTTCAGGAGGATGATGAAAAAACACATTACTCCTCTCTAATTAGCCAGACATGACAGTGTTCAAAAAACAAGGCTTTTACGCTTGAGAAACGAATCAATTCAGTCTTTGAAACCCTCATTCCATTCCATTTGTAAAACAGCATACATCATTATTGAAACATAAAAGCACACATTTGAATTAGTGCTCCTTTGTCACAGCTAACTAGGCACTTTACCTCTAAACAATAAGTCCACATTTGGCTGCTAACTTGAGCCACTGCTTGTTCATCATCTATTTGCAAGCTGTACCTTGAGAAACTGAATAAATGTATGAGAGCCAAAGTGTCTCAAGGCCACCGTGTTTACTGCTGATGGATATGTGGTGTGTTAAGGGAGAGTGGAGGGGACTGTAAAAGGCAAATGTGGCATGAGAAAAAAGGGGGAAGATCTGAGACGGAAGACTAAGAGGAACTTACAGCCACATATCTGATTTTGTCAGGGATTGAAAATCTGAGCTGCTGCTGTATTGATGCAATGTAAACAACAGGAAAACAAAGCAAAGGCCTTTTGTTCATCTATATTTAGTGTTATCTAGATGCTGGCTTTAGTCACATGGCCTAAATTAGCTATTGTTCTCACCCTGGTACATATTTGTGGTCCAGGAACAAGCAAGATACAAAATCAAGCAGCATAAATGTACTTTTAAATAGCTGAATTTGCTATAATAGAGTTTATACAAGCTTATTTACATGCACTCCAATGGGGCTTGACATTAGCACTCACCCTTAGTGGCATGCAACACAGCAACTGCATTATGTGACGCTGCCTTAGCTGGCTAGCTTTAGAGCAAATAAAGTCTGATTTGCCTTGAGTTTATTAAATGCATCCTTTTTTTAGTCCTCGGGAGTCACACAGTGTCACTGACCTCTGATTACAATGGGGCTATTGGTAAAACAAGTCTCATTTAAAAAAAAGCTCTTAATTTGGATCTTTAAGTAATTTATTTTTCATGCAATTCCCTGGATTGTCACTCGAAGGGTGGCAAAGTCTCTATAACAGCAAGTAACTCCATCAGTAACAAGACAATCGCAGTAGATCTGCAACTATAAAGCCGTGATAATGAAAAAGCACTAAAAGTCAGGCTGCACTCTTGTTAAACTAGAGAAACTTGGTCTCAAAGCTTTTAAATAAAGAGTTGAATCTGTCTTCAGCAACGCAGATGGCCTCTTCAACCTTGGCAAGCTCTGCAGATTCAAGACTTTTTTAGAGAGGAGAGGAATCAGAAACATAAAAGACTATCCTTCTTTGAGTGAATCAAGCGCTTTGTTGTTGGCCTCCAAGAAGTACCTCAAGGTGAGGCTTCTTTTCTTCTTATCTTTTTATTTATTTATATATTTATTTGATGGTCAGTGACCTTGGGCTCTTAAAGGAGTTCGGTGTGCTGTGTGCGTCCATTGGACAGAAGAGGAGGCAGGCCCTTTAAATAGCTGACTCCAGCACAAGGACAAACACTCCATGAACCTGGGCCACTAGGCTAATATGTTCTGAGCCGCAATGACTATTTGGCTTCTGCTTCACTCTTGGTGCATCTGTGCGGTAAGCAGGAAGCTAAAAGTTACTTCTCTCACTCTCAGTCGAAACTATCGTACAATCTCCACCAATCCCTGAAACCACCACCTCCATGAGGTGTAGCAGTTTAACCCTCCTCTGAAATTCAAATGAAGATTAATCAGAACTGCTAACAAGGCAGCTGAGCAGCGAGCCCACCGAAGGCTGCATGATTCACCGATTCACAGGAGCGAGAGGATGAGGAGAAAGAATAGAGGGATAGAAAGAAAGAAAACAAGGTGAGGAAAAAGCATAAACAGACAGGGTGGAGGTGCACTCAGGAGTTTTGCTTATATATAAAAAGTTGGCTGCTGCACAAAAATGAGCTCACACTGCTGAATCATTTTTCGGACTAGCTCAGTTCAGATTAAAAATTTGATCCCAAAAAGGGGGATTTTATGTTTTATGTTTATTTATTTATTTGTAAATATTTATTTTAATAAAAATATATTTAAATGTATTAATATACATATATATTATTTATGTTTATATATATTTCTATGAGTCATGGTGGTGCTTTAAAATTTGCATAAATACAACAGAATCCTGTTCTGGTGTCTGACTGCGGAGCAGGAGACCTCATTTCTACACAGCCAATCAAATCTTATACAAAGCACATCACATGCTACATTGGCTTTCCTGCTAAAGTCTCCTTTATATCTAACAAGAACACATCTTGTCCTGCACCATGGCTCGTTACAAGTGTCACTTAACACACTTACCAATGAGAAGTATATTGTTGCAAGCTACACAGCTAACTAGCCGCTCAGCTGCAGAACATTAAACAGCATGTGATTGTACCTGAGAGGCGGAGTCGTGTCTGTGCTTCAGTATCACTGACACCACAGGACAGTTTACAGCAGTTTACTAAAGGGGCGTGTCAGTTTGAGATGGTCAAACTGACACACCCCTTTAGTCAGCTCAGACAAGAAAAGAAACATTCCTTTTTTCTAAGGAATTTTTCTAAGAGATTTTTTAAGAGATGCTTTCAAATGTTTTTTTGAATTAAGTTCAAATTTCAATGCTCTTATTTAAAAAATATTACATGTTGACATTATTTTTATTATTATAATTAGACTGCAAAAAGGGCTGGGACCAATTGTAACTTCATTGGGACTTTGTACATTTAAATTATTTAAACTCTGCTATTGATAATAATTGTAGCATTTTTTCTTTTCTGTGTTTCTTTTCAAAAAGTTGTTTATCATACACAGCCTTTGTCCATTTTTTTCCATTTACGACTGTGATATCCGTAATATTTGCCATACTGGCTGTGAATTTGACAAATTTTCTTTTTTGGCTTTTAGGTTTAAACTCTGACTAAGAACAGGTTTAAATCTATATATTCTTATGTGCTCCAGCTATTTAGGACTCAAAATGTCCTCACTCTTATCTCAAAGTACTCCATACATACACTCCTTCATTTAAAAAAAAAAAAATATATATATATATATATTGTGAAAAGAAACTTCGGCAATAGTTTGCTTTTTAGAGTGACAACAATAGGGAATGCTGTTTCTTATTTATCCTTCAGCAGTGCTTTTGTTTGGGTTCTTTGCACTTAATGCCTCCGGGGCTTACTGAAGAACTGAAGAACTCTTAAAGCTGTTTTATTAAACGTCTTTTTTTTTATTCTGTCCAGTTTGTTTAACAAACATGCGAGCAATGTTCTCTTCTCCCTCTAGAGTGCTTCATATGGCTCTCTTTTAAAAGCCATATTGGTTTTGTTTGCCCACACACTCACATTTTTATAATGAAAAGAGTTGAGCAGGTGCATATCAGACTGTCCACAGAGCTGTCTGGTTCTTCAGTCAGTGTAAATCCAGCCAACAAGTCCTCCCAGAGCACCCAAATAACACTTTAGGTCAGTCTTTTGAAGGCTGCTGCAGATTAGCCCTCTTTATTCCATCTTTTCTTCTCACTGGTCCAGTGGGAGTGGAAAAAGCGAAAGGGTGAAGAAAGCCGCCCTCTAATAGCTCGACTAGCTCAGTAGAAAAGTAAACTGGCTGGTAAAACATCCAGAGTAAAGTACAAATACAGAGATCCGCAGTCAAACAGCGGTTTGTGTATGTTTGCTTTTGACTGTTGTTGGATTTGTATTTTGGCTTGCATGTTTGTCTCCGTGAACACACACACACACACACACATTCCTGGCCCGCGCTGGCCGGTTCAGCCCCAGTGTTGCATCCTCCTGTGGGAAAAAAAAAAAAAACGAAAAGCAGCCAACCATTTACCGCAGCCCAGATCAAATAAGCACAGCACTAACCTCCTCACCTGCTGGCTGCTTTGGCCTGACTCATAGGCAGTTTTTCAGCCTCGGCTGGAAGAACACCAGACAGTCTGAACGACTGCGGGGAAAACATGTCATTAACTGATGATGCCCCACATTTTGCAAACAACCCTTGAGGGTGGCCAGCGCTCTCAAACTGACCCTCACCTTGTGTGGTGCGACTAGTGAGCTCCTTCCTTGAGCGAAAACTACAGAAAGCAACTGCAAGCAGGAGGACGCCAATACAACACTTTATGGGAAACATGAATCTCAGCAGAATATAAGTGAAAAACTGTCTGTTCGTAGTTTATATGGTTCAGAAAGCTTAACAGAAACATTCCTTCTCAAATGCTGTTTATATGAATTGCTTACTGTACTCAAGAGGTCTGCCTCAAGTGAACATTCTGGGTTTTTTCATAGATGACAATATAATGATGGCTGGCTACTTGAGGCTGGTGCTGCTTGTGAAAAGAAAGTCATCTTTCATCATTGAAATGTTGTCTCCCTGAGGGTTCGTGATAAAGAGTCCAGAAAGAGGCAACAACCTCCAGGGAAGATGAGTGAATTCCAAAAGTGTTAAAAACTGCAGTTCCCCAAATAGCCTCTAGAGGCAAACAAGCACGAAATAAGCAAGTTTACAGCCGGAAACTCATCAGTCACCGGTAGTAAAGTGTGTCCACCTTAGCCCCACTGCCTTGCTCAAGTTGATCCATGTTTGGTTTCATGTTTGGCCTCAGAGAAACAAGATGGGATCAGCCTTGATGCCAAACTGGAGGTTTTTAACCCTGGTCCATTAACCAATGGGCTTGGTCACTGTGGTTTAGTCCTCAATTTAATTTAGTGTCTTTGACAAAACTGAGACAACATGCAGCAGAGGAACTTTGTGCTCCCCATGCTACTTTTCCTGGTCTATCAGAACAACCAGAAGCAGTCAAAGCTACTATCTATGGAGACTGAAAACTATTATAGACAGGAAAAGCACCTGTGGTTGAGGCTGTTTTCACCAAATTGATAAATAACGCTTGGTGTGAGGCCTCATCAAGAGGGTCCTTATGAAACACTCAATAAAATTCAGTTAATAGCAAAGCAATCACTGTACAAATGCATGAACACATACAAATGTCAGACTGCAAACTATATGATAAATAAAGAAAAAAAATGTGGTTGTAATAATTATATAAGTGATCAGTTGGAGCCGGTAAGAAGTGCTTTCTGCTGTAACAGGAAACTCATTGTGTTAGTTTGCACAGGAGTGTTGCTTACTGCAGCACTGCCAGTGTTACCATACAGGTATGTATAAAAAGTGAGAAAAAAAACATGTTTATCTCTTGACTCTCTTTATAATTAGTCCAAGGTTTTTTCTATTATGTAAAGTTGTGTATTTGAAATGAGCAGCTATGTGTATCTGAACAAAACAGGAAAAAACAAACAAACAAACAGAATAATGATTAATTATGCATCGCATTTTTGCTTGACTCTATATACAAAAAAAAAGCTATTTCTCTGTGTTTATGTACCTCACCTTTCTTAAGTCTGTGAAACAGAAGGTGGGGGTTTTCCTTTTGCTAATATTACACCACATTAAGCTCTATATAAAAGTAGCTGCTGAAGAAGCTCCACTACAGATTTCTAATGGACATAAAACCCTTAAGGGAGATGTGACAGAGCTGTAGTGCAACCAGCATGCACCATAGTGAGGAACACCTACATAACTCTGAAACTCTGAAAAAGTTATTTTGCAAGTATTCTGCAAGATAACTTATTGCAAATGTAACAAGAAATCCTACCTTTATATAAAGCTGCATTGCTACACCATAGAAACCTTAAAACATAAAAAAGTGAAATAAAAAAGTATTGAACCACAAATATACTTAAAAAAAACCAAACAGACCCACATGTTTTTTTTTTTTTTTTAAGAAAAATGTATCACAGTGCAGCATGCCCTGACTCTAAACCCTCTCTTTGTCTTCCTCCTTGCTTTTAACACCCAGACACACAAACGCAGCAGCAACTTGCCAGGTGGCACATTCTGCCAGCGTGAGGTTTTGTGGTGCTAAAGGCGATGCAGCATGGCACTCTGTAAACTGTCGTTTGGCAGCAGAAACGTCAGGACCAGATCAAACCGAGGAAGATCTTTCTCCTCCCTTCTTCTAAAACACACAAACAAACCGAGGCACACATGCATTTAGTCAAACACTCACATTTGTGCACATACAGCCTCTGACGTAAACAAACACACAGATGAACATACTGTACATGGATGCAGAGCGACAAATGTATCCACACACTGTCTCTTCCTTTGGTTTTCTTGAGTTCAGGAGCAAAGTGATGAGGTTAAAAGCAAGAATTTATCAGTTTAACCTGAAACTGATTCAACAAAGGCCAATAAGAGTGTTTCCCATTAGTGTGTGTAAATGAATCTGCTGTCCAGTTGGCAGGATTGAATTGGTTAAACTGCCAATTGAAAGCAGAAGTAACACGAGCACACACACACAAGTACTCACCAGTTAATTACATACCCTGTGTGTGTCATTGCTAACCACTCTGTCTTTATCGCTACAGAGTCACTTAGGCTTAGGCCAGCGGGGTCGCCTGCTATTTTAGCTAACGCAGCAACTTGGTGGCCTAACACTGATGGAGGGGGTACACACATCAGCGCACACACACATACATGCCCACTACATCCCAACGAATAAGGGTTAAAACATTCATTTTGCAGTTTTTAAAATTGATTTGGGCTTCGAATGCTACATTTAACTGCTCAAAGCTGCTCGAAATCACCTAGAAAAACAGCCACGGCAGCATTGGAGGGATGAGAGCAACTTTTCCTGTAGCCGCTGTAAATGTAGGTAGCTTATCCAGTTTGAAGGGCTTCTCTGCAAAAGCTGGATCTATTTTGGGAAGGTCGTAAACGTGTGTTCACTTTTCACTAAAAGCAGGTAATTACACTCTCTGAAAGGCTGGTTCCCAACCTCTTTTCTGTCGGTCGTACCCACGCAGCCGTGCCTCAAGCATGGCTTCATTGACACCATGCCGTCATTTTTCGAATGTGTCCATTTCAAAAGAATTTCAGCAGGTTGTTTTTTCACTCTAGAAATGATTTAAAAGTTGGAATTGTTAAAACTCTTTTTCATGTCAAATATTAAACTGTCAGTGTTTAAGTCTGTTTGAGCTGCTCATTTCAGCCACTTATTAATTACTTTTAGCGCAATAATTTTGTATCGCAAAAGTTTTCTTATGTTACCACACCTTCATGCCCATTCTCTGCCTCTGATTGCCTTTGACTTTTCTTTCTAACGTTAACCATCTAAGCAGATCTCTAACCATGAAATGAACATGAGGATCAGAAGAGGATTGGTCAGGACTTTTCTGAGATTTTTTCAGCTTATTTGTTTTTTAAAAATGGGTCATTGGAATAACGAGTATTCCTCTGACTTTTGTGTATTTTACAATAGTACATTTTTTAACCCCTTTTAACCATTTATCAACACTTGTAGCTCCCTCATTTTTTTAAGCTCAGTCTTTCAACCTTTAAGCCATGGTATTATGCTATTTTTAGCTGTCCATTTTAGCTTCATCACCACCTATTGACTTAAAGCTATTCGTTCATTTCTTGAAGTCATTTGAACTACTTATGTATTATTTTAGCTACAGCTACAACTTATATCTCACTGACTTATGAACTCATACCCTCTGAGTGATCAAGTGTTCAGTGTTCAGGTGTTTGAGTTGACTCACTGTGGATTTTTTTTTTTATCAATCTATCTATTCTATAATTGAAGTACTCCACAGTCTTTCCACAAACCCTCTAGAGACCACAGAAGTACCCTGGGATACATGTTTGACTGGGAGTCACTGCTGTAGCTTATTGTGATCCTCATTGAAAGTCAAAGCAGCTAAAGATCCCAGTTTTTAACCAGTGAGATAGATGGTGTTTGGTTGCACCACATCTGAAACCCCTAGGTGTTTTTCACTATTACTTTGCTCTGTGAAAAACATTTACAGCCTGTAAAAGGCCCATTAAACAGGGACAGATTGCGAGGCATGATGTGGGAAAGTTCCGCATGTTGCACTATGAGTTACTCTCAGTTCCTAGCAGCTTCAAGAGGTGTCAAGGTGTGATTCATCATCAATCAGCTTGCCGCTTGCTAAATTGTCAGGAAAACAGGAAGAGAGGTGATTGATAAGTTCTAGCTTGGCACAGAAGAGATAAGTCATACAGCTCCTACATGCACGTGCAGTTTGACTAGATGAGTGATTATGCAGAAATGTCAAATTCAAGACTTTCTGTCGCATTTCCATTTCTAGTTAGCACTGAGATAGAAAAATTGCTAGTTAGTGCTGCCTGTAAATGTATGACATTAGCCTCTGTGCATTCATTCAGGAATGCAGATTTAAAATTGTCCAACACCCGCTCCACTTACATGCAGCCTTTTTATACATTATGTGTGTAAATGTAGAGGGGGGCTATGTTGAAAAATACTTTGGCTAAGTTTCATAAATTGACTGTTCTACCTTAGGCCATGAACTTATCAACCATATCTTGTGATCATGCACCATCAACCTGCAGCTGCTGAGATTGCATATCTGGCATATGCATATCATTCCTGTCATCTTTAGCACTTGCCTTGAGTGCGAGCAACACTTAAGCATTAGGTTTTCTTTTAACAGCAATTTTGAATCTATTAAAAATCAGAACAGCTTTTGAAAAAGTGCAGACCTCTACCAAGGCCACTAGTCCACTTCTCAATGCACTTTTGCAAGCACAACCGCTACAAACGTCATAATGTATTTCCAAACTGCTACAATTTCAAATTTCTTAAGTAGGAGTATAATTAGTTTCACGATTTGCATTTATTTATGTTTGTAGCAACATCATAGCTTAAGAACAAAAGCATTGTTGTAGTCATTGTGATGTTACTCCAATGAGGGCTTTATCACGGCTTATATTTTGGTTTGAAGTTTGAAGTTTGTGACTTTAATATATTCTACTTGATTTCAAAGTTTATGGTAATTTTTTTTTTCAGCAAGGCTAATCTACATGAGACTGACATTTTAAATATGTATTTTACTGGCAAAATAACATGAACTCAAATATCAGCCTTATTTAGCCACTGCTGGTACAAACTGAACCTCTCCTGCTGTTTCATATTAAAACATTTATTGTGAAAAAGTTACTGGAAATGCAAAGCGTTTGTCAGTGAGATCGCAGAGCTTCCTTAGAGGTGCTATTATTGAATAAAAACACATTTAAGCAAATACATATGAATGTACTGTAGGCTAAATTGGTGAAAGGGCTCAGTTTGCTGCAAAATATTGCAGGAAAGAGGAGCAGAAACCCTGTTGTACCAACAAAGTTGTTGCATCAAAAAGAATGAGTAGGGCTGAGTGTTTTCATGCAGTGGTAATGCATGTCTGAACGCAGCCTCACTGTGGAGACGGATTCAGAGTGACACGTGTGTGAAGTCTCGTGCATCTCGGTCACCATGAGGCTGTCAGCGGTGATGTGAAGTCATACAGCAGATCTGATGGGAGCTCAGTCCTGCTGAAGTTCAGCATGATGTGATGAGTAAGCAGTCACAGTTAGTTTGGGGAGTTTGGTTTGTCTCTCCTAGTAAATACACCCCTCACAAGTCTCCTGAGTTTCAAGTCGTGCCCTAATTGTGTGAAGTCGAGTATAAACATTCACTTCCTGTGTAGATCCAGGAGACTTACAGAGAGAAGCTCTCACCTGCTAAAGGTAAAATAGATGGCGTGTCAAAGTTCATCACTGCTCAGCTCCATACAAAGTTCTCGATTCAAGTCGTCAGACACCGATTAAAAAAAACATGAGTGAAGAAATTAAAGGACAGATCAGTTCTTTGTTGCAAGAGTTCAAACAGAGTGCATTCTTTAAATAGCCGCTGGATTTAATCTCCAAAGAACACACTGCTCCACATTTTATTAGCAGGGAACGTTTTCAGTTGCCAAGTGTCAGTGGCCGACAAATCCCAGTGTTGCTAAGTTACTTTCACTGTTTCATCAACTGACTACAATAAAAACACGTCTCTTAAAGTATTAAAGTGTTGTAAATCCAGTTATTATAGCTCCTGTTTCTCATGATGCAATGACCAGTTCTGGTGGTTGTCCATTTGTAGCAGAACAGCAGCTAAATGTCTCCAAAAATTCATCTCATCTGTGCTAAAGCTTTTTTAAAAACCGGGTTTTGTAACTGTGTTGGCTCCAAGCAGGACCTCCACATGTAAAAGCCAGCATTTAACTGCACATTCAGAGAACCAAAACACCTGCACAGTGACCATGATAATCTCTCAGCTAAGATTTGACAAGCCTGCTGTTTTACCTCATCTGAAAGATTATCACGGTCAGCGTTCAGGTGTTCTGACTTATCTCCTCAGCTGGATGAGCTAATCAAAAGATTACAACTTAAAATACATTTGATGCATTCCATGTGAATGCCCAATCAGAGTTGATGGTAAATTTAGTCACTTAAAGCAATGACTTCCTAAGTGCATTTGCTATATGGAACAGAAAGCATTTAGCATTAGCTTGTTTGTCATAAGTTCGTCATGTGTGAAATGTCAGGACATGATTCCCGTAATACCCACTGTAGACTGAGCAAGTGTAGACCCTTTGAGTGTCATCAAAATTAAGTGAAAGTATTAAAAAAAAAGGCCAAAATATGTCCTTTCATTCATATGCAATCAGTGACTTTAATATTAAAGCTGAGATGGAACTGATTTAACTAGCTAATGTACTTTTCAGTAATTTGATCTAAAACTCTGCATCACATTTTATAACTGGTTAGTTTCTTACAAGAGTTAGAAAAAATGCCAAAACTGTAAAAAAAAAACTAACTCACCTTCTGTTGTATTAGCTGCATTTTTCTTGGACAGTTGTAAAAAACTTTTTTGAGTTGTTCTCTCCTCTGCAGCCCACATTAGGCCTTTAAAAAAGAAGTCATTTAGCCATCTTTTAATGAGCTCATAGTCATCAATTAAAGTCTCTCCTCCCACCAACTGTAAGCATGTTTCTCCCCCAATTTAAGTGAAGATAAGTAATTTTCTTAACTGAGAAAGGAGGCGGATTAACAACAGATTTTACAGCTATAACAAAAGATGAAGAGAATCGCTTAGGGAGACAAAAATATAAAGATGGTTTTAAAGCTTAAGTATATATTTTGTAACTTTAATTTGCTGCTCTTAAGCAGCCAGAAGTAATTTTCCAATCACCGCCAAACATATTTGGATCCCTCCGCCGCCTCGGTGCAAACTCTAAATTGAAACTGATTTACATCGCAGTTGCCAGTCCCTCCACAGTGCATCTAAACTCTCTCCAGAGAAATCCTCAATCTGTGTGTTATCCTTCACTGTGACAATAATGCTGTTGCTGGGCAGCTCCTCTCTTCAAAAGGAAAAAAAAAAAATAAAAAAAAATCAGGAAATTGATTTCAGACAGGGGCTTAAAATTCCATGAAAGTGCCGTGAAGTCTGCCTCAACATTTCCGCCTTGGTGATCCCAGAATGTTGTAACATTTGCCAGTGTGAGCCCCTGATGAAAACGATTCAAGCTGGCGAGTAGAGGTTTATAGGCCTGTAAATTGGGAGAGTTAGGAGAGTGTGGGGAGGTAAACAGCAAAAGCTGATGCTGTAATAGTGACATTTTGGACAAATAAAGAGAAAACAGCTACAATATATAAAGAGGGAAAAAGAGCTGGGAGAAAAACTCAAAAAGGAAAAGTTGGTTTTGCTAATATTTGCACTGCATCTTTTGTGCTTCCGTGAGTGTTGCTTCTTTGTTGGCACCTCTCCCATCTTTCATTACAAATTAAGGTAGGAGTGTGTTTGTGTGTGTGTGCGCGCGCAAATGTGCAAAGTGGGCGCCTTCCTGCGACCATTGTTGGTTTTAATGTATTTTTAATTTCCCATGAAGTGACTGGAGTCCTCAGTGACCGCCACTCCATAATTGGCTGCCTGTGTGAACATCAGTCAGCCTAACGAGAGCCAGGGAGCTTCTCCTGCGAGCTGCTGCATGTGTGCACACACACACATACACACAAAAGGCATGTACTTACATTTGCAAGTGAATGCCGCCTGGCTCTCGTTTTTGTATCTTTTCTGTCTCCTCTTTTTCTCCACCTCCTCTGAAACACACACACACACACACACGCAGGGAAAGAAAGTCTCATTAACCAAGCTTGTGCTGCCATTCCTCCGGAGGGATCAAACAAGTGTTGTTTTTTTTTTTACCTTTTAGACTCTGTTTGTGTGAATGGTTTATGAATACAACTAATTCAATTAGCTTCACGTTGCACATAAACACAGCTGTTAGCCACTGCCGGCTCATCGCGCTTGCTAATGCACGCGCAAACACACTAGCAACCGGATGCATTCATTGCAACCACATAACAAACAGCAGCAGCGAGTCGTGGTTTGATTGAGAGCATCTGCATTACATGTGCGTGTTCATGATAGTGAAGAACCTCATTTTGGGCTCACTTGGGGACGGATCATTTCACCGTGTTGTATGCGCAGTCTTTGTTCGGCTCAATAAAAAAATATTTGATGGAAAAAAAAAAAGAAATGTAATGCACGAAGATTGCTGTTTAGACAGAGAGGCTCTGAGGACATTATGTTGAAAAATATATATTATGCCAGGAGTTTGACTGCAATTGGACATGGATATCGGGAGATGAAGTGATTTCTTCCTGCTTAAACACACAATAAAAACACACACACATAACAGTACTCTCAAGTGTGCACACACTCATAAAAAGACATACACAACAAGACGCCTTTTTCAAAGCAATTTTCTCATATATAGGATTTATTTACACTTTCTATTTACAGATTTTTGTTTCAAAATCTTTTCTGTACATATTTTTAAATTCAAGAACCACTACTCCTGTCACCCACACTCTCTAGTATTATTAGATTTGTCTGAGTACTCAAGAGGAATAAGACATAGGGGAGGATTTCTTTTTTTTTTTTTTTTCCAATTTGGTTTTCATAAACATGTTTTCATTCTTCTTCTGGAGAAGTAGAGCAAGGAGAAATAAAAGAATAGTAATGAAAAAAAAACCCTCCTGAAGACTGTTGAAAGTTTGCACGTTTGAATATGTGTGTGTATGTGTGTGTGTGTGTGTGTGTGTGTGTGTAGGGGATAATAAAAAAAAAGGCTCCAGCCAGATACCACCCGACCTTCATCACCATGGAGATGTGTGTGTGTGTGTGTATGTGTGTTGGCAGATGGTGGGTTAACAGGCTAACTTGACAC
>JAPZDY010000015.1:5898335-5909090 GCA_029783645.1 Ctenochaetus hawaiiensis | reverse complement strand
CGATCTTTATTTTATTGATCTTTTCTAAATGATTTCTTTGACACTTGGCATTGGTTGATTGAATAATTAACTGAACCATAAAACCGAGATGCTGTTTTTGCTATTTCGAGCAAACCTTTGACACAAGAGATAAGAAATACTGCCTAACACTTTTGAAATTACAAGTAATGTAACTGACTTAAAAATGTGCTGAAATTCAACTTCACTTTGAAATAAAAGAAGGGAATAACTTGATATACATTCCTCTGTGTCCTGACTTGAATCACAGGGTATCGTATAGAGTGCTGAGGTTAGAGGGCTCCCCTTTGTGGTGAGTTTTGACAGCCTGGTAATTTGCCATCACTATTTTTGTGCCTAGAAAGATAACTAACACTACCTATTGCCCTCCTTTAATTAATGAGAGACAAACACAGCACAGAATGTTGGAGCACAGCGGGCTGGAGCTGCCAATGACTCAGCAGGTGTTGAGATAACATGAACAAAAAGCACAAAGACTAGTAGGACTTTAACCTTGTGAGTGGAAGCTATTTAGCCTAGCTTACAATCTCCACCATAACTTCAAAATACAAACATTCCTGCACTGTGTGCATTTTTAAGTGTTGATCGAGGACAGACTTATATCACTTACCACACACAACAACAGTTGTCGGGACAACATATGAATGCTTGAAGGCTCAACAGGGTTATGACCTGTTTCAGGCAGGAGTCCACCAGAAATGTTGATTAAAATTCACTAAGCAATAGTAGCCCTTCAATGTCAATCCACAGCTGCTCCTTCAAATACCAAGTCAAAGTCTTTCAACTTTTTTGGAAAAAAAGCAAATGTGAAAAAGTAGTCTTTACTCTCTTATGAAATAAAATCAAAAATGTGCACAACAGCTGCAATATCACAAAAGCCCAGAGGTCCTGACATATCTAACCTTGCCATAGCTTTAGGCTTCTTTCACTGTGCATGGTATCCTTGCTGATTGTGACTTATTGTTGAGGTGCAAAACACTCAAACATTTTAAGAATCTAATCAATGACCAGCTGATATAAGTACAGACAGCCTTCATCCACAACTTAAGTATGAAAAGTCCTCTGTGTTGCATGTTTACCTCCACAGAGCTGGAGATGGATAAGTGGTAGGAGGAAAATTCACCATGTGCTGACATATCTTTATAAATCAACAATAGGCACTAATTGCTATGCTACAGGAGGAAGACCGACTACTGTCTAATCAAGAGCTGCGTCGAATGCTGCAGCCGTTAGGCAACACACCCAAACAAACACCGTGCGCACAGGCGCGCTCACGCATGCACCGTCACACAAGTACACACCCACGGTGACTGAGGAGCTTCATTAAGAGCATATTTCTGTGTAGTAACCATCTGCTGGCTATCACTTCTGTTGGGCTAATGACTTTAATACGGTTTAATTGCATACATCTCGCCGTCAGGGGGGAATGCTGCACTTACTCCACTCTGCACAGGTGGCAACACTCCACGCTGAGAGGCCACAAGTGTCTGTGCGCGTTTGCATGAGAGAGGAAAGAGGAATCTGTGCAATCCGTGAAATTCAATGTATGTTTACCATGTGTTTGGGGTTGTGAAAGCCTGTGTATGCAATTAGAATCAAGGGAGAGATGTAACTAAAGAATATCTGTAGTGGTGAATGGAGATGTATGCATGTTTGTCACGGTCTGTGTCACTGAAAGAGATGATTTAGTGAATTGGAGGAGCATGCAAGACAGAAAAAGGAGACGGAGATGTGTGTGTGTGTGTGTGCATATGAGGAGGTGGTGAGCTTTTCTTGGTTATTCAGGTAATTATCCTACACT
This sequence comes from Ctenochaetus hawaiiensis, assembly GCA_029783645.1. Lineage (NCBI taxonomy): Eukaryota > Metazoa > Chordata > Actinopteri > Acanthuriformes > Acanthuridae > Ctenochaetus > Ctenochaetus hawaiiensis. The sequence goes on along the minus strand of JAPZDY010000015.1, from coordinate 5,907,271 downwards.
AACAAATATACTAACAACCACATTGATCCAACATTACTGTATACAGTAAGTTACACAAAAGGAAATTAGCTCCAGATCTCCTTTGCTTGGAGGGGCTTAAAGTGGTTAATGGCTATTGATATTGAGGGAAAAGCAGGTTGTCAATAGAGTCAGTGTTAAGGCTCTTTCTTGAAAAAGTAAATGGGATGGCATAATGGTTGCACAGAGAGAGCCAAGACCTTGCAGTAAAATGTACTTGCTGCGCGTATAGTCATTGTTTCAACCTGCATCTGGCTGGAATCAGCTCATTTAACACACTCATATCCTCATTTGCACTTCACATTTATAGAATAAAACAGGCAGAGCAGTGCATAAACACTTTACCCTTTGAAATATGATTGACCAGGAAGGATTAGACTCATATCTAGGACTACTGCGTTGGAGGAAACTGTGTTATGTGTGCATGTAAGTGACAGACAACTATTAGTTAGAAGACTTACAGCCACAAATGAAGTCAGGGACAAATATAACTTAAGTTATTATTTGCGCAGAACTGGAGCTTTTCTGCTATACTTTCACATGCAGCACACACACACAAATACACACACATACACCCAGATTAAATACACAATTAAAGCCCACTCTTCCTGTGACCCAAAGAGTCTATTTGCTAGCAAAATGAGATGGTGCTAAGTGAAGATAGTACAATGAGTGCCCAAAGTTCTCTGAGGTGCTTTGCTGTCTTTCCTGCAGTGACAACTAAAGCTCCCTGCAGCAGGTAGTGAAAGCCCTGGAGAAATTATTGGGGGGGAAGAGATGACAGGTGTGTTGATGTGCACAAACATACCAACAGACACACATTTGTGGCTAAAAATGGCAATCGTCTGTAGTAGCTGTTGTGTTTCTTTGACATGTATCATTCCACCTCCGACCTCCTTTAACCAAAACATCTACATGAACTCACCCATAGAGATGAGGTTGCACAAACTGTCACTGACATGCACAAACACTCCAGGTTGCTGGTAGTGGTAATGGTGTTTTGCTGCACCCCGAGGTGTAATGGGCCTAGGCTCTGCTCTGTCAGGGCCATTAGCTTTCTGTAGTTCCTATAATTATACAAAATGGGCACTCTGGCAAACAGTGGGTGCTAATGTAGGAGTGGGGCACTGTACCATGCGAAGGTAAAAGCTGACATAGGATGGTACAGCCAAGTTGTCTTTTTAAATAGTTGGCTCGTAAAAGGCTCAGCGGATTAATGCAGTTAACACACTTTTAAGTGTCTCACACTAATGCAAGTATGGCACACCTTTGCTCTGCCGATCTTGCTCTTCTTTTTGATTTAATTGTTATTCTACCATCCTGCCATCATTTGACAGAATCAGCACAAATGAAGGTTAATGAGAACAGCTGGGCTGTTTCATCAGCTGTGTCCACCAAGAGTTCTTGGATAGGAAAACATACAGTGTAGTTGTTCTAAGTTTACTTTTTTTTGCTTGTCTGCTGCCAGACAACAAACCAAGTATAAAAAGTGACATGTACACAGCTTAACAAGCAGTCAAAAAACAAGAATATTGTTAACTCTCTGTCCAAGGTGCTGAACATTGTATTATGAGACACTGTACTACTTTTAGGTTTTTGATTTCTGTCATATATACTGATTATGAGACTAGACTGTAGGTCTATTTTTGCATGTAAAATTCTGTGTTTTACTGTTTATACATATAAATCAGTTTATTTGCCTTTAACCTTGCATCACTGTACCACAGCAGAAACAACAGCACCCAATTATTCAAGCAGTTGAAGATATGCTATTGTACTACTGGACTATTCAAGCAAACTGCGCCATGATGCACTGCTGCAGAGACACAGACACACATTAACACCTCTCCTGTCTTTTGTCTTTGAAATGTCAACAGCTTTCTCCAGGGAAGTTGTCTTTTTAAAACCCTGGGTAAAGACTGTGGTCTTTAGTCCATTAAAAAAGACAGTGCAGTTTGTCCCCTTTTTTACAGTGCTACACTGTTGAATTTAATATCAACACTCATCATATAGTTGAAATGTATTTAGTTTTTGGGTCACTGGTACAATGTTTTTTTTATTTGGCTGAAATGCTCAGCCTCCACAAACCAGGCAGCCATGCATAAAGTCCCATCTAATTGTTTATAATCAGGTGTGCACTAAAGTGAGCCACCTAATAATATTTTGCAGTGTCTAATAGTACTGGTATGTTTTTCATGGAAAATAATGTTGGATTTGTGTTTGCAGAAAGCTCTCTCTTTGAATACTAGAACAAACAAAGCACACAAATGAAAGAGTAAAAAAAATTAAATACTTTTTTTTTTTCAAGCAACTGTGGGTGTATTGAGATGTGTGTCACATGCAGACTGAAATTAATGCAAAACGAGTGTTTTGGTAGAGTGGCTCCACTCACAGAGAGATGAGAGAAAGCACAGTTACTAATGAAATATGATAACATATGCTATCACACAGTTAGTAATGAAGCACAATGATATATGCAATCACAGACACGGTTTTAGTAAAATTAATGTCTGGAGCTTGTGGTTTTTATTTCCCTTAAGCATCTATTAATCCCCACACTGTAATGCAAAATAGATCCATAGGTACAGCAGGCAACAATTATTTATCCCTGTGCTTAAACTAATAGATTATCATTATGAATGGCACAGTGAGTTGCCTCTGTAGCATATGAAATAAAGTCAGAGAGTCAGACCTGATACTTATTTGGGCCTCCTCAGTGCACGTAAATATAGTAATAGGAATTGTGTTGTCAAATAAACATATTTTGGAAATTAATCAGTTGTTTTTGTAACCATGATTTACTTGAGAAGATTGTTACCATTCGAAGAACTGAGAGTGGCATCGATCCTGTTAACGATCTACAAGCAAGCAGGTAAGCCTATTCCCCAAAATGTCATACAATTCTTTTAAAAAACTACAAACAAAACAAAAACAACTGTGCTAAGACAACAGCATTTCTGTTTGGAAATGCATGCACTTAAAAAGCCCGAAGAAAAAAAAGATTAATGTGAAAGCAAATGCAAGGAGTTTTCATTTGACATCCATCTGTTTCGAACATGCTTATGTGCAGTAAATCAATGTCAGTCCAGATTTGCAAAACAAACTCATTTATAAAGTGAAAGGAGAAAGATAAGGAGACATGTGGGATGTGGGTACAACCTTTGGTGTGATTTAAATACTGTTGTGAATAAGATTAAAGCCTGAGAGAATGATGACAGATCGGCTGAAATCTTTCATTTCACATGAAACCACAAGCGTGGGTGTTAGTGTTGAGATTATTATCTGGATGCTCCAACCCCTACTGACACTTCAATGAAAAAGTAATTTAATGGTTTTATTCAAAACAGAAAAATAAAGAGTAAATAGATACTCTTTTGTCAATAAAAGAACTTCTTTGCTCTTCACAGTTTACACCCATTCTGGACCAGTTATTGCCTGCTCAAAGACAGGTTCATAACCTCTAAAATAAGTGCGCCAGTGGCATTTTAAGTGCTAAAACAGTTGTCCTTGCTTTCTGTGTCAGTGTATCAACCATTTACAGTCATATTTTACTGTGCTTGAGTAGTTTCCCTTTTCAGTGACTATATCTTTAAAGTTCAAGAAATGTCAATATTTAACAATTTCCCCCCTCTGATTTAGCCATTACCACCCCGAATCTATCAAACTTTCAAAACTTCATACTTCTTCAAACATACAAAATAACTTTAAGAATGTATGACTCAATCTACTGCAATGATTTTCTGTTGTATATCCATGCCTGTTGAATACAATATTGACTACTGTGGCCCAAAATATTGGCAGCATGACCAGTTCAATGAGCACTCACGCATGCAGGGGTCCTATCAACTCTAGCCTGCTAAATATTACAAAAGTAAAATAGTGCCATGGCAGTTGAGCTCCAGCCTTCATCCACTGCCAAGTTCAGAGAGGTTAATGCCATCTCCATCAAAAGTTTGTGATCCCTGAAAAAAAAACCAGCAGCAGAAATGCCTCAGTTCTTGTTTTGACTGCATATATGAGTATTTAAATTTTATTCAAAACTCAATATTTATGTCTAAGTTCATGACCCAGCCCATTCCACAAATCTTTTTTCTTCTCTTTTTCTGAAAAAAATCTATTTCTCCCTCTTCTCCTCCTGATGCTGCAGTCTGTTTATTCCTTACAAGGCGGTTGATATTGCTGTTTATTTGGAATTTTGTGCCTTAACTGAGTTAAGCAGGAGGGCATTCGGTTAGTGTACAGGCTGATGGAGCAGTTCCTGCTATTCTCTTATCTTAGGGCAAAAGAGCCATAAAACTCTTAAAAATCCTGCTATCTCTATTCCTCTCTCTATTGTGGATGAACCTCAGCCAGTGATAACGTCTGTAATGACACTCAGACGACGAGCTAATCATCCCACACATAATTGTTTTGAGCTGATGAATGCTTTTAGGAGGCTATCGGCAATGGCAAACCTGTGCTTATATGCAATGATCAACACAAGCTAATATTCAACTGCCTCCCTCTGTATATTTTAGCACACAAACACATTTTTTTTGTCTACCTTATGCCAAACCATTAATGATCACTCCAGACCTTCCAGGGGGTTTTGCTCACCATAATCACACAACACAATAGCTCACTGTGCAAGCTCATGCAAGTTATCTTTAAAGCAAGCTTTAGTTGTCAGTGATGGAAAGGATGTAGGTGGGACAAGAGCTTGAAAGATGGAAGTCATGGAATAAAAGGCAGGATGGGGTGGAGATCTACATGATTACTTCCACCTTATTAAGTCCGCTGCTTCCCTCTCATTTTTTTCCTCTTCTCCTATTGTTTTGGCACAAATGGATTCACATGCTACATCGAGTGCGGCACTCAATCAACGGGGTGATTATTAAAAGTTGTTTACCAGGGATTGTCTTTCCTCACTTTCTACACTATTGACTACAGTGCCATCCATCAGAGGAGCTGCAAACCCCTCAGAGGGTCTGCTCAATACAAGGCAAGTTTAAGAAGAAAGTTAGAGGGGAGAAAATGAGAAGGTCTTGTCATGATAAATGGGTTAAAACGATGGAATTAATCAGAGGCGGGATTCGGCTCTTTAGTAGGAATTGCAAGGTGGTGATCTTAATGGGAATGGAAGCTCATCAGAGCTTCCACATACAGAAACAAACATGCAAATGATGGTGAGGTAATGAGCATCAGCTTTTAATGTTCCGTTTTCATCGTTGCAAAAGACTAAAGGCATTGACCAAAGCATTTGTGGCTAAATTCTACGGGGTGATTAACGTCTTTTTAACATATCACACCACAAAATGAAAGGGGTATTAAATGTAAAATGTATTCATATGCAAAATGTATTGCAATTTGTACAGAGTAAAGTGATTTTTCCAGTAGAAGGCCCTATGGACTGCAATGTTTACGATACTGCGCAGCATTTGTGTTGGCAGAGTAAAACATCTAGAGTGACCAGATGTCCCGATTAAATAGTGAGAGTTCCAATTTCCAAGCATTTGTCCTGGCTTCCTGACAGGGACACACTTTGTTCTGATAATTAGACTGAATGAATTTTGTTTTTCCCAAATAAAGTTTTAAAAGATATCTTTGTCAAATGCGTCAACAAGCAAAAACATTGGCTTCATCATCACTTTCTGATTCGTCAGTATACTAAATAACGTAAGTGAGAGCACAAATATCATGCTGTACTAGAGCCACAAAAACTCTTCATTGTTTTAGTCAAGAAAGATGGCAGCAATCTGCAACTGCAGTCTATCAAAGAAACAGAGACAAAGGATTTATCCAGAGGCAGATGGGCAGACTTCAGACTCTGATACCCAATCAAAACAATGCTTTTATGTGCATAACATGAGCATATTTTTCAATTAACATTATGAAAATAGAGTTAATTGCGTACAGTTGTTTCCCTTTATTTCTTCACAGAAAACAGATGGGCAAAACACATCAGTGCAGTTCCCTAGTATGTTGTCTGTCTTTATCACTGTCCTATCACTTCATAAAAATAGAAAAATAGTGACAGAAAAAAAAAAGTATTTGATCGAACTCCAGCTAACTAGCAGGCTAACATTTGGAAGTGAAAACTTTGCTACATAGAATTTGAGGTTTCCATCTACAGTATAAAAATTAATCAAAAAAAAAAGTTGTATTATCTGTTCCAGTGATTGAAATAGTTCTGACATTTCCCGAACATGCTGGTGCCTCTGGAGTGCCCTCCTCTCCTTTATTGCCAAGGCAGCCTAACCCAAGGCATTCTCCACACACAACTGATCTGAGGACAGACGCTGACATTTCCAAAGGTCCACATTTTTTCACACACCATTAATTAAAGTGAAAACAAACCTTTGTCTCCCTCTTTCACTCTTCCACCTCTCATTTCCCTTCCTTACTACAGCTCTCCAGCATGTCTTCAGGAAAATGGTAGTGACAGTGAGATTCCTTTTACACAGAACTAATAGCTTTACCTTCACATAAATGCTTGGCCTCACAATAACGATCACAGTGGGGGACCTACCGAGTGGGGGGCTATTCAGCAGCCCTTGCTAATGAAGTCTCTGGGACACTGTTAGTTCAAATCAAGAGGTTCCACTCTTGGCTATGAAATCCATGCTGTCAAATTGTTTTTTGTAAGTTTGTGGACATATATATGAGCATTTAGTGCAATGGCTATTTTTTGTGTGCAATAAATAAATTTGTCTTTTTGAACCAATTTAGAAGCAAAAAGAGAATATGCAAGCATAGAAACACACATTTTAAAGCACTAGGAAAACTGCAATTGAGACAATGTAAATAAATTCATCTTTTATTTAAGCTGACGCACAACATGGGACAGTGTTGTGGCTGAAGCTGATGTCTTTAGAAAGAAATTGCAAACTGGCTACATGCAAAAGTAACTATGATTTTGTTGTTTGGTTATATATGACAAGTTGACATTTGAACAAAAAAACCTGACAAGAACCCCAATCTATGTGAACTTCTGGCCGCAATCACTAAATCACTGAAAAAACTTGGGTATTTGCTGAATCTGAACCTTGAGGACTCTTTGTAAACACAAATAGGGTTATTTTTTATTTTCTAGGCGTAACTACTTTCGAAAAAATCATGTAGATCCACATGTGCAGGTTTCAAAGACCAAAGAGCACAGGCTTTTTCTAGTCATTTAGTGGAAGTTCTATGGTGGCCATGTTGATGTCAGCAGGTGGCACAGACTAATGGGAAATGGTGCCAACTGTGCCGACCTTACTAAAAGCACCACATACCTGCATGTCATCTCCCTGTTACCGTTCCTATTACTGTGTGTTCTGTATGTGTGTCCAAAATAAATGTGTATGACAGGTGAATATGAATGTGTATATTAATGTTTGAGGGAGAATTCTTTTTGTGCATGTTCGTGATGTTGTGCCTACGAGTGCATGGCTTTGAGTGACAGAGAAAATGCACAAAAATTGGCGTGTGTGTTGTAACACATCCTAACTTATCCATGCAGTCCAGGCCTGCAGTTAGCAGTAGTGTGCTAGCTGAGGTGGAACGGTGGAAGGCAGATTGCTTGGGGAGTGCCATACTCCTCCTGCTTTTCATTTAGCAGCTTAACCAATCCAATCCCACAGCCAGGAGAGCAGATTCACATTTACTCTCCTTACTAGGTTTGATAACAATGCATGAATTATCCCTTTTAAATTACTTTCTGCATGCATTTTTTAATTAAAACTATTAAAGTGAATCTATCATTCGTGTTCCCTCTCAGGACCCCAAGCATGTAACTCGCTAGCAGTTTGTCATACACTGCTGCCCTTGCATTCTACATTTTACATTAAAGACAATTAGCTCACACTTTTATTCGGTGAGTTAACAAACTGCAGTGTCTGAACAGATTTAGAGAGTCATGTTTATTAAATAAGATGACCTCGAAAGAATAACTTGTTTTTCCAACACCCATATTTGCATTTGTTAATTTAAACCGCAATCTAACTTTGCAATAGCTTTGAGAAGTGGTGCAATCTACGAAAGGGTGTATAGGAACTCATGTATTTCAGGAGCATACAGGTTTCCAACTCAGTAAAACAAAAATTTATCAAAGCGGTCATTAACAGAAAGCAATGAGCTGTTATTGTTATATTGTGCTAACTAGCTGCTAAAAGTCCAGTTAGCCCCCAGGATAAAAGAAACTGAGTGTAATAATCATTAAATTAATGAGAAAAGGTTAGAAACCTTTATTATGTTGCTGAAAGGTTTGTGTCATGCAAGCTCTAGGCTGAAAAGGCTTAGGTGTTTTAAGCATGTAAAACATTTTCCATTTTGATTTATTATTGTTGTTGTTATCAAATTATCACTGATAATTATCATTACAGGTCAACTGTAATGTCACTGCAAGACCTGCTAATTCAGGCAAACACTAAAAAACTAAAATGCTGACTTTTTATTAGAAAAGAAGGGGGTTAAGGTATTATTTTAATTTCAGAATATTATTTGCTCCCTTTTGTCATAACATAAAATTAGACTCTTCAATGCTTCAAGCTAAAGAAAAACATCCATGTGATATCTGGCCCAAAGGGACAACATATTTATATTCAGGAAACAATTGTAACCATGTTTACTATTTTAATTTAGCATGTTAGCTTTCTATCACAAAGTGCTGCTGAGGCTGGAAGGAATGTTGTTAATTTTGCATGTATTAAGTAATATATGTTTTACATATTACATTTTGGACTAGATGGTAATCAGGAATAATTTTGATTATCCTTTGGGGCAACATAATGTCTGTACAAAAAATTTAATGGCATCTATTATACCGTTCTCAAAATGTTTCAAGTAAACCTCATAGTGATACAACGAGAAAACTTAATTATCACCAAAGTTAGAAAGTTTTAACCTGTGGGGATCATGAACTGTAAGAAATATCAGAGCAACCCATCCGATATATGTTT
>JAPZDY010000015.1:5879888-5895166 GCA_029783645.1 Ctenochaetus hawaiiensis | reverse complement strand
TTTAATAAAAAAAATTTGAAAGTTAATGTATTCAATCACCTGAGCAAAAACACCCATTTATGACGCTATAAAGAAATTCTCACCTCATCCGCATATCTATTGTTATGTTCAGCAAATGTTAACCTCTGTATTTCTTTTTATTATGTTATTTTTGAAAGGTAGTTGTAGCCTTTAATCATGAGACGTGTAAACTGCAGCCGTATGTGTAGCAAGGTTTTATTAATCATCTCTGCTCAGAATAAAATTCTTTGAAATAATGACACAGGGGTATAACATTACACAAATGTGTGCCACAACATATGTGTACGATTAATATTAATAAAAAACTCCCCTTTTTCCCATCATTGTTTTAAAACTGAATATGTTCTTCTCTTTCCCCTCCTCCCTCCATCTTGTTGCCTCCCTTTAAGTCTCCTCTTTCTTTCTCATCTTCATCAGGATGGATTTATCACCAACTGGACATTTAAGATATATGATCAAGTTTGAAATTCTCCTAAAGATTGGTATTGATCACCACTCAGCTGAGTTTAACTGTTTCCAGTAATAAAAAATAGCCAATTTTTGTCCCCCTCATCTTTTTGTCTTCTATTGTTGCCTTTAAATGTCCCTATTAAAGAGCAGAGATGTTTGTATGTGATGATATAAAACTGTTTTGCTACTGTTAAGAAGCCAGGGCCCCAAGTGAGCTGGCAACCAAAGTCACCTTCTGGCAGCTGTCTACTGTCATCTACTAATGCACTCACAACGACTTTTGAACCTCACAGTTAATGACCAGGGAGGTAATGGAGAGGGATGTAGGCCATGAACAGCTCTACAACAGCAGCCTGGTGGACTGTTTAGATGTTTTTTCTTTTTGTGCACACGACCGGGACCATCTGAGCTTAATTTACCTTGATATAAAATTATGTACATTATATCACCGTCAGCGTCACCAGCTGGGTATGAAAACATGCAGTGTGTATGTCTTTATTTCTGCATGTATTTTAGTCTGTGAGTCTCAGTAGGGAGTAGGAAGCTTTATAGTGCCCCCGGTGTCTAGTGCACTCATACCTGAAAATCCCTCTCCTCTAGAATTTCTTTCCTCCACCTCACAAGGAAGGCGGCGCACACGTAGAGATGGAAATGAGAGAAGCCCTCTGGTTCAGCCTAATGAGAGAGAGAGACATGAAAGGCATTGATTTATAACAACTTAAACATTTTACAGTCATAAAACAAACGATGCAACCATGAAAGCTATGTTCTATTGTTCAAATATAAGCTTAAGGATGCTGGGAAAGCATGTCAGTGCATTTAGAGTGCCTTAAATAGCTCATAGCTTCACTTTAAAAAGGACTTGGGAGCATTTTACATGATTTTATATACAGAAAAAGAGGGAGAGGAGATACAAAAAAAGAATATAAAATATTTTTCTGTCACATCCAGATATTCACACTTGTAGGACGACAGAAATTAAGAAAGCTACAAATCCTCTCTTCTTTGCATAGCTTTTTTTTTTTTAATCATCCCCTTGTTATGTTGGGCGACTGACTTTTTTTTATGACACTGCAATGAGCAGGGGAATTAAAGAGGGAGAAAGACAAAGGATGAGATGGTCTTTGTTCTATTCAAGTTTTTTTTCTCCAGAGCCCGATCACAGACAGGATAATTACCAGGGTCTTTACATGCACATGAGCTGGGACTATGTGCCCCCATAAAGTTGGGATACAATATCCAAAGTGCATCTTAATGTTTCAGCCTCTTTGAAAGCATTTCAGCATGCATGTCAATGGTTTTTCATTACCTAGACACTGTATACCACTTTAGCTCACAGATTTAAGGTAAAATAGCAATGCAGCATTAGCATTAAAATGGCACAATACAGTAATCATTTACAGTTTTGGGGAACTGACTCAAATGTAACCTTTATCTTTGATTCTATACTGTGCTCTTTAGTCTTTAGAGGATAAAGAGCCGCACGTGCCGGTAATTCATCCATACTCATCACAATGTACTACTCATTTACAGGATTTCAATTAGATAGAGGATGTAGCATTACTCATTTCCACTTTGTGTAAGTAACCAACTGCAAGTGTTGCTCTTTAACCACCATACTCATTTGTGTATAGCAGTGAGCCATAACTCTGCAGGAATGAACAGAAAACTGCCTTTTCTGCTGGGATAATTGAATTTTCCCTCCAGGAAAGAAGGAAGGAATGAACAGATGAAAAGTGGAGAGGCTGATCCAAACACTCACATGGTGCAATACATGAATAGCAGTGTATATATACAGGATTTCATCTCATTTACTGCATTGTTGCTTGCTACCTCTGGAAAGATTGGTGGTCCCTATGCTTTCTTGTATGTCTGTTGATTGGGTTTACACTTACTTTACCTCCCACTTAGTTCAACCAATTTTCAGAATGTCCTGACTGAGTGTGTGTGTGTTTGTGTAAGTGAGAGAGCCAAATAGAGAAAGTGAATAACAGAAAGAGAGAGTAATGACTGTGGTGAGGGAGAGGGGAAAAAAAAGAGAGGTGCTTGTGATCAGCGAAGTGTAACGTGATGTGAGTTGTAAACTGGCAGGTGATTGGCTTGTTGGTCTAACCTTGCAGCTCCAATCCAAACAACAGAAGCAAGCAAACGCACACTCTTTCTCTCTCTCTCTCTCTCTCTCTCTCTCTCTCTCATACACACACACACATACACACACAAACACAGCTGAGGGAGTGTATAAGTGGCATATGGGAGTACAATGTTTATCAGTCCCAAAAGATTTGCACAATTTTAATTTCATTTCTTCTATGACTTGTATTAATTAATTAATTAATTTATTTATTTGGCGTGTGTGAGTTCAAGGTGGAGGGCGTCCATGAACTCTGAAGCACTCAGAAACTCTGAAAAACTGCCTATTTCTCCTTCTCTCTCTATTTTTCCTCTCATTCTTTCTCATTAATATACTTGTGACAAATATTTCACAGACTAGAAAGTGATGTATCTTTCAAAATCAAATTTATCTTCTATCAGTAGGTAGTCTTGATAGATTAGCAGCAGGAATGGAAGTCGAGCTAATGACAATACTGTGTGCTTTATTTTAATTAAGCTCCTTTACTGTTAAACCATGAACCTCTAAAGCACAATTACTAGAACATTATATGGTGGGATTAGTGTGAACAATTAAATAATGTGTGTATTTTGTCATTTTTTATTATTTTATACTTAATTACACTTTTAAAGCATAACTTCTTTGATAGACTGGTCTTTACTTGACTGACGCAGGGGTATATGAAAGCAAACTTTAGGCACTCGTGTAGGAAGAGAATGATTATCATATTAATACTGATGACGATGACTCAAAATGCCTTGCTTACTTATTAACTTTTTAAACTACACTTTGATAAAAGTCTAATTTTCTTAATTAGAAAATACAGCAACATCTTTCCAAATATCCCTGCACCCATCGCTCTCTTCCTCCATTTCTATCGCTCTGTGACAGTGTATCCCTCCCTCCTCCCCCATCCAACCACTGCTGCTGCTTCAGCTCAAGGTTTTACTTATCATTATGATTTGCAAAATAAAGTTTGTCATGGAAGTCAGGGTGGCTTCGTCAAACTTGTCTCTTGTCTCCTCCTCCACTGTTACGCTTGCTCTTCCACCCCCCTTGTGTACGAGCAGCCATATTGGCAGAGACAAGCGAGACTCAGACTGACAAGCGCTGCTGATCAAAGAAAGGACAAAGTGGGGGGTGGGAGGAGGCAGTGGGGGACAAAGGGTGATAGAGGTACAGGAAGAAGAGTTGACACTGAAAGGGGAAAAACATAGGGGAGAGTACCTGAGATGGAGAAGGTGGGAGGCTGAAGGTAAACAGAGAGGGAAACAGAAATGTGAAATACAGAGTGAGACTGAGAAGTTGTGTTGCTGTGTCACGGTGTCTTAAAACTGCTGCGCTGGTTGTCTGACTAATCTGATCTCTCCAAAACAAACTTGCCTGACATGGAACTAACTTGACACCCTGACGAACCAAATCTAGGCAAGGTGAAAAGGGAACGGTGTTCGGGAGTGATGTATGATAATAAAGGAGCAGTTCTGAACTGATGTAGTAATTACACAGACAGAATATGAGGAGGAGCTGATGAGTTATGGCTAGTTTTATGGCTCTTTCCATGTTCTATGTGTATGAATGTGACTCTTGATGATTTGCAACAGTTGATGTTACCTGCTACAAGCTGCAAAAGTATTCATTAGGGCAATTTATCCTTAAGAGCTGGAATAATGTGAAGTGTGTGTGACTGTAAAATATATTGTAACACTATGTGACAAAAAGCACCGAGGACAGATATGGCAACCGTCAGGTTATGATGCAATAGCTTGAGGAAGGACAGAGGTATAAAGAGGGGAAAAATGGTCAACTTTCACATCCTAAATTAACTTCAGCATAGTTTCTGTCTGTGTCTGTGCTTCTCCAATGTGATGTCTTGCTTTAGGCTACAATTTAAATCACCAAGCACTAAGGTTAATCATAGGGGGAGCAGCAACTAAAAATAATAAAATCAGAAGTCCCACCTCACCACAGATTTAGTCCATTTTGGATACTTACTGGATCTGCTCAGCATTTCCCTGTTCATGTACGATGACTTTGAAACAAAAGCATTCAAAGGTCTCTGTAAAGTGGTAGTAATTACAGAACGTCAGAATGACAATACAGTCTGTATGTGAAGTTGTTAACAAACCTCAGAGACTTACAAAAACCTGATTACTAAATAAGAGGGAAGGTTGTGAAGTTATGTCTCTTGACCAGGGCATTATTCAGTTGGCAGGTGAGTGTTTTGTTCATATTTCAGAGAATATCTCATCCTTGTCTGATCTGATAATTGAGTTTGGCTTTTAGAAGGGTTATTTTTCTAGGTTTTACTTTGAGAAAACAATTCCACTTTTAATTAAAATGCTGTCAAATTAATGCAAGAAAAGCAGCATTCGTGCTGATGGAAAAACGTGATGGAAGAGCCAACCGGGAGCATCACTTCACATTGAAAGTAGCGTCGCTTCAGCAGGTACCCTGTGCCCTTCAGGTTCAAAGAAAATCTCTTACAAACAGGCATGCAAATTGTAGCTGGTCTGTAAATATATCAAAAGCTGTTGTGCCAGCGACATTTAATCTTTTATTAACAACCCAAAGAAGTATTTTTTTTTAATCTAATTTATCTCCTTTATTGCCTTTTACTTCATTTCATTTATTTGAGACATGCAGACCTTTTTAAAATATGAAAGCGCTGGAGTCATTATGTAAGGGCATAAAAAATATAAAGAGAAATACAGCACAGAAAAAATATGCTTCACAAAGAAAACTGCACCCTGAGATGAGATGGAACTTAATGAAAGCAAAGTGACAGCTGTAATACATTAGATTGAGGCAAGGTGATAATATATATCAAGGATGGCGGTGACAGCGGTGTTCAGGTCTTTCGTTCAAATACAAGAATTATTAGAAAAATGAGGAAATGGTAAAATAAAATATAATCCCAATTCTATATTTTTTCTTGAAACTGTTTATTAGTTTGACTATGTGGCTAATTTTGGCACCTGCTAGATTTAATATACTTAGTCACTTCCCATCACTGATTAAGGTAAGAGCTGTATTACTAAGAACATCAAAGCAACACCCAAGGGTACAACATACGTATTTGATTCACTAAGTCTGAGCTCTTTAATCTCAATCTAAGCTAATCTTTTGACCCTTGTTGCAGTAAATTAGCTAAATTTTCCACCAGGATTTGACACATTTGATCACATCTTACACAATGCTTTTGAACATGGGCACTAACAACACTAAACAGCTCCCTGCTTCGTAAAGTTGACTGTCCATATGGAAACGGACCATATTTCACGACCAGAAAATGTCCAATATCCCTTTAACAGCCATGCTAATGCTGCCACACTGAGCTACTTGCTAATTTCATGCTCCATGCAACAGGGATAATTTAGTCCCTGTCTGTCTGTCCGTCCATCCGTCTGTCTGTCTCCCTCCCGGGGAAAGAGGGTGTGTGTATGTATGCATGTGTGTGCATGTGTCTTTCTCTTCTTCTTCTTTTTCTCTTTCTTTACCTCTCCTTAAGATCAGTTGTGACAAAAGAATAAGTAATATGGACAGAAAAAGGGAGAACCAGATTGAGGGCAAAAAAGACTATAAAGGGAAAGGAAAAAGAAATAGAAAAACAAACGATAAATATCGAGAAGAGACTGCAGATAAAAAAGCAGAGGAGAAGATGACAGAAATAGATAGGAAGACAGGGAAAACGCTGTCTTGTGCTGGATCAGGCTACTGAACAGATGGCCACACCACAGAGAGAAGACCACAGTGGAGACATTACAACACTCAGGTTAAAATCTCCCCTGAAACACACACATACACATACACAGACGCACACATACATACACACTCACACAGAGAGGCTCAGTGGCAAGGAGCAAGGTCTTTCTGTTTAGTATCAGCATTTATGAGAGACCCAGACATTTGTTTTTTTTTCCCTGTACCTAAGAGGCCAACACCTTTTTATTCTGTGGTAATTCATGGACACACTTCGAGGCCATTCGTCAAAAAGCTGCATTGATCTAGTTTAGAAACCCAGTTAGTTTAGACCTGAGTAAAAAATGCATATTTGGTTGTGTTGAAAGGGGCCTAAACAACAAGCAACAATATCTACTGAACAATAACAACAAAACATCCTTTCCCTCAGCTGTACAGTCAGTAAACAATCACAAAAAAACTCAGACACAGAGACAGCATACTGATAAAGGATGGACCTTCTTTTTATTATCAAAAAAGAGCAATGAGAAAGAAGTTCCTGGTATTCAGGAGCATTGCTCTTTGAGCTTAAGTCTTGAAAAGCACTGACATACTCACAAGGATGCTCTTTTATAGAAACCCTAAGCTAAGAATGCTTTGTGGATCATATTCTATTCATTAAATCTCCGACTGGTTGTATATTGGGAACTTTCTTTTATAATAATTACAAGTAGAAGAGCAAGAGGTAAAGACTTAGAGGTGAGAGAAGAGAACAGAAGAGCAAAATGGGAGAAAATTAAAGGAAAGATGACAAGTAGATAGGATGTTGGAAGGAGTGCTGAAGACTGAGTTTAAAAAAAGACAAAAGAAGAGAGCAGAATAGAACAGACAAGAACAGCAGTGTGACTGGCTGTCAGCTCCACTGAAAGTTTCATGAGTGGAAAAGGCCTAATATCCCTACCAGGGTAGGACAGGAAGTGAGGAACTGTGACAGAGCCTGCCAAAAAAGGTGTATGTGCGTGTTTGTGTGTCGTCTGAAAGGGTGTGTGTGTTGTGGGGGCTGCGATCCAAACGACATTGTAAAACATCAAATATTTAGAGGATGGATTACAAGTACAATGTGAGCTTGGGTTGCTGTCAAGTCACGACAAAGTAACAACACTGTTTAATCATTCATTCTTTGTTTCTTTTTTAAGACTTTAAGTGGACGTATGAATGTAGTCTGTGTTGTATGCTGATATACATATATATTTTTTATTTGATAGAGAATAAAGGTATTTATGGACACTCTTTCCTTTCTCATTGTAATTCTTAGCAACAGAAGAGGTAACAAACCTAATCTAACTATTAAAATCTATTTTTTTTGGGGGGGTTGAAGGGTCATTGTGTCAGAAAACCCGCAGCAGGACGTGTGCCGCACATCAGGTTAACTCACTTTGTCAGTAAAAATAAAAGCCTTCTCATAGTTTAGTCATAAAATGCCAGTGTACCTTAAAACGTCTCATCTGGTTGGTTGCTGACTGTGCTGCCAAAAAGTTAACCGCAGTGGATGGCAGTGCAGGAAGTTGTACCATTGTCTGGTTTAGAGTAGATTAGCCGACTTCACTGCCAATCCTCACTGGAGCATAGAGGGTCTGAGCAGCCAACTGACTGGAGTCAGGCCGTGTTGCCTCACACTGTCCAGCGTCATGTTGTCCTCCCTTTCTATCACCCTCCTCCGCTTCCAACACAAGTAGCTTTGTGGTTTGTGTCAATTTGAGAATCAGTTTGTGAAGTTTACAGCCTGTCATGCTGTTGCTCCTGCATAATTCTGTGTAGTATGACGCAGTTTAGCAACAAAAATGCACTGATTCAACCGAAAATTTCAGGAAAAAAAAATTTTTTAAAGGGCAGCCCAATAAAGCTCAAAATCATACTCTTGGTGACATCTGAGGCTAAATTGAAAGGTTCACCTTCAAGCTCAGCTCCATCTGCCTCACAGCAGTCCAGGACAGCGTCGGTGAGACTTCCCTATCAAATCCAATGCTCCATCCTGTTATCATCATGAACAAAATGCAAACTATCCTCAACTCTTTCACTGGACATAGCAGTAGACTCCCAACCCCGAGGAAGCACATTAGAGGTAACTGTCTTAAGAAGAAAACAGGACCACATCAACCACAAAATTGGAGAGGCATCCTGTGGCCCAAATATCAGACATTCTACACCTAAGTTTTCCTCAAGAAACTGTGATAAGGCCCAACCCTGGCATAACACCTGATGAGAACATGCTTGACTTCTTGCAGAGAACGTGGGTACAGCTTTCACTATGGTTATAAAGAGCCTAATGGCTCGTGGTAATGACCCGGTCTTCCACACTCTCATTGTGCCCCCCATGAGATAACACAGGGAACATGGTCATAAGTCTTCGCTGTGCCATGTAGCACAGTGTAAAGAAAGGTACTGAGAGCTGGGCGGTGGATGGATGTGTCACTGGCTTGACTTTGATGCAAGAGGCCAGGATTTGTGTCCCATCTCACAGGAATGAATCATAGGCTTTTCAATATTCGTTAGAGTGATTTTTTTTTCTACACTTGAACCAAATTCTGTAATTGTTTGACCTAAACCATGTTTTATTTAGCTTAACTGTATGTTTCCCAAAACTTAACCACATACTTTTAGCTGTCCAACCTTTTTTGTACTTGAATCACATGGGCACTGTAGGAACAATTTTTTGAAATTAACATTTCAAATTTAGTAATTTAATGTAACATGTTCTTTTGCAGAACGGTCCGATATCAGATTTGTGGTTGATAAGAGTATAGCATAATTTAGTAATTTCATAAACAGGTACGTTGCCTGTTCCAACCAACACCTTTGATTTGAATCTATAAATCAGAAAACCGATTTTAAGTCACACTGAAAACAGCTTTAACAGAGGCTATGGTTTTAATCATCTATCAGCGTACCCACTGTTCCAAGTCATGGTTGTAATTATGTTTCAGGAAATAAAACATAAATTGTAACTAAATGTCAGGACAAAGCATTATTATATCTGGTGTGAATTCATTTCATGAGCAGTACTTTCTGTTTCATTCGTGTATTTATTAGTGCGTCTCGATCTTAGAAGTTGAGCTCTGAACATAATGGAAACATGCATGATGTAAAAACAGGTGCCTGTTGCTATGGTCACACCATGTGGACATTGAATATGGTAAAGACTCTATATAGAGTCGGGTCAGATATGTTGAGCAGCTCAGCACAAACTGTGCTCAAATGTGTTCAATAATGTATTCATTTACTTTACCAGGACAATCCAGAGTATCGTAAAGGCCACTACTCACTCTGATTCCAATTTAATTCTCTTCATGAATATCAAGGCATGTACATGAAAGCATTGCCTCATGTCCATCACTCATCCTATTCATTCCTCACTTACTCTCCCCGTCCATCAATCCATTTATTATAATAACTTAAGTGATCAGGAACTCATCAAAAGCACGGTGTCAGAAAACCTTTTAGTGCGTTAACAGAACAGACTTAGCTAAGTGAAAGAGAAGTCCACACGGTCCGTCATTCAAAGCTGAAATGTAAATACACCTACAAGACATCCCTATCAGGCTCTACCAGCCGCCAGCTTGCTGTGGTTTAGTCAAAATGTAAAGGAAAAACCCCTGCAGTTTGTTTCAGTGATTTAGTATCAGCCCCTCACTAGAAAGAAATTCAATACCCATTAGTATTTCTAAGAGATGGTGGCTTAGGAGGCAGGTTCATGAAAACATAGTGCTGCGTAGGGGTCAACCAAGTTGTTTTTTCTGAGAAAAAATATATGTTTCTTTGACATTTTTCTCACCATTCCCCACATAAGTCATGAGAGTGGAGAGACTGCACATAAATTGGGGGACCTGAGAGTGTTCAGAGATTCTTTTTTTTCCAGGTTCTTGAGTGTTGCACTGTAGCTGACCCAGCACTTTTATGTCATCAAGAACAGAGAAAGTGAAGAGAATTCTTGCTGGCAGGGATCAATTACTCTGAGTAGGATTATAGTAATAGGAAAGGTACTTCAGAAAAAATGAAAATATTGAAAGTGCTCATATAATAGTTTGCTTGATTAAAAATTTGCAATTTATGTAAAAATAAAATTACAAGGATTCAAAGTTTAATGAGATAAGAAAATGGTACTTTTTCAATTATATCAGTATTCATACTATGCTGCACACTCTGCCACACCTGGAGCTTTCAGTAAAGTCAAACATTAGCAGTATGTTTTTTTTTTTTATTTCCCAAAACAGTAATTGAGTTCAATCAGCATTCAAGGTTTTAAGAAAAACGTAATCTGACAAAAAATGGCTGTGGTGTTTTAACTCAAGTAAGGCAAGAAGAGAAGAAAAAAAAAACATCCAGGCTTTTTACGTGGCTTTTACCTGTCAGTTGCAATCTATTTGATGCTGCCCCAAGTTCAGGCAGAGTTCATTAAGGTTTAGACAAGATTTATTTGGTATTTATTCATCCAAGCTTTGGTTTGTTGAAGGCTGTGGATGAAGCACTTCAGCTGTAAACTGCAATTTGTCTTTTTTTTTTCTTTTAAAGTCCTTTCACTTTTTTTTTCCTTCTTCATTTTTCGCTCTTCTAGTGCTTGTCCTTATCACTCTTTTCTCTCTCTCACCTTTCATGCGCCATTTTTTTTAAACACTCCACTTTACTCCTTGATCTCTTAGCCATCTAAATTTGCATTCCCTTGGAAATTGCACGAGTATTGACAGGCACAAATGAGGGCGAAACTCAAGAAGATGCTGAAAACGGGCGAAAGAAAGAACAGCGGGAGCAGATGGCTGCGGACGCTGTTGCTAAGATAACAGCACAACAGAAACATTAAATATGCTTGTGGAGCAGTTTGAAGTGCCACCAATATATTCTCTATCCATCTTCATGCTCTTTTTTCTCCATTTTTCTCATCTAATCAAACACTGTGATCACATGTATTACACTCTCAACCTCTGCGTCAACTGGAAAATCCATTATATGTACTCAGCTCAAGCCCCGGACTATCAACACGCCTTGCGGCATATACACACACCCCTCTGAATCAATAGCACACATTAGGTGTTATTGACAACGCCAACTGAGGTTAACAATCTGGTGCAACTGTAGGTGCCGCCTATTAAGCCGTGGGTAAATGTGAAAGGGCAGCGGAACGAAAAGGTCCTGATGTGTTTGAATGGGATTAAGATCCTGCTCCCCTCTCTCACACATTTACACATTCAGGTCAACACAGTAATAGGCTTTACTTTTACACCCTCGCGCACACACAAAACACAGGGACCATAAAATTAAAATTAAACCACGAGCTTAATAGCAAAAACTTTTTGTTTCATGAGTGAAAAGGGGCTTTTGACATCTTTTATTGCTGAATTAACTAATCCTCTGCAATCCCTCAACCGAAAAACCTCTCCAGAAATTATTTTTCATTCACATTATTTTAAACCGTTCCTTTCTTGCATCCTTTTTGCCTGCTCCTGTTACTAATATAAATCAACCCAGAAAAAAAAAACCATACTTAATGTGTGTTGTGCTAAAATTAAGGAAATCAAGTCATCCTGTTGAACTAACAATCAAAGTAAATATGTCAGCGGTGTGATATCAGGCAGCATAGGTAGGCTGTTTTTTTAATCTCTGTTTAATTAAGACTATCAAGAAGAAATAAAAGAAGCCATAATTAAAGCCCTTTGTTTTAAACAAAAAGGGTCTGTATTTTGTTGCATCATGCCACTCAGGTTGGCTGGCATATCATGGTAGGGATTACAAAAGAGCCACTTCTTAGGAAATCATAGATGTGATTATCAGAGAATACACTTGTTTCTGAGATCCCATGCAGAGCCTGATAGATAGAAAAGGACAGATAACAAAAAGCACAATAACAGTGGCTGTGCTGTGTGTGCGTGTACCTGGTAGGTGTCCCACAGTCTGATCGTGCAGCGTAGTGGCAGCTCCCTCATCAGGAGGTTGTTCATCCAGCGGAAGGCAAACTGCAGGTATTCCACCTCATACTGCTGCATGTGGCGGTGCACAGACTCTGTCAAAATAATAATAAAAATAATAATAAAGACAAAGACTTCTTGCATCTGAATTTGCATGAAGTCAAGTAAAAGACAACAGTAGCAATGCAGATGTCTAAAAGGAGAAAGAAAATCCTTTAGGGTCTGGCTATAGCAATGGTGACAGGAACAAATGTGTGGAGAGACAGATACTTTTATAACTCTGCTTTCTGCTAATAACTACTGCAGTCTGTGTCACATGCACACCTTTCATCATAATAGAGATGTAATTACAGACCTATCTGAATCATCTGTGAGAAGCTACACACCAAGCTTAGATGAAAAAAGAGAGCAGATCCATTGTAAGAACAATTGCATGTCAGTCAGGTGAAGAACAGAGTGCATATACTGTAGGTCAATTGCACCCAGAGGTAAGGACAGACGGCATGTTTATGTAACGTATAGCCTGTGTTTATTATTACTTTGACATTATGGCTTCCAGTAGGAGCAGATTAAAACTATATTTTTGTTCATTTCTGACAAAGAAGGTCAGTCAGGGCAAAAACTTTTCAAGCCCCTGGTGGAGGGGGTTTTTAACAGAATTGTTACAATTAATCTTTTATGCCAAAGGAGTGAAGGGTGATTTTCATAATGCAAATTTCAACTCGGGTTTTTAATCTCATAAACATTACTTTTCCTACTATGGTATTTATACAAGTCCTCATTATTCTCTGTTAGGCACATTTACTAGTACTCCCATAAATTAAACCCTGTGGAAAAAGACACTTTGTATTTGAAGATGTATTTCTTCATTTTTTAATATTAGGCAAAGCAACATTTCCTATTTCCAGTTTGAGTTCTGGGTAACAACAGTCACGTGAGGTTTGCAGTTGCCATCGAGGATATTTGATAACTTACCTTTGAATACCGATCATTTCCCAGTGTGCTTTGGCTTCTATGTTCTCTTTAGTCAACACAGGTTGCCATTGCCAGATTTTAGAAACAAAGGGCTCAAAAAAAGTCATGCGAATTTCAAAATCCTAAAACCATCCCTCTGAATTATTATGTTGTTTTGTTGTTTTTTTTTTTAAAAAATAAAAAGATCAGAGCCAACGGTGTGATTGCATCTCTCAATATGATATGACTTCCTCAGTCTGTCTGTCTCACTGAGTCCAAAGCCAATTCGTTTTAATGATGATTTAAATCTTAAAAAAACAAGTCACAAATATAAAGCTTAAATTTTTATTACATGATTTCACAAAAAAGTGGGTGCTGTATTTTTTTTTGTTGACAAAAGGTACTTAAAATGGAGTATGTAAGTTTGTGTTTAAAATTATTCTTCTGAGCAGATTAATACATTATGTGCAATAGCAGAAACTACATTGCAGAGTGCAGTGTATATGGAGTCAACTCAAAGGTGTCAACCTTAGGAGCTTTTGAAGAGATTTAGGAGGTTTTTTTCTTACTTAAGGCTTTGGCTTTACAATGAATTTTCTAAGTATTTTTGCAGTTTTTGCCTTCTCACACTGTTTGTTGACACATCAAAAGAAATAGAATATGACCAGACTTATTCTTTAGTAGTAGATATGATGGATTTTTCTTTGCCTATCAGTTTAAATGTGTTGGTGCAAGAACAGCTGGGAACACACTGGATGGAAACATCAGTCAAGATGTCACTTTCCACTCAGTTTGTTTTTAATAGGCTCAGTTTTTTTAAACATAAACATCAGCAGGGTATTAGACGAATGATGATGTACAATTCATGTTCTCACTTCCAACAAACCACACAGAGAGGAGAGAGGACCTGAAGTTGCATTGGGCCGCCTCATTATGGTGTCAATATGGAGTCAAACATCACTTACAGTGTCAGTGTCATGGTATGGCAGGCAGGCATGAAGAATGGATGAGAAATAGTGATGTCAGCTGAAAATTTGCTGCATATGGGGCTGTGACATTGAGAGCTGCTGCCTTTGTTCCTTTCTCTGTTCTTGATAAATGTTTGTTTTATGATTCTTCACATAACAAAAGATCAAAAATACCACTCAGTATTCAGCAACTCCCTATTTATTAGTCATCAAACACATGACACTCATTTTCTCTCACTCTCACATACACACACATTTCATAATAGTGCTGTAATTAAAGAGCTGTCAGAGAATCTATGAGAAAAGCCAGTCAGAGAGGAACTATAGCATCCTCTCCTCTAACACGCTGTGCTCTTAATCAGAGCTGACTGACAAATGTGCCTGCACACACACACACACACACACACACACTCCCAATTACGGCTTTAATAAAGCTTTAATCGGCAAAACATTACATACCAAATTTCCACCCATTATTACTCTCAAGCACACAGACTCTTGAATGACACCTGCCTTGCATTGCTCTCACATGCATGTTTAACAATTATGCACACACTCCACCACATGAGCGGGGTGCGAAGTAAACACAAAGCGATTATTTCACACTTCTCTCTGCAGTTTAATTATCACATGCTGCTGTAAAAGCATAAACAAGGAAAGCTCATTAACGGCAAATGCATCATGGTGACAGATCTTAGCTAGCTGCCAAACAGAGAGGGAGAGAGTGGAACAACTTTAGACAATGTTATATTACACTAATGAACTTGCTCTGCCTAATATTAGCAACTTCCCCAAACACAGAGAGGAAGAAGTGCACGATGGGATGGTGGTTGAAGGGAGAGTCATTTGTCATGAGGAGTTATCGCAGAGGGAGAGGAGAGGAGAACAGAGGAGAAGAGAAGAGAAAAGAGGAGAGGAGAAGCAAGCAGGGTGAGGCGAGGACAGCCGAGGAGAAAAAGAGGAGAGAGAATCTCAAATTTAATGAATAAAAGAACAACAGAAAAAACTTCAAGCTCCACAAATTGTTAATTTTTCAGCTGTTGGTTGCTGTCTAGCTAGAATAGAGCTCAGCATGCTGGGTAGTGTAGTCATGGGGGCTGGGGGAGGTCGAAGAACGACATTTCTAATAGACAGTGATGG
>JAPZDY010000015.1:5854111-5867128 GCA_029783645.1 Ctenochaetus hawaiiensis | reverse complement strand
CTCAACATTTTCCTTTATGCCATACTTATTCTATAAATGTGTCCTTTCATCCAGCCTCAGCTCCCCTCTCCTCCAGCAGCTATTACTGCTTCAGTCTTCACTGACCTGCATGTGTTTAGTTATGATACTGCTTAAGAAAAGGAGAAACAAAAAGGTGAAAATAATGTTTGACTGAAAATTCCATTTAAAAAAATATAGCGCTAGGTCGGGGTGTTATGGTCGAAGATGTTCTCAAAGAGTGACTACATTTACATGCATAACAACATTAATACAAACATGCTGTCAAGCATCTCACACCAGCTGACAAATTACTCCTCCTGTGAGTGTGTGTGTGAGTGAGTGTATGTGTGTAGGTGGTGGATTGAGTGACAGCCCAAGGTGACAGTATGGAGCCCTTGGGGAAACCAGAACAGGACATGGCGTCTGCTTTGGTCTAGCTACCGTCTGCTAGACATCAGTCCTCGGACCCCTGTTCCCACTCGTGGTAGACCCCATCTTTAGCTGCCGCCGTGGAAACAGATGGTTGCCTTGACAATGAGCAGAGACACTTTGATTGGCTCGTGCTCAGAGGGAGAGACTGGTGGCAGCTCAGGCATTAAGTGGCGAGAGAGGGAGCTGTTGACCATTTCAACTTAGTGCATTTTACATGACTGAATGTTGTTTATTCATTTTGTCGATAATTAACCACAAAGGGGTTAAGTAATACATGTTAATGATTAAATTTGTGGTCAAGCAGGTCTTTTCAACCACTTGGACATCTTTAGAAGTAAATGACATACAGCTCCTGATCTGATTTATTCTGTAGACTGGTACGTCCATCCATGGCAATCAAATCCAAAAAGGCTTGGAGACATTTTCATGTCAGACCCCTATGTGTCAAGACTACGGCTGAAATATAATAAGTTCATATCCCAGGGCAAAAATTACATTTCTCAAAGTTAAGTCTGGGACTGGAAAATACATTTAAGGGCCCCAGCTGTAAAATGCATATCTGCAGAATTAACATAAAAGGCAGGTTTTCATCTGCTGGCTTTAAAACTGAGAGCCCTCTGGGGTGTGCTGGTGGAATAATGGACTTTTTAAACTTTTTGACTTCATTTCCCTCTCTAGGCATGACAGGATAGTCATGGACACACAGGACAGCACTTAGCTGCTATTTACTGAGTGAAGCTGTCAGCTGTATTCTTTTAAAATAGGACAAAATAAAATTGTGGAGGTTTTAGCTGACTGGAGTTGACTGCAATTATTAATACCTCATAATTTAACAATTAACAGGAAATGTCTAAATCAACAAAACAATGCTGGGCAGAAAAGACAGCTCGATTTGAATTTAATGAAATAGCAGATATGGAACCTTTTTAACAAGGTTAAATTAGTCAAGTTAGCCAGTCAAATTTAGCATTGTACAAGACTAATTGGCTTACCCCAGTCTCTAATTGGAGAGACTGGGGTAACATTGGAGTAACAGGGTTGTGGCCTGACAGGGGAACTATACTGATTTGTATAAATTTCAATAACTTTTCTGGCCATTTATTTTTTTGTTTAACAGTTAAAATTTATCCCAGTAATGATGGTTTATGTATCAGTTAAGAGGTACAGTCATGCTTGAAAGCACTTTAATGGATCACATGGCTGGATAATTATAAACAATAAACACTGGCCCATTTGAACATGACTAATGGGCCCTTTTCCAGTACAGCAGCGCAGGCAGTTCAGCCATGTTTTTGGATCTTGTCAGCATTAGATGTGGTCGCTGTGAGCAGCTTGTTTGATATATAAATGGGAGGCAAGGGGGCCATGTGCAGTTACTTTGTCAATGCTGTCTAAGACACTGACGCTGTTTATGCCAGGTATTAACATGCCTCTTGGGTTGTCCGATGACAAGTGGGCACCTCTAAGTACGTCAGTTCACACTTGTCATTGCAATGCGTCACCACATAGTCTCAAGTGACCACCTGTGATCAGCTGTCACTTCCTGGGACTACAATCAAAATAACACCCACATATTTCTGTTTGCAAAGACCAAAAACACTGTTGTTTTGAACCAGCAGACAAGTGGTATCAGTCATGCTAAGACCAGTGGATATCTTCTGAACATAAAGAAAGAAATCACTTATCGCATAAGATTTGCAAGAAAGCCTAAATTTGTAGACAGTGTTTTTGAGTCTCTCCAAACACAGAAACTTGAAATGCGTGATCTTTCAGTTACTGTGTTAGCAAACTTTTCCATGCTTGCCATTCAAAATGAGCAGTTGGAAGCTTTTTTTTATTTAAATGATTTAGAATTACTTTTATATGATGATTGTGAAGAATAATGAAACTTTCTATGCCGTCACTAAAAGACTAACATTAAAGGAGCAGAGCAGAGATCAGTTTTAACAAATGAGATTGATGTTGCTCTGAGATCTGCGTGCAAGCAGAGACTGAACCGCAGGAACATTTGGTTCAAAGGGGATGAACTTTTCTTTGTGGATGTTCATCAATAACTAGAAACTATTTGACGTCTCTACCTTGTGAACATTTAGAGTCATGGATGTTTAATTAGCCTCAGTTTAAGTTGCATTTACAAGTGGTATGAAATCTGAATATATTGCTAAGGGGAAACTCATTGGTGTTATACATGGCAGAAAAATGAGTTTCAGGTGTCAAATACAGTCTGTGAAACTCAATCAAATAAAGCATGTGTTAATACGATTTTTTTTATCTTAATCTGACATACAGTGTCCTTACCAAGTACCAAGGGTTTAAGGTACTGTTCAGGAGTCCTGATGTAGGCTGCCAAGTAATGCATACATTTAAGTTTAGGTCACTGATATTTGTACTGTAAACCACAGTGTCACTCAAATAAGTATCGATAAAACCATATGGTTCACTGATTCTTTGAAACCAAGTTGCGTATTATCTATTGTGTAAATACAAAGTTTGACAGATGTGTTTTGACCTGCTGAGAATTGTATCATCTCTTTTTCCAGACAAGTAGTGCTAGCTGTATCAAATTCTCAATGTTGAGCTACAACAGCTCAAACTATGAGCTGATAATATTGTTTGACCCAACAGTGTCTATGAAATAAACTTAGGAGGCAGGTATGCATTATTTTGCAACAACAGTTGTTGCATTTAATGTGCAGTTTACACAAATTAATTTGCCAGAGCCATTTTGCAAAGTTTAGTAGTTTTCTAAACTAAAATTATTACATGATTTTTAGAAGAGGTCTATAGATACAAGTGAAAACCACTGAAACAGCATATTCACAAACAGACAGTTTGGTGTCTACTTACAAAATACGTCTGTTGAGTAGGTGGTTCTTTTATGTGGCCCAGGACACATTTGCGTACAAACTGCTAAAAGAACATGGCCATATGCGTCTCAGGCCACTTCCAAATGAGATCTGACCCCCCAGATCTCAAGGTGCATTAAGGACGCTTTTTGGTGCACTGACCTCGCTACTTAGATTTGCCCACTTGTGATCAGATCACCAAAGACAGGTTTTTGCCTAACAAACACACTCACACACTAGGTTTTTTTGTTCCATTTGGAAGAGCCTGGGGTCATGCCAAGACAGAGGAATGTCATTTTATGTTTGCACTGCAAGTCTAAGAGCTCAATTCAGATATATTGCTCAGATATGAATTTTCTGTTTGATTTTTAAATTATAATTTAAATGTGGTAAGCTGAATTGAGCCACAGGAGCAGACTAACGGTGACAAGTCAAACCAGGTCACACGCAGCAAACTGTCATACGGGAATAAACTCAAAGGGGACTAACGGGGCCAGTGTTTTGGTTTTGTTTCTATTTGACGTGCAGTGGAAGTCAGCTAATTTGTGTGCAAATAAAAAAACTGGCTGTGGAGATGGAGAGTCAAATTTTAAATGAAGCTTCTGGTTAAGGACTGATTTTAATTTTTGTATGTAGATCTGTGTGGAGGAAGAGTTGGACCCAAGAGTAAATAGATTGTGACATAAAATGGCCTTACAGAAACAATTTACCTAACTTTTAATGACCTGCAGCACTGTGGCACCTTCCACAGTCAAAAACCTGTGTTTTATGTATTGTTTTTCTGTACTGTTTTATGGCTTTGTTGTAAAGCACTTTGGGTGCCTTTTGGATATTGTAAAGGGCTATGCAATAAAATTTGACTGACTGACTGATAAAATTTCTGATTTAATGTGTTACTTTAAACTGTATCTATTCACACTCAGTACTGCAAAAGCCCAACCTGTATCTGATTTAGGACCACATTTTAAGTGACCCAAATCATAATTGAAAATATCAATTTCAATGTGATTTCATGCTGTTTACACTGTCAAAAAAAATTGGATTTAGGTCCCTTGTGCCTGTACTTCCTTTATCCCCTTTGCCAATTAAAGCAGCAGCTCATTAGAGAAGGTGCTTAAGTAAATTGACAGCCAAACTAGCCTGTTCACTTTTAGGTGGGAGAGAGGCATGGCAGTGAAGAAAAAACACTTTAAAGTATTTCCACTGGACACCAGGTTATTGCAGGAGAGCCACACCAGATGTGGTTCATATATGGGTGAAAGAAAGTAAAGTTCCCAAGTGTGTTGTGGCTCTAAAACATCCTATTGAGAGTCTGTTCTGCACTGTGATGCAATTAAACTGCTTTAAATATTTTAAACACAATAGACCAAAACAAGTGGACACCAGTGTGGCACCAGTACCACAAGATATAGAGTATATATAGGGTGCTTAAGAGGTAAAAGGCTGTGAGCAAATGTAATTGCAGGGAGAGGCTCTCTTTCCTCTAACCCCCGGGCCCCCACCTTCAGGCCCTCAGTTAAGTGTAATATTGTATAGTGGATGTTATAGGGTTTGAGACGAGGTCAGAGCAAGGATCACCAACTAATTACGGTGCTGAGGCTCTCAGCCTCCGTCAGATTGTTTAGAAAGCATTAGGGGGGAAACATGGGCTTCCCTGGTGCATTGCACGTAATTAGTTTGGAGCCAAGGTCACAAACAAACACAAACACTGGAACAAACATCATGAACACACAGACAAAGACACACACTCTATTCTTCCTCTGCACTCAAGCACAGCATTCTCTCCTTCTTGCTCTCTCAGGGGAAACAAGGCACAGCATCTATTAATTTACTAAATGAATAGCCTAACCAATTGATAGTTATTTATGGATGTTCACATTTTATGCACAACACATGCTCCTTGCTATTAATTACCTTTAGTGTAAGACTAGGCAATATATTGAGTTTAACAATGCTAAGTGTGTTTTTCAATGTTTCAGACGACATAAATTACCAAAGATCATCGCCTAAAACATCGTTCCCTTTCATCACCAATGCCCTGCAGTAAAACTTAATTTCACCATGAAGACATAAGGTGTTTCTTTTACACCTAAGACACTTATTCCTGTACAACAATAAGCATACTGCCTGATCAATACATCTAAAGACTAACTGCTGTGGTCATTCTCTTAAGTGTTACTTTAGAATAGGGTCATTGACCTTACTGGGCAGTCTTGGCAGATATTTCTTCACCTGTGCCAGCAAACAATGATTAGAGGAACTGTGCTTAAACATGGTCACAGAGTTGAACAGTGGCACAAAGAGCCACAACTTTTCAACCAGAAAGACTCACAGTAAGTCAAAGGGTACTAAAATGCAGCTAAAATGTTGACGTTTTATGATGAGAAATGAAGTTTTCCACATTTCCTGACAGTGCAAATAGCATCTACAAAGGTAGAAACTGCTCTGTTGCCTAAGAATTTATGCTTTAATCCAGCATAGTGAGATAAGGTAAAACATATTTAGGATGGAAGTTACACTGTTACTGTTGAGGGTAAAACCACCACAAGCACAGGCAGGCACGTTTAGAATTGACAGATGGCTCGACCATGACCGCTGAGAGCGAGGTCGATTAAGAGGGCTAGTGGGCAAAAAGGGTTTGGAAAGATATGATGAAATAAAATGAAGTCTGGTGCTGCGGTCTGTATGCAATTATCTGGTCTCCAGACACTCAGGCCTGCTTTAGAATATGCAAGACAATCACATTTCTAAAACCCACACAGAAAAGCTGTTTCATACATAATGCTCACACCGTTAACTCGGTCCTGCAGGCTTTACAACAGACTTGAATGTTAGACCACCTAAACACTGCAACATTCAGCCCTGTGCATATACAAGATTATCAGTAGTGGTGTGTCATGCACACATGCTAATCTGCATTGTTTATGTACATTACAACCCTCTCTCTCAATGGAAGAGCACAGATGTTTCACCTAATGATGACTATATTTATATTGTAAATCTTTTAATTATTGCCAGTAAAATATTATTATTATTACATTTGGCATAAGAAACCTAATCTTGTTTTTTGGCACTGAAGGTCTGAAAACATATTTTGCTAAATATCAACTTCAAGGCATGAAGAAAACAAAGCTTATATATGCATAAAAGTAAACAACACCCACATGTGCACTTAAATGCTCTTTATACAAACAGGACATATTTACCCTTTGTAACCACAAAATAAATACACTAATACCTCTGGGTGTATATGAGCTGTGATGGAGTTATTTCTTCTTCCCTCTTTTTAGTCAAAATAGCCTAACTGAGCTTTGATTTAAGTGCTAATAACCATAATAATAATAACAATAACAATATATCAGACTTTGTTTTTTCACTTTTCTTAAGAATATATTACAAAGTTCTTTACAAAAGAAAAAAGGTAGAATACTTAGAAGTAAAAACACTCATCTCTCCTAAGTTATTAAGACAGTATCAAAGAAACGTGGATGCACATAAAATAAAGCGTTAAAAAGAGAATGTAAGAGTGAGAGAATTTAAGAAATGTACAAGATAACTCTCAGATAAGTATTGACAGACTACATAGAGGAGGCAGAAAATGGGAGATTGAGCGTGTACAGTATAATGATATAAAAGTATAAAACCATATGTGGGAGTTGTGATCAGAGTGTGTCCTTGTGCCTTTTCTGCCCATGTACACACATGCTTACCTGAATGCCGTCAAGCAGTTTGCTCATGCACCAGAAGCTGTCAGCCTCAATGTTCTTCAGAGCCTCTTCCTGGAGACTGGACACGTCAAAGTTTTCCACTTCCTCCTCTAGAGAGTCAGAGAGAGAGAGGGAGGGAGAGAGAGAGAGTGAGTGAGAAAGGAGCTGTGCAAAGACACAAGACGTGTGGGAGAAAATTGAAGGAAAAGTCAGAGAGAGTTGGAAGTCAGAGAGAGGTGGAAGGAGAGAGGGAGAGAGAACGAAGAAAGAAACAGAGCAGGTCTAAAGACACAGCAGGGGCTCCTTATAAGCCAACCAGTCAAACAGGAGAACAAGAAAGTCATAGGTGCTGAAGATGGACGAATTCAATTAGGTGGTGGGTTATGAAAGAGATGCAGGGAAAAGAACAAAGACACTGACAAACTGGATACAAGGAAGGACAAGGACATGGGGGCAGTGTGGCAGCTGAATGTGTGGGATTAAAATATAAAAGCAAACTAATGTCAAATATTTATCAGTTTCTAAAAACCTTTTTCCATGGCTATTTTTAACATTTAGAAAATATTACACAGCCTTAATGAGCCGAGTGTCAGCTGTATTGTACGTATTATACATTGCAGAGACAATAAATTATGCAACATTTGTTATGTTTATGAACTATCCAAAGTAAAATAAACACTCTTGTCACTACTTCCCAAAGAGTTTTCTTAATACTAATTTACGTAATCTTTCATTTGACTTAGCCTATATTTCTTTCATTTAATACCTTATTTTGTTAGCACTTGGTCACATTCTGTGATTTGATTTGTTTTTGTCTGTAAATGCCACTTAAAGCACGCACTAGAAGCAATTTTCAGCAGTGAGGTAAAGAGGAAAGTTGTGTAGACAGTCTGTAAATAAACAGCAGAACTAGGTCCGGATGTAGCCTTAAACGCACTGCAGACTCGCCACAAAAACACATAATTTAAAAGCAGCAAGCACACTGAGTTCCTAGTCATCTCCGGCGGGTGACTTCAACCATGGGTGTCATCAGATGTCATTAACGGCAGCAGCGTGTGACGGCTGCAGGGGCTTTGACGGGCTTCTGACAAGCCACTGACAGCCATTGGAGAGGAGATGGGAGGAGACTGATTAACAATGATCTGCAGAGAGAAAGAAAAGGGGAGAGTGGAGGCCAGAGAGGAACAGAGGAAAAGGAAAAAAAAAAAGAGTTTGCTGGATGTATTTGTGTGAGCTTGTGCTTTCAGAATACACACGCACACACATAACCAGGACCTGGCAGCACTGCTTGGTATCCTTGGCAACCCCAGTGGAATGTTTTCAAGGTTGTAATGAGCATGCTCAGTCTGACAGACGGACAGACAGACAAACAGACAGACAGACAGCTGGGAGCTGGCAGTGGGCCAGGACTACAAAGCCATTAACAAGGCTGTGTGAGTGTAGGTGTGTGTTTGTCCACTCGTTCAACATCTTGCCATGCAGGCTCTCTCATCATTGTCTTGTCCGCTTGATGTCAGGTAAGGATGGATGGCAACCAGACAGAGAGGCTGCGGTCCCTTCATTCCAGCAAGACCTTTCATGCTATCACACCCCAGACAGATCGCGGCGTCCAGACAGAAAAAAAAAAATCTAATTTTGTTCACATAGCTACCCGATCTTTAATACCAGATATGGAAGTGGTCAGGGGGCTGGATTATGATGAGATGTCAGTATAGTTCATACTAACCACAAGAAATGGACAAGCAAAATGTAACATTGCCACAGGCCATACAGAGCAGCCATTAACAAACAAACAGATGTAATCTCATAAAATCCAATTTCTAGAATGAAATCTGAAAAAAAAAAAAGAACGAGCTTGCAATGAGACGTATAATCATACCCAGGGAGGAAGAAGTCATTCACCAATAAACAGCATGAGTCAGAAACAATTGATGAGATCAAAACTCACAATATTTTCCCTCAGAATGAAAAGAGGCAGCAAGCAGAAGTCAACTACAATCAACAAGAGACAAATGAGGTTTTGGAGCAGCTGTTATAACAATAGAGAGACAAAAGAGGCCACCATCTGACCAAATTGAAGTCAGCTTTTAATTTGATAGCTACTCTATAGCGCTGTAGAAGACAATGACAACACATGAACACAGCCCTCTCTCTGGGATGCAGCTCTTCCAAGCATCAGCAATGGCATTAAATTTGTCATTGAATGATTAATTGTAAACAGGCCGACTGGTAATTCACAGAATGTCGTTGCTGATTTACAAGGTGGTTAGAGTGCCACTGTTCAGGTGTTTTGGGCGACCCTGAGGATCCAAAAGGCTCAAATCAGTCTTTGTCATGGGCAAAAGCCTTTGCTGTCGAGTTCTGTTTCAAACCTAGACCTCGACTCTGGAGCAGATTAGAAGGGATGGTTTCCAGGAGTCCAGTGGTCCTGCAGGAGTTGGGCATAGCTCATCACAATAACAAGGACACACGAGAGGAATGGACTGAAATGAGGAGAGGTCAAATTGCGGGAGTGCATGCACCTCAGTGTGGCTGGATCACGAGGCAACAGTGCCCCCTGTGATTGCTGAAAGAAGTGATGCTAACACCAATAGCCGGCTTTGCAAGGGTAAGAGTTTAAAAACAAATCTCGGGCCATTGGTCTTCTTTTTCATCACTTTTTTTGTAGTCCAGAGATTTTTCTGTTCACTGTGTTAAGGATAAAAAAATCAAAGCTGTGTGGTCATTGTCTGATTCAACAACCTGTTACTGGATTCAACTTTTAAGAACTACTTAATTCACCTTAAAATTGTTTTGGCAACTTAAATACATAAAAGGGCAACATTAGGTCATCCTGAATGCCTCAGCAGACCTTGTGTCTCAGTTGACCTGTCATCAAAAAAAGAAATTGCTAATTACTTTCACTAGATCCATGCCTCAGTAGAAGAAACTCTCATGGTGATTACTTTTGGAGAGCTGCCTCCACACTAAGGACCAGCTGACAATAAATGTCTGGGATATGATCCGTGTCTCGGTAGAAAAAGCTTCACAAATAAGAACCTGGGGAATTTCTGGAAGTTCAAGCTTCAGTGAGCCCTCGCATCAAAGAATGGGAGTCTCAGTGGTTCTGTCTGAGATGTGACTTCACAAGAATGATATTTTTGCCAAATTACATTTGCAGGTTCTTCGGAGGTAGAGAAAGCGGGTCTGGTCTGACAGAAATTCAGCTTAGCAGGAGAACAGAACTAGTTTGATAGAGCCAACTGTTAAAAACAAACAAACTCTTTTGCCTGAACACAAAGAAGCACAGGCCTCTGAAGTCCGGCAGTTTGTAATCAAATTGGCAGTAGAGCACAGCACAGCACACTCAGACGACAGACTTGGAGGTACAGCCAAAGAGTATTACACAAAACCACAAAAAAAACACACCAATTAGTCAAACTGATTGAAAAGCAGTGAAGGCTTAAAGGTAGAAACCATGAAATAAAAACAGAGAGAAAAAGCAACCCCAAATCCTTCAACTACAAATGTTTATTCAGTCCAATTTTTCTCTAATATGCCAAGTTTTAGGTGAAAAATCCTATTTACCAAATCAATGTACTGATCTTATCTTTTTTTGTACTTCAATTTTACTTTGACAGTCTCTAGATTTCGCTTCTTTAGTTCATACAGTTCATACATTGATGCTTTCCTCTCTGCTTCCGCTATACCTCTTCTACAGAGACATTTGACATCTCTTGTCTCTCATCTTTTGCCACAATGCCTCTCCAAGCTGCTCCCCCCTTCATCCCAACCACCACATCCTCGTCCTATTGGCCACAGAGCAAGATTTCTGCCAGGCCCCAGGGTTTATTTCCTGTTTGTCCTGGCGCAGGGGGCAACGTGTCCAGAGAGACCAACTGCTTGGTCGCTGCCAGCTGTGAGCACTTGGCACAGCTTGGCATGCCGGGGCCGGGTTACACCTCCGGAGACCAAATGCGGGCACCTACATACAAGATACGTGCACAGGCGCGTGTACTCACAACACACACTCATGCCAGTGCTGCCATCTGCCCTCTACAACTATGGGCCACAAGGTAATGTGATGTAAGATGATAAATGAGCTAGTTTAGCCTGATGTAATCATGAAGTGTGTGTGTGTGTGTGTACCTTTGCAGACAGCAATTGGCAATAAAAAAAAGTCCCTTTTGACAACCCTCTGTTGGTTTAGATTAATCGCAAGCAAACCTGAGTCACAGAACGACAGAGAGCGAGAACTCTGTTGGTTTTTCACAAAGTTTTAACAGCCAAAACTCCTCAGTTCATATAAAATAGTGCAGCTATGACTTGTAATTAACAGCAGTTCCGTTTAAATGTACTTAATGTAACAATTTACAGTTTCTGCATTAAATACAAACATGTTACAATCCAGTTTCTACCTCCAGAATGATACCCTGGTGACACAATCAAAGATTTGACACTTAAAAATGAGAAACAGACATCTCATCGGCAGCTAACAATACTTTCATCTCCCTGCACATCTGACGACCCCCTCATTCCCACCCACCTCTCACTAAGGCTTCTGCAACAGAGAAAAAAATGTAAGTTTCCCCACTGTGGCACATTAGTGTGATAACACCGTCGTTAATGAGAACCCAGAATCTTCCAGAGAGGTGGCGTTCATACTGTTGGATAATTAAGAACTGAATCAACCTGGCAAACCTGGTGTCACCAACACACACGCTTGAATGTACATGCACAAATATGCAAGATCAGTAGAGATATGAGTGCTATGAGAATAGAATTATGGCTATGTGTGAAACAAGATGTGAAGCTATGAAAATAGACAGCTGGAGGTGAGGACAGGTTGCAGTGAGAAAATGTGTGTGTGTAAGAGACAGGAAAGCGGTGGAAGTGATGGGGGTAGAGGTGAAAGGAGAAATAACTGGGGTTTTTTTCTCTTCAAAATCTTTGCTTCTCTTGAAAGAAACGATTTAATTCTCATGGATCTTTGAGTTCATGGTACTGAGAAACTTATCTAAAATCTCCCATCTAGTTTCCAAAATGCACCCAGT
This sequence comes from Ctenochaetus hawaiiensis, assembly GCA_029783645.1. NCBI lineage: Eukaryota > Metazoa > Chordata > Actinopteri > Acanthuriformes > Acanthuridae > Ctenochaetus > Ctenochaetus hawaiiensis. The sequence goes on along the minus strand of JAPZDY010000015.1, from coordinate 5,855,110 downwards.
GTCTTCATTTGATAGTTCTGAGAAGTTACAAGGCTTTTTCCATCAAAGTACACTACTAATCTCACTCATGGAAGACACTGAACTTCAGCCTCACCAATGATAAGGAACACTTCAGGCCATAAAATCTACACAATCACTCCAACAATGTTCTAATACTACACTATCTGTGCTACAAGGCGTGTGTCCATACATCAAACAGCAGGCCCCACAGCTGTTGGCAGGATAATGTAAGTCCTTGACATCAAATGGAATACAACTATTAATACCATATCCGCCTATGTGCAGCCACATAATGATCCACTCGCCCTGAGGTAAGATAGTTTCATGTATTAGGAAGCTTTAAGTGTTTAACGTCAAGTGCAGCCATTCCATTGCACTAACTGTTGCTGCTGCTGACAGCCACCCCTCATATTATCCTGCTGGATGTTTGTACAGCACAGATATGTGTGAAATGTGTGCTTCGACATGTGCGCAGCTTGCGACATACTCTACAATCCTGTAACCATGGCAACACTAAAGAGACGCTACATTGCCTAAGATGAGGTTTGTTTGTGTTTGCTGCACGATTTTCCTCATTCCGCAGAGATAGTTTACACAAGGGGGGATCATTAGCAAACAATTGTTTAACTCACAGCTAGATCAACTGTATAGTTTTTACTAGATCTTATTAAATTCTCTCTGCATACTGAAGCACATTTTTTGCTATGAGGGGTAAATAACCTGTTGACTTGTAGAGACTTTAAAGAGGTGTGTATTCAAGAGGCAGGGAGGATCTAATCATGAGGCACTATCCCGTTGCACTATGGGTAGAGTAAAATGCAGGGTTTTTTTTAATGAATTATTCATAACAGTCACAGAAGTGGCCATTAAGTGCAAATTATTTGTAGGCAATGAAGTAAAAAAAAAACAAAATCAAAACAAAATTTTAAATTAAAAAGAAGAAACATTTAAATTTGAAAATGTTCTCTTGGCACTGAAACAAGTATTAGCATTAAAAAA
>JAPZDY010000015.1:5841316-5853917 GCA_029783645.1 Ctenochaetus hawaiiensis | reverse complement strand
TGTCATGTTTTTAGTTGTTGTAATCTGATGAGGAATATTTTATTTTAGTTTTTGTTGTTTTATTTTTTAATTTTCCCTCTGAGGGATTGCCACCTTATTGTTGTCAGGGGGTTTGCGTGCCTCAGTGACCCTAAGAGCTACATCAGCAGAAGCTTAGCCTTCAGGTGGGACACCCAAGTTGCACAGGTCTAAGGGCAGAGGTCTGACAAAGTGCAATCCAGTTACATGACAAAAACAGTTATCCAGAGCCCCCCTACCCCAACCACAACCACCACCACACACCTTTCCCACCTCCGGCGCCACCATGTGCCCCCTTCACATTTCTGTCTGCCCCCTTATACATGCCTGTCTAGAACCGGCCCTGCTCTGCACTACCACCAAATAATTAAAACATTTTAAAAAACAGTCACTAAATGTGGATCTTTATGCATTTGTTTTTCTGTTACAGTCTGTGTCATTTTGGTGGGTCTCTAGTTTACACATTACATGTGATGTAGAACACTGGCTGCAATCTAATGTTCTCAATGCACATGCGGTTCAGACATTTCTCTGCTCTGCTGAACAGAGGTTTGTATAAGTGATTGGAACTTTATTAGTGTTCAATCGATTTTTAATTTCAACAACTTCCTAACAAGTTTTTCCTTCTTTTTCTATTATTTCAAGTCCTACCCAGACAGTGTAGTGTACATGTGTCAAGCAGATAAAAAGTAGAATTCACTTACATGTTCACAGTAATTGTCTATAGGCTGCATCTTCCTAAACACATACACAGTTTTTGACCATTTAAGATAACCACTCCACTCAAGGCATAGAAAATGTGTCTACCTAATGTACAAGACACATTTGGGACCTGAAGCAAAGTTTTCTGAGATGTAAGTGAAAGATCAGTCCATTAAGTCATTAGTGTGCGTAATCTGCAGGCTTAGTTAGAAAAAAAAAAAACATTAGGGGAACAGTAATAAGCAGACATTATGAACGGCAGCAGACACATTAAACATGCAGGCAATCAACATGCAGAGCGGTGAGACAGACACCTCATGATGTAATCCCGTCCATACAGGAATATTTGTGCTAATATGTGAGAGGCTGCAGTGTGTGGATATATGTCGGTGTCCAGATTCTTTTAGTGCAAGTGCTATTGTTTCAAACCCGCACACACGTTAAAAATGTGCACGTCTGAATGAGTTTTTGTGTGCCCACAAGCATGTATGTGCACAAAGTCATGATGCAACCCAAAACACTGCACAACACCGTCACAGCAGCACGGTAAGATGACTGTTTCAATTGCCTCCAATTGCATCAGTTCAAGCGGAACGCGTCTTGCTGGTGACAGAATGATAAAACAGATTTTTTTTTTTTTTGCCCTCAAATCAAACAGCTGACAGAGAGAACGAGAAATAGAGACTTGCAGAGATCTTAAGCTTCTCAGCGAGGAGAGCTTCAATTTATGGCTTTTTATAGTCAAGTAATTAACTTAATCTAAAAATATTCAATAACCCCTGCGATTATTCACAGTAGATAAATCATTTTTTGACAGAACTATTTCTCTGGATCATTTCAGAGCTCTATTGCTTTTTATCAGGAGCAATGAGAATGTTTCTGGTAATACGGGGAAATAAGATCAGGCCGGATGCAGATGAAAGCACAGCTATTGATTTTCAGCCTCATATATCCTGTTGTCACTGACGACAGTCCCTGATTTTAACGGCCCCTTCTGAGATACATGCCAAAATATGTGATGTAAAATATACAATTAAAAATTACAACAAGCATGGTTCAATTCCTCTGCAAGTGGTTATCACATTGCACGAAGAGAACTTCCATTTAACACTGCATTGCATTTCAGTTATCATGTTTCCTGTCTCTACCTGTTGAACAGGTCTTCTATGACTGTCATGAAACATCTACACAACAACACACTTGTCAAGTATTAAAAATACAAAAAGTAAATACATTATTTCCACGCTGTTCCTGGCTTATAAAAACAAAGACTGCTCTGCCTCTGCTAAATTACAGACTAATGCAAAATATTGTATTACGCAGAAACAGTTAATGTGGATATTACTTATAAGAATAATGGTACATTTTTACTAAAGTACTTTCACAGCTCACCACTTTGTATTTCTTTTAATAAGAAGTTTCTAAAATTAAAACTCCCAAAATTTTTAAAAACTTAAAGGATTTTGAAAGGAGCGATACATTAAAGTGTTTTCTCTATTATGTTCTCACACCACAAACAGTCTGGTGTCTGCCCATTAATGAATAAGCAACAAGGGGGCAAAGGGTTATGTTGTACCTGAACGGTCACACAGAGGAGCAGTGTCCCAAATTAACTTTTGAGCCTGACAGATGTAAATACCCTCAGGCCAAGCATAACTCTTTACCAGCAAAATGGTATGCATATTGGGAAATGAATTAAGTATTTAATTATTAAAAATGCTACGGTGGATCAAATTGAAAATGATCACAGCGGTACCTGTGGATATGTTTCATAAGACTATGCTTGTGTTTGCTAAAAACATTCTGATATGATTTCTTCTAAATAAGTTTTTCTACCTACCTCCCTATCTACCTATGTGGTTGGTTATGAGTGTGTTTGGTATTTCAGTAAAAATAAATTCCCCCAAAAAGGTTTTTCAAATTTTTATTTTCTGCAATATTTTTGGTATATGTCTATGTCTTGCACCATTTTTTGTAATGTATGTAGTAAATTCGACATCTTTAAAGACTTGTTTAACTGCTACTTTAGATTTCTTAAGCCGGCTGCAGCTACAAAATGTATACAATGGAAACACTGTGTCTTGCTGTAAATCACGAAACCCTATTAGTGATCTTGAACTTCTTGTTAACAAGGTTTGCTTTCATAATAATCCAGCAGCAACCAGTTGGTGTCACAAAACCAGAACATTAAATGTGTAACGGTGAAAGAGAATACTAAATGTTACCTAATGGCAACCAAAACATTTGAGGGGAGTGAAATAGAGACATTTATACATAGAAAGGTAAAGATAGAGCCAGAGACTTGAGGGTCAAAACCACACAGCTGATTCAATTGCTGTGTGTCCAAATACAATTACTTAACCCCAGAAACATGGTGACTGTGTTCTAAACCAAATAGAGGAGTGGAGACTGAGACTAAGACAAAGCTAAAGCCAAAGAGTGACAGAGACAGGCAGCGTCAAAGAAAATGAAGAATGAAGTCTAAGAACTATCTGGCTGAAATTAATGCCTGAACCAAGTCAACAATCTCACCCAGTGATTAAAACAGAGGAAATTAGAAGAAAGTAAAAGTAGATAAGGAACAAAGTAAAAAAGACAGTGTTCCTGCTGGATGTCAGCAGCTGTGATCAGGCAATCACTAAGCAGCTCATTAGAGCTAATAACAGCCGTTAATCAGAGGGAGACTTAGAATAGATGCTCGACCAACAGTGGCCAGACCACTCGGAGAAAAAAACTGATATTAGTTAAGAGCCTACCAGCCGAGATTCACTCCACAGATTGCTCAATCTATGGACGGGCAAACAGACAGATGGACGGATACAAAGATGAAGAAGAGATGACAAGAGCATAGCAATCAACGGGACAAGCCCAAAAGAAAACTGGAAATACAAATAAAAACTAAGCTTAGTGTCTGAAGCAATACTTTCAGAATAAAAAGGAGTCCAACAGTTTACTCATTTCTGAAGCAACAAAAAGTAGGTAAATTAACTGTATCACAAAGTAGGATGTTAGGAAGGACAACATTGGCGTAAAATAAAACACCAAATGACAGTAACACCAAGTTACACCTCAATTGGCACTTCCTTTCTATGACCACAAATATCAAGCCAACCAATACTATAAACATTCAGCGCTGTGATCCCTCGCTGCAAGGACACAATTGAAATACAAATGAGTACAGCAACGCACAGCATGACAGGGCAAAATGTACCACAGCTAAAGCTCCATGCCAGTGGACAAACAACAGATCAGAGAGGAAATATAAGGAAAAATGTGAGAAATGGAAGAGGAACACACAATATAGTCTGAAAGGGCCTTAATTTAACGCCTCAAGTAAAGCAAACTGCTGCTTGCTGAGAGATATACAGCCAGTCTGAATGTTCAGTTCAAGCAGAATATGACAATGACATTTAGGTTTCAGAAAATCTTATTTCACAGATATAGTTTGTAAAGTCATTCCATTTAAATTTATGTTTCCAACCACTATGATAAGTCTGAGCTGTTCTCTTTATGCAGCAGCTATAAGCTTGGGTCTGTATGCTGTGAGTGTGTGTGTGAAAGCTCACCTCACCAATCTGTGCCCCGTGTTTGTGCGTGTGGTGTTACACTCCTGCAGGCATTTCATCACAGCTGACTGACAGTAAGTTTCCATCTTCCAAGCTTTGTCCCTGGGTGCTCCAACAAGCTAGACTATCTGCAGTGTTACCTCCCCACCCCCACAGACAGACACACACACACATACACTCACCCAGACAATGCAGAGAATGCGTGTGTGTACATGAGTATATGCATATATGTAAGTGGTCCCTGCTGCACCTTGACTTTCACAGAAAGGCATCCAGCCGAGCTCTCCTTGTTCCAACATATTATACAAAAATTGCCTTCACATATATAGTGATATAGGTTCTCTAATATCGACTATGCATAAGTGGCATTTAGGTTGTCAGTCACTGCCAGCCACCTGTCAGGCTTTAACATTAAAACCAGATGCCTTCATCAGTTTAACATATGTAGAGTGGATCACCCTATGCATAAGACCAGCAGAAAAACACAAGATTAAAATACCAAACAAACAACAAACAGCATGTTATACAGTAAAGCAGTGTATCTGCTCCATCAAACATTAGTTCCAGGTTGGGAGAAATATTACAGACATTTCTGCTTATTTACTAATTTAGGAACTGAATTCTCAATGACAAAAAGCAATCAAATGAGAAAAAACCATATTGAAAACCTCAGATCCAATAGCTGATCTACTACTTACATGCAAACACGTATAAACATATGAGCAAGCAGTTTATCAAGCACAAACCAACACACACATTTATGCACACACAAATACATAGACACATTTATGCCCACACACTTGCAAACACATCCAGATATTAAACAAATTCTGTTGATGCCAAGCCAAGGCCTCCACTTTGTGAATGAGGCAATGATAATGATATTGTGATTTTTTCTAAAATTTCAACAAATTTTATTTTGTATCCGTTTTTTTTAAATCAAGACAGTCTTTCTCCAGTTAATTGCATTGTGCAGCACTACACCACACCTGCATCTTTTCACCATGTGCTTTAAAGTAAATAAATGATCCAACAATTTGGAAATAAAAATTACACACAAAGTGGAAAAAATGCTGCAATACTGACAACAATGTGCAGCTTTTCAATTTTGTTTCTCCACCAAACTGTCTTTCCCTAGTGTGCAGTAAAAAGCCTCTGAACAAAGTGAAATCTAGCATCTGTGAATAGGAAAGAAATCTCAGTTGAATAAAGTACGTTAAAATGACACAGATGTGGCAACTAAAATAACAATTATTGGCAGCAAGCGATACTAGCAGCATAGGAGAGCAGAGTCTGCTTGATTCCCACATGTAATAGTCTAAGTACAATAGTCTTCTCGAGTAATCTGTTCATCACACCATTTTATAGGATTCAAAAGTAATGACAGTGTGTGTCTAGTCAGATCTGCAGTCAGTTTGACAAGATAGACTGACATAATCTGTGAGGAAAAACGTTGTAAATTAATCCTTTTTTGATAAACAGCACTCTAAAACTGTTGAGCAGGTTCTGTTGCCACACGCCTGAGACAAACTTTTTAAAAACAACATAAAATAGCAAGAAAAAATGGGCTCTTACTTCCTCGGGGCTCGCTGAAAATTGCGTGTATAATTTAGCAGACAGCAGTTGCCCTGCATAAGAAAGTGATAAAGAGCATATTGTAAAAGGAAGTGCAATTTTCTCTGCATTTGTGAAAGCTTGAAGGAGCTTGAGAAACATGTGTCAAGGGATCTGAGGAGTCTTGAGGTTTTAAAAAGGCTAAAAAACACACGCCCAAATACACACAGCTTCCTTCACAGCACTATCTGAACCCTTTAAAACGCAGACATATTGCTCTTTTTGCTCCTCATCTCCTCCATCTTTACAAAAACACAAGGACACATCAAAACCACTTTAACTGTACTAATGGGTCCGGCTGGCTGAACAACTTATTTTTCCCTTTATTTCTATTTTCCCTGCACCAAGTGATGTGAGTTGAGTTGTGTATGTGTAAATGACTGAGGCTTTTCTTTTCAAACCCCTTCTTTTAGTAATTTACATTGCCATTTGGAGATGAGCCTCTGCTTCTGTTGCAATAAAATGCATTTAATTTAAAAACTAAATTTAACCTAGAACACTCTAGGCTTGCCCTTATCTGTTCTTCTCCAAAGGTTCCTGCTCACTGAGTATATTTTCCTTTTTCTACAAGGTAATGACATATATTAACAACATTATACAACATGATTTTTGAGAAGCACTTGAAAAGCACTTTTGTCAATGCTACGAATGCCTTGGGTGGTGTTTCTGTTTCTTGGTGATTGCATTTGAGTGTAAAGAAAGAGGTTTGAAGAGCTATTTTATCATTAAGCAGCTTAATTCTGCTATTTAGCAAACAAACTGAAAAATGACAAATTGGAAGCAGCTGAAATGAGAAGCCTCATACTCTATGTACTAAGTGTTACTTTTAATGTTGCAAAAACTGTTTTAAACTGTTCTTTGGTAAAAGTGGACCCTGTTCACTGCAAGTCATCAATTAAATTCAGGTAATAAACCTTTTGTACACTTGTTCTGAAGCTTAATTTTTTTGTAAAATGTTGAAATCTCTAAATATGACCGATTTTACAGCTAATATGGCTAATTTGTTCACCAGACGGTTGCTTATTTACACATCCAGTACATAATGAGCAACATTAGCATTCTTTTCAAGTCATGTTTCTTAAAATCTACTCTGTTCACCAGATGGTTGATCTCTTCATAAAAGTCTTTTTTGCAGTAAGAATTAACCAAGTTTTAAACAATGAAAAAAAAAAACAAAAAGCCGAAGGATGCTAAAATACTTCATAGAGCTGAGGGGAACTGCAGAGTCACAAAGTAATTCTTTGTGGGCCACAAGTTACTTGATGCTTATAATAAACACAAAATTTAGACAAACTTTTGCTCTCAAAACCATAGAATAAATCTAAAACTCTTGGTTGGTGGGTATTTTTTCAAAAAAAACAGATCTCTACATTAGAAACACTGCATTCAAACAGCAGGGAACAACACACTAAGTAGAGATCTAATTGCTGACTTCTTCACGAAATCCTAGCAACAGAGAAGCTGTTGCTAGCCATTTTCTGCTTGCTATTACAAGTATAGCTTCAAAGTGGAGGATGGTGGTAGGTTACACCAGACCATTCATCTCTTATTTGATAGGAGGAAGGACTGCTTGGCTTTGTCGCTCTCTGACAGCATGGGGGCACTTTCTTAGTCGGTCATTTTCTTCATTTCGAAAATCTTGTTTTCCTGCTCTGTTGTTTGTCCCTCTGCAACGTTCTCTATGCCCTCACTCTTACTCCTAAACCTGTCAAGAGAAACTCTACCTGCTGTTACTGTATATTCTACCACTTTGTCTCCACTCTAGCTTCAGTTCTCTCTAAATTGTGGATGTCAAACTCTCACCTTGCTTAATTTTGCTTCCAATACACTGCCACATCTCTTCTCTAGTCTCTCTTACTTGCTCCCTTGTTCTCATCTTTCTTCAGAGTGAATCCATACTTAGAAACTGGCATGCAGATTACATTATGGATCCGTGGGTCGATCAATGGCCGCTCCACATTAAAGGAGGACTGGCCCGGCTCCTTCGCCTGTCATGGCCCATACTGGCCTTAATTAAATGACTTCTATTGTTAGCTAATGGGAGAGGAGCTACACTCTGAAAGACAGGGCGAAGACGAAAGCAAAGGAATGCCTCACAGTTGGAGAACGAGAACGATAGACTCTCTAAATCAATTTCTCCTTTGACACAAGGGGGAGCCTGCTAGATTGCTTAACAGTCCAGGTGGATGCGAAACAACTTCAGTGGTATTTTCTCTTCCATGGTGTGAGAAGAGTTTATCAATAATCTACCAATTGGAACTTTTCAATTTGGATTAGCAGTCAGGTGTTAATGAAAGCTGGTGACAGGAAGAAAAGGAGGGAGTGCTGGGAGGATGGAGTGGTTAAGAGGTCGAGCCATCACTCGGCGTTGCATCATCAAAAGGTAAATGGAGTGTATGGCAGCTGAACAAGCACAGCTGTGGCAGACCGAGGCTTTTTTGTGTGCAAGAGCTAAAAATGAGGAGCCAGAAAAACAAAGTGAGAGAGCCATAGGAATAACAAAGACACGCTAACAAAGTGACACATCACAATAGTGGAGCAAAAGAAACACAAGTAAGCTAACGCAAGCAAACAAACATATTCAGGGGCATCTTGTGGGCAGGAGGACGTAGGTGTGATTCTGATTCGTTTTTTTTTCTGCATGCTTCTGGGGCCGCAGCCTGCACAGAGTACCTTGTAAAAACGGGTATGCAAAAGAGACTTTGGAAATAAATCAATCAAGATTATCTAAATAGACATTTATGAAGAGGCACAGAATGAGGGTTGGATCAAGACAATGGCCATGAAATGATATCTGAAACAAAAAAGCACACAACACGGAGCAGAGGATAGATAAAAAATACTTGTTTGGAGGGTAGATTAAGCAGCTGCAAATATTACAAAGTCTTAATCAGGTTCCCAATCAGTGAACTGGCTTATATCCACTGATACTGGCTGTCGCTCAAATCCACAAGGCTTTGCACTGTTTAGACAGAAACACACATTTGAAAACTAAATATAATGAACATTCTGAGAAGGAAAACACTTTGGCAGGAGGAGACACTTTGGCTCTGCCTTTGGCCGCTTTGTAACTCAATTTAACTCTGCAGGACATAAGCTTATATTGACCTTTTACAGCAGACTCATCTGAGCCACTTTCTCACCTACTGTGCTCTTCATTTTGTTTAAGAGCTTTTAGGGCCACTGATTAGACCACCGTACCATAATGTGAACTAGGCCTGCTCCCAACAACAGCTGAAGTCACGTCCATTAAACAGACATTTGCAGAGGGACTTGAGTGTTTTGGTTTACTCTCAACTGTCTCATAAGTGTTGTTTTCACATGCTGGTGACAGTGAAAAGCTCTTAAAAAAAAAAAAAAGAAGGAAAAAACGCTATGTGCCCAGGACTTAACGCTAAACAAAGTTAGCAAAAAGTTGGCGAACACAGAGGAGCAACTGTGGCTAAAATGCCAGATATTTTCCTCAGGAGCTGGTGGAGGCAAAGAAGGAATGAAATATGACTTGAAATTTCCAGGTGGACACAAATACTACAATAAAAACAAACGCTGGTGTTATTGCTTGATGTGTGAAAAAGAAAACTGTATATTAACAAGTTTGTCATATCAGCTCAAAAATCTTCAAAAAACAAATTTGCATTGCCCATCAGGTGTATGGATAGTGGTACTTATTTGATACAATTCTTATATAAATGATTTCTGATTTCTGCTTTCATCAGGCAATCATGATCTCAATTTCAAAGTAGGGAGAGGAAAGAGGGGGGAGGGTGGAGCGCAATGCAACAGAAGACAGAAAAATAGTGGGCAAAAGTAGAGAGGAGACAGCCAGAGAGAGCAAGAGAGCATGATGGCATGAGAGATGGTTTCTCACACTTTCTACCCCTTCACAAAGGAGTAGAATTAGGCCCACGGAGGAGCCAAACCTCTCTGCTTTGGCTCCCTTTTTGTCTGAAAACTAGAGCACCTAACAACAACAACAATAACAACACAGCACATCAACCTATCATGTAAGATGCCAGCTGGGCACGTTTGAAGGTTTGTTGGCTATGTATGTTGTTCAAGACTCATCAGTGCATGGAGATGCAGGGAAACAAAGCGCAAGGTGCTGCCTTGAAGATCTGACAAGAGTGTGACTCACCCACAGAGAGAGCAAAAGGGGGGGAGGGGACAAATGCAGAGGAAAGAAGAGATAAAGACATAAAGGAGAAAATGAAAATGATAGAAAAGTCGGAGGTAACAAGACGCAGAAGAACACGTGACAGAAGAAAAAAGAGCAGAAAAAGTGAAGGACAAGAGAAACTAAATGTAAAAAAGTCAACGAGTCAAAAGCATCACCTCTGCGTACTCTGCACATTACTAGCCTCTTGGGTTGGGAGACAAGCAAACACTCTTTATAATGACTCCTCACAACAATGATACAGTTTGCACAAAATGCAATTCATCTCAAAATGACAAATATACTAAATTTGAAGTGTAATGTTTAATATTTGCAAGAGACTGTCTTTAATTACCTGTTTTGTAAATGATGTTCTTAGGTCATAATGGATAAAATAAAAACCATAATTTTGTAAAAGTGTAACTGCTGTTTTTATTAATTGATCTCATTTTGCAAATTATACCAATTTGCCAGGTTTTTAGGTTCAACTTGCAAAAACTAATGTGGTCAAGAACCCTGCAATCAACTCCACCTCAGTGAAGGTTTTATTTTAATTTGAAGTTATTTGTTGTTGAAATAGTTTTTCTAGAGGAGTTCATTTTAGCTTAAAGGCCAATTAAGAGGCTGTACATAAGTTTGCGGTGCTGTTGCCTTGCATTGCGTTATACACAAAGAAGCAAAACAAAGCAAAAATGATAAGAAAAGTAGAGAAAATGTCTTAAAACAAACACCCATTTAAGCAACGTGCAGCCAAAAGCAGCAGGAGAAGTGCAGGAATCCCAGAGTCCAACCCTTATTTGTGCTTCCCACCACTTAACTTGTGGATCCTCATTGTGTCTCTGTGACCCTCGTTGGACTAGAGTGTGTGTGTGTGAGGAGTCCACAGAGCATTGTGGTTTCATGGCATTTAAGAAAAGTTGATGGTCCAAAACATGGCACAAACAAACAAAACAAATACAATGTATTTGTGGGATGCATAGAGAAGCTAACACAACCAAAGCAGCAAGCGGAAACACACATACTTGAGAGCTGTAGTGGCTCTTACCACTTAAAAACTATATAACAAGGAGTCAATTTCCATCCCCTTCTGTCACATTTCTGCATGCACTTATCATCAAAACTCACAAAGAAAAAGAAGGATGCTGCAAAAACTTCCGATTGCCTATTTTGGAAATAATTTTGAGCATGTGACATTATAAAGGCTAGTGCTGCACTGAATTTTTTCAAATCTATCATGCGTAGTCTATCTAGTGTCTAGTTAGGCTTTATAAGTGTTGTGTGGATTGAAAGGTGGAGTAGGGGACATACGCCTGCAGACAGCAGCTGATGATGCTTGTACTTACAAGAGTGTCAAGGATAAACCAGAGCATCTGGAAGGTTACACACCTAGACTCTCATCATTTTGCCCTGATCCTAAGTTGAAGCTTATTATTTCAAAAATGATAAATAGTACAGCTCTTATGTTATTAGGTGTCAAGTTCAATTTCAATCACAAGCCTTAAAAAATGATTTTAATTTATGATTACATTAATGAATATAATTCTTTCCAGGAAAGAAAACTGCACTGAAATATATTGTGAGCCACTTAAACAAATCACAGTAAAGTTATATATGAAGTACAAATCCCTTTAAGATCAACAGATTTTCTCTAAACCTCTTGCACTACATGTGCTTTGTATCTCATGGCATGTTTGTATCGTCAAATGTTTTTAAGTGTGAGAATTAAGTATAGCTTGCTGTGTAAAAATGGCAAAACATAAATGCACATAGTATGGGTCTCAGAGGAGAACAGTGTGGTGTGCAGGCACACAAACAAACACCTACTGGATCGTGCTCTCACAGTTTAATCATAAGTGTTAACCAGAGTGCTTTGATAAGCAGCACTTACAAGCACATTTCAACACAAACTGAGGTTGAAGTGTAGAGCTCAATGGAGGGGAACAGACAGATGGAAGAAAAGAGAGGGGAAAAGAGGACACAGAGCTGCAAAGGAGTTTATTGGCCACAAAGTTATGAATAGAGAGAAGGTCTTGAAAGGTCCCAGGGATTGATTCCTAGTGACCTGCTGTGATGAACCCCTGAGTCATGCCAACTACAAAAGGTGCCACTCTGCACTGTGAGCAGCACTTACAGTAGATGGGCAGCAAAAAGAGAAGACTGATCCTCACATCAATGACACGTTGCACAAAAGATCATGGAGCTTTTAAGTATTACAGAGAAGGCAAAAAAGACAGAGAGAGAGAGAGAGAGAGAGAGAGAGATGCTACTCACCAATGTACTCAAAGACGTAGACGACAAAAAACGGTGTGACGAGGTCGTTGATGCCTTGCACGTAGCCGCTGGCTGGATGTCTGATGGCCCAGATGAACAGAATCCGCTCAAAAATCTTAACACATACACACACACACACACACACACACACACACATGAGTATAGACATTTTGTCAAAACAGTAATTTGTAAACAAGTATTACTAACATTATACAAACTACTTATTGATGCAAAAAGGTAGTTTATTTACAATAATATGAAGCACAAGTAGTAGTTA
>JAPZDY010000015.1:5816615-5833689 GCA_029783645.1 Ctenochaetus hawaiiensis | reverse complement strand
AAGAAAGAAAGAAAGAAAGAAAGAAAGAAAGAAAGAAAGAAAGAAAGAAAGAAAGAAAGAAAGAAAGAAAGAAAGAATATGTTCTTTAATTTGTTTTACATTTTAATGTCCAACACACCTGACGGGGAAAACAGAGTTTAGTGTCAAAGTTAGGTTGTGGTTGTTATGAATTGCTTTGACAGCTTTTATTCTTTATAAAGGAAAATGTCACATTTTGGAAAATATGCTGATTTACTTCACCTGCTGAGAGTTAAATGAGAAAATGGATACTGCTTTCATGTCTGACGGTCGATATGAGGAGCAGGGGGAAACCTCTAACCTTGCTCAGTTGAAAAGTACGAAAAATTCAGCTACCAGCACCTCCAAAGCTCACTAATTAACACATTACACTACTTCCTGATTAGAGCGGTGACTTGTGGAGTCTTGTAACACTTATAACACATATTTTGTCACTGCTACACAGTTTTGAAGCAAATGAAAGAAACAAGATAATTATTAGCCTAAAAAAATTAAACTGCCAAAAATTAGAATCAAAGTTTTGTTATCTGAAATGTACTATGAACATTTGTAAAGCCTTACAACACTGTGCTGATACAAGTACAAGGCCATATAAATGTGACCATGAAAGAACTAATACACCTGTCTGTTTTCAACACAAAGGCCTGGAGGTTCCACATGGGACTCATTAATTCAGCTCCGTAGATTTTTAGTATGACTGTCTTTCCAGAGTCTGAATCTGCGGCACGGCATTTAATGCTATGCCTCAGTCTCTCTTTCCTACTTGTCTGTTGGTATATACTATTTAATGAGCCTTTATTTCTATACTCTTGTTCTAAACTTGCTTGGCAAATGAACTCGCTTTGAGTTAGTTAGCCAAGTTCAATCAAAAACCAAACTCCACCGCCTGGGATTACATAGTCTGGAAATGACACACTTCACTTTGCGAGGAAAACTTTCTGCTGCAGTGCTTGACCAAATGCTTTCTGCCTCTTCAGGGAACTGTCTATCTGTGTGCGTGTGTACGTGCATGTGTGTGTATGTGTGTGCACATTCACGCTCCTGGGAATGTGTTTGTCAGACCGTTTATGTGAGCATACATTTGTGAAAGTGTGTATCCTTCCTGTGCAGCCAGGCTTATGCAATGAGGAGAAAGTCAACTCCAAACTGAACAACAAATCTAAAGTCTATTAAAAGCGAGAGCAGGGACCACGGGCTCTAAAATATTCACCAAGTTAAACTCTTCAAAACAGAACTCAAACGTGACTGCGAGCAAGATTTGTTCCTTGTGATAGCAAAGCTAGATCGTCTAGCTGGTAAACTTTCAAAGGTCCACAGTTGTTGTTTTGTATTTCCACGTGTTTGTTGCTGTATAATTAAAAGAGGTCATAGAGAAACCTTATGACAAATAAAGATAAAGAGAGTCACAGTTTATTTAGTCACTTTCACAATAATATAGGACCAATATTCTGGAGTCTTGCAGGCTGAAAGCATTGTAATGTTATTAACCTTTAATATAATCATTTTCAATAATTTTAAGAAAAAATGCTATGACTGTGGTGTTTGCCTTTTCAAATATAATTTTTTAAGATATTTTATTAGTCCTTTCAGAAAGTAAATTTAGTATGTAAAAGGAAATTAGCTAACATTAGCTAACTGAAACCAAAATATTCAATCTAACAAATTTATTTGTCACAGGATACAATTACAGTGAAATTTCTTCCATCAGTTCCTTCAACTTGTGGATTAAAGAAGAAAGATTCACTTGAATGAATGGCACTGTACTACTGCACTTTAGGATCCATCGAAGTCCTGGTGAAGCAAAGCATTTCATTTCCTAATATTCCACCAGCAATCGATGCATGTACAAAGGTTGTCCAGTTTCCTATCCAATGGCTGTAGAGTAGCTAACATGATGCTTTGCAGAAATGATCCATGTCATTAGGAACGCATCCGGAGTTTAATTACTCCACATTTCCCACACTGCTTTTTTCTAGTTTTTATAGTTGCAGGCATGGTCTTGCTTGTCTATGAGATTGTGATCATAGATGTGTAATTGTAGACTGGTTGTCTGTCATTGTTAACCAACTGCATTTCTAAGCTAACACCGTTTTTTCAAACCATTGTTGCTGGAGGGCAGCAGAAGGGTATCATATCTCTTTAAGATATGTTATCACAGTACTTGTTATTATGCATCACCTAAGTAGCACACTTTAGACATGCAATGTGAAAATAGTAATAAGCTTGATATGAAGCAAAAAGCTCCAAATGTCAAAGCTAAACCTTCACTGTCAAATCCTACAAAAGTTTCTCGAAACTGTATTATCAAATAGACAGACACTGAACTGAACCTGTGCTGTCTTCAACACTCTGTCTCTTACATTTATTTGTCCTCACATCCAGTTTAAACTGAGTATTTTTCTGAGAACACATTTGGCTGCTGTAAAGTCACATGTGAAAGCAACCATGTTTTTGAGTGTCTTTAGTGGAATCGCCATTAAACTAAATTCATCTACCAGAACCAACAAAGACAGTCTGCACATCAAGCTTGAAGGGGAAAAACATGAAAGGCCTTAAAATGCTGATATTGACTGTGTATGTGTGTACTAGTGACTATGTGTGTTTGCTACCTGGTGCATCTAGTCTTTGCTCTGACTCTGCTGTTTGTTGTTTTTGGGAGCAGGCTGACACTTTTTGGTAACACAACAGATACAGAAACACACACAAAGTTTCAATTTTGGGCAACTGTCTAGAGGAAAATCAATAACTGTAGCAACAGAAAGTTTCTCTCTGGAGAGACGAAAAGCTTGTTTGTTGCAAACAACAGATTTGCTTCCAAACGCACAAACACAAAGATATACACTTCACTAACACACACACACATAAAAAGCACACATTTACCATGGTCTATACTTATATATGTACAGTAAATTATGGCATATTGTCATAAACACAAACACCATGTTTTGAATTCAGTCTTGTCAGTCCTTTCTAAACCTTCAAAGGTACCATGATCAAACTATTTTTTAATTCTCATTACCGGCTAGTCCTGGTTACAAACTCTAAAGAACAAAATAATGTCTGGGGTCAGACTTCATATCATCTATATCTATTGTCCCATCTACATCTCTGTGTTGTCATCAGCCAGATGGGCAAATTCCTGCCCCTAGAAAACGGTCTGATCAGGATGGATGCTGCCCCAGTTGATCAGACGGCGGTCATTATCAGCCAATTTTCAGTAAAAACATGCAAGACTGGAATTTATGCTCTCTAGTTACCAATAATGTGGGAGGGTGAATGTGTGCATGTGTGTCTGGGTGTGTGTGTGTTTGTGTGTGTGTGTGTGCATGCATGTCTGGGTGTATGCGTGTCTGGGTGTGTGTGTGTGTGTGTTGGGGGAATCGGTAGGGAGTCATGGACTGCGTCATCGCGAGTTGGTCAAATAAATAAAGTCACTAACTCACCAAGCTGACAACACTGCAAACAAGATCATGATCTGATTCAAAGTGTGATACATAGTGAGAGACAAAAAGAGCAAATCATGTCATTTCTGCAGCTCTACAATAAAATCAGATTAACTTCCTTTACCTCCTTACTTCCTGATACTAACACCATTGATAATATTGAACTTAAAGACACAATTTGTATTTTTTCCATAATTTTAATATAATATGCAAATTTGCCATGTAAAGTTTATTTAATGGATATTGATACCTGATAAACAGGCCTTGAAGGCTTCACAGAGGCCCTGGAGTTTAGCAATCGGAAACTGCTATTGGCTACAGCTTCCAGCACTGGGTCATCGAGGCACCCTTATGGAGCACTTACTGCGACTTTTCTGCATCACTGTCTGGCAAAAAGTCCACGCAGCACATGTTGAAAGGTTGTGAGAAATACAAGCCTGTTGACAGACCAAACTGCAATAGGGCAGCTACAGAACAGTGGCCTCCACTGTTATGTGCACTCTGCAAAATGAGGCAAAGGAGTGCATGTGTGTGTTGAAGGTTAATGGACAGCTTAGTGGAGGACAATCACACTGCAGCTGCATTAATGCTCGATAGGACATGACCGCACACACACAAATGGCGGAAGCTGGAGACTATAAAGAGGACACAAACTGTGTTACACACACTGTGAGTATATTTGATTGCTACTCCTTTTTTCTATAGATAGCATTTTATAAGTAAGCCAGAAAATAAAAATATCTCAATGAGGAATAGCAGTAAAATCTATGTCTATAAAGATAAGTTTTGGACATCAGGGTTTCCCATATTATCCATTTTCTCAGGCAATCCACCACAATATCAACATTGCCAACGCTGCCAATATTAATTTTCTATTTTTGAGGCAGGGTCACGGGGTTGAGCTCCTCAAAAGAATATAGTGGACAGCAGAGGGATTGAAAAGACTTTAGAATATTCTTGAAATAACAACACTGCACATTATTCTTCAGTGGGACAGAAGAGAAAAAGCATTATCATGTTGTCAATCACTTGTTGAACGAGCAGAACTAAATTTGCAGAAACGGGCCATCTCTGAAAACTCTGCTTACATTTACATGTTTTCCTCTCTTTATCCAAATCAGGTTGGTTTTACCAGCCATACAGCTCTTATTCTTCTAAACTGAACACTAGTTATCCCCCAAAGCTGAGGAAACTATTAACAAAAATAATGAAACAACACGAATTATATGGAAACTATTGAGCTCTCTCACGAGTAAAGTTACACAGATTAAGACAATATGCAAAATTTGCCATCAGAGGTGGCAACCAAGATGAGGAGCGCATCATTTGAAAAAGGGGTCATTCAAATGAAACCAGTCTTTGAATAAGTCACACTACAAGCTAACTTGTACTGTTATGTTAAGGCAGATAAAACATGCATGCAAAGTAAAATGTAGATGTTACTTCATCTATTTATTTTTCACAAAGTATTTAATAAACCAACCCATGTCTGCACTGTTATGTGTTTGCATGTCATTTTATTTTATTTCTTTATGAAAATGAAGTGAATCCACCCCGTGGCGATGCTGAGGGTTTGGACCCAGGCAATATGCCTGCTATAAACATAATATCAATATTTCATTTGTAAAAATCATAGTTATTATCAAAATCAGTATGTCTCACAGTTAAGCACAATAAGTGCGCAGATTTAAATGTAACTATGCTTCAACCTGAGTGACCTGATATTCATTTTTTGTGGTCTGCTGGTTAAAAGGGGTAAGTTGAAAAAGAGAGGAAAAGTGAGCTGGGGAGAGATGGAAGTCTGTAAGTGAAAGATGAATGCATGATGGCTCTCCATGACCTGCCAGTGGTACAAAAAGTAGCAGCACAGCACTTCCTCCTGCCTCCGTTCATCAGTCTGCATGAACCTCAGCTCTTCATTCTTCCTCACATCAATCTACCCCTCAATGCTTCCATTCCTTTAATGGATCCTCCACTTCAGTAACTTCTCTGCTAAAAACAGGGGGAAATATGCTTGGGGAATCTATTTAGGGAATTTAAATTAAATGTTTTCGAGTTCTAAATTGATTTCTACTTAGCAGGCGCACATTATCCAGGAAGCAGGCTGCAAAAAAGCTGTCCCACTACAGGCACAGGAAAGTTGAGCAAACAAAACTTTATTTTTTTTTAAATTGGTTGTCTCTGCAAATCTTTTTCTACTTCTGCATCTTGTGAGCCGAGTTTCGCTATGTGGTTCTGTTTGGAAAAACGCACAATGGAACTGATTTCATACTGTGACTGTCCACCTCTTGAGTTTAACTATGAAAAATTTGTATTGATAAAATGAAGGCATGATTTGAAACAGCATGACTTACTTCTATAAAACTTACTTCTTAGAAACTTTTCTATGGATGCATCTGTGGTTTTTCAAGCTCAACAACCAATAAAATAAAAATTCAAGTAACACTTTGCTATTGAACACTCTAAACTAACAATTTTCTTTAAATATCTCAGGAAGGGACACTTTATTTATTTCACATAATTAAAAAGACTAACTTATTTGCAATGCTTTCTATGAAATCTAATACAGGGAATATTATTCCACTACAGTCATAACATAACAGCTAACTACGCAGTTTAAAACAAATTAAAGGGATTAATATATATGTATGTAATCCTTTGTTTAAAAGATACAACTTTTAATGGTCCATTGTGTAGGACTTGGAGGGATCATTTTGTAGAATATGGTAGAAATGGATATAATATTTGTAAGTATGCTTTAACGGGTGTATAATTACTAAAAGTAAGAATCATTGTGTTTTCATTACTTTAGAATGAGCCTTTTATATCCACAGAGGTAGCTGACTGTCTTTCACAGAGTCAACCATATTGCACCTCCATTTTCTACAGTAGCCCACTATGGACAAACCAAACCCTGACTCTCTGCAACTTTCCTTTACAAGATACCTAAACACATGCAGCCTTGTGACCATGGAGTTGTGACAAGAACAAGCTTAAAAAGCACACCACCCCTGCAGTAGTGCCTCTGCCATTCTGAGGGAAACACTGCATTGTGGTTGCAGATTTTGAAAATCAGTAACTGCTCAGAGGTTTTAGAGATTAGTATTTTGAGCTATTAAAAGCTGACCTCAGTCTATTTCAGTTTAGGTGAAGGATTGATTCAAACAAAAAAAAGCAAAAAACAAAACTCAACAATGAATGCATTTACACTGATGCAAATTTCCCCGTGTTAAGTCTTATCTTCACCTCTTCATTCTGCAATCTTCAGTCTTTCACTCATGTTCATGATGGAGAAGGAGCCATCTTTTACCGTTTAGTTGTCTGTTTCCAAAAAGCAACTTGCCCAGGTTTTAGCTGCCAACAGACAGGTGACAGCAGACCACAGCTTTTCAATATTTACAGTGCATGTGACCAGCTGGAAAAAATTAAATAAATAAATAAAAAATTCTAGCCAAGATGTGAGACTGAACACAAGTCAGTCTTAAATGAAAAAATGTATTGTTTTCTACTCTCAGGCAATAAAATTACGTGAACTGTTAACATAATAATCTAAAATCTGTCCTCACTGCCACTGCTTCCTGATATATCTCATATAACCCTTTTGTCTTATCAATATTTCCACAGCCAGTTAGTTTTCCTCCCTCCCACTACTTCACATTCAACAGCCACACTCCATTAGCAAATGTACATATTGCCACAGGCTGACATTCTTTTACAAAGCAGAAAAGCCATTAAATTTCTCCTTTCTCCTTTTGGCTCGGACGTGAAAAAAAAAAAAGATGATGTTATTTCTAAAATAATAAGTTCAACCGGATGTGTTTCTGAGGCCGGAGGGAACCTGTGTAACCTCCTGCTTAAACACTGAAAGAAGGCAGAGTGAGATATGCAGGCTAAAAGGCCAAAATTTGCTCTCTTTCCCTACAGTTCTTTCTCTCTTATTTTGCCTATTTTATTTATTTTAAGGCAGGCAAACACAGCGGAAACTGTTATGGTAGTTTCTGTTATTCTGTAGTAAATGTAAGCCACTAGGGGAGCATTACTGAGCTGTAACCTCAGAGGGAATACTTATTTCTTGTCTTTGTCAGGTAAAGAAGAGCGTGGCTGAAACACTCCTGCAGGGGGGGCGCAAAAAATCAAATAAGTAAGTGCACGCGAGTGAGCAGCAGAAGGGCACAAGGGACACTACTGGAGTGAAGTTTTATTATGTGCCTCTGCCAAGTTTATGGAATACAGCATGAGTTGTGTGAGTCTTAATGTCTCTGTGTGTGCATGTGTGTGTGTGTGTGTGTGTGTGTCTATGCCAGACAGAACAGATTTTTTTTTTTTCTGTCCTGATCCCTCCTATCTATTTTCTCCACTGGATCATACCACAGACAGGACAGAGCAGGCAGTTGAGTGTTATGACACTTCAGAAGATATGAGTGCTTTTGACACTGTGCCCACTTTTCACTTCAATCCAAACCTTGGATTTAAACCTGGGATAATTCACATTGCAAGATGTTCGGAAATCTATTGAAAACCCTGCGATGTGATTTTCTATTTTCTATTTTCTATTATTTTCTATTTTTGATGTGACATAACTTTAGATATGGATCTAAAGTTTGTATGGTCAATAAAAAAATGCATATTTATCAAAGATATCTGGACATATTTGTCAACTTAAATCACATATTAATTTTCTGATTTCAAATCCATAGGGGTGGAGTTAAGAGACAAAATTACAAAATTACCGTGTCACTCTCCAAGTACTTATAGACCTGACTATATCTCGGTAAATTTTGATTATGTTAGAGAGCAAAGCATTGACAGAGAGAAATGAACATATCATATACAGAGAATGTCTCTTCAACCTTGGAAAAACTGCTTTTCAGGGCTTCTTAGCTTTGAGAGTGTGAGGTTGCTTCATAGCTGTGTACAGCTGTATTTTAACAAAAATAGTGTACAAGAAAAGTACAGGACAACCAACAAGTAGAAAAATGTATGAGAGGTTTAAGAGGTTCCTGCGATTAGCTTTGCTGAGCGTTAAGAATGAAAGCATGGAGAATCAGTTCGGCTGGCTCCATTTAAATTTTCAAAATCCAGCCATTGGCACCCCTGAAGCTGTATATCCAAAAAGTCAAAATATATATTTTTTTAGCCATTTGCTGTTCAACAGAGGAGGGAGAACTTGTGAATGGGGGAATAATCCCTCTCTTATCTCTCTATCTATCTATCGCTTTATGTCCCCTTGTGTTTTCTTCCTTTTTTTCCTAGCTCCTTCAAGAGGTCCAACCATCCATTACAAGCCATGGTGTAGGCACAGCGGTGTCTTGCAATTATAACATTCGCTATATACAAAAAGCATATAGCCATAACAGTATACAAATGTCCACACATAAGTGATGCCCACGCATGTTCGCTCAGAATTGTATGTACTTGCAAACACAGAAGAGCAAACAAGCAAAGTACAACCGAACCAAACTGTAAAAAATCATTAATGGAGTGTTATCAAGGGTGCAATAGCCAAGACACGCAGACACACGATCACTTGTAAACACACACAAACAGCTTAAGTGCTGAGATGCACCTAAACTACCCCCATGCCTGACCGCCTACACTTCAGTCAGTTCTTTGCAACTTCATATGCTGTCACAAGCCCTCACCTCGGTAGAGCACCGAACAAAGCAGCCGTTAACGGTTAAAGCACCCAGTTTGTTACCACCCACTACCAAAAGACACACACAGGCATGTGCAAACACACACACGTACACACACCTTTAATGACATCTTTTCTGCGGCACATTAACTATTGTGCAGTAATTAATGGGAGAGTCACGGCATTCAAAAAGCCAGTCTTCTCTCTGCAGACTAGGAGCTGTACACCACAACAATGGCTTAATGAGTAAACACATCGCGCGTCTCATGAATAAATTATTTGTGCCTTGCAATTCATTTTCCCTATTGAAGTTTGAAAAAAAAAAAAGCAGGACTGTTACCAGTCTTCATAAATCAAAAAAGGGAGGGGGTCAGGAGAGAACATAGCGGCAACTTTCTGTGTGTTTGTCTGTGTATGTCTATGATCCTCTGTAATGCATAATTTGTGCAATTTTGTCTGCGTGTGTTTGAGCCTGTGTGTGCATTTGATGAGTCTGAGTACTAATTTTCATGTTTATGTATGAGGTTACATAGGTTTTTGTCTTTGTGTGCATTTGTATTCAAGCGCCTTTATGAGAGTTTTTATTTTACACAAATTAGTGTTTGTTTCTACTCCCTGCTGATGTCTTAATTTACCATATGCATGTAAATCGTGTGAGCCTGTGTTCACATAGTATTTACATGCGTCCTAGGTGATTTCCTAGGTGACTGGATCACATGGGGACAGCTCAAAGTGCAGGTTTGTCTGCACTAAATGTAACTTTTTGTGTTAGTCTGGGACATTTAAAACCACTTTCTCTTTGCAAAGTGTACAGAAATGAGTCCTCGTCCACACTGATGAACTGCCTGCCTAGCAGACATCTTTTATAAGTACACAAAAACTGTGAAATTAAAATTTTGTCAGTTTATTGTTTCAAATGATTTGACAAATATTACCTGATTCCACTTCTAAAGCATGTAATTCATAAACTTTGCAAAACCAATCATGTGAATTCTTATTCATTCATGCCTCTTGTAAATTTGGTATAAAGAGCAAAGAATGAAGGCATAGTTTGGTTAATGCATTACATGACATGGTGCTGTGGAGAGGGAGGTGTATGTAAGACTACTACATGCCTAAAATCTGCAAGTATTTAGCAGCTGTTTGAAACACATGTTCGACTTGTTTCATCACTTAAACAAAATTTATGAAAGAGGACAACATTTTACTAATTCAATGGGTATACTGAGCAGGGAAGTGAGGAAAGGTCACAACTGGTCACTTGAGACACATGTGGAGACCCACTGGTACACCAACTGTGAACACATGTATTTGGAGCTGTCTGCTCATGATCAGATCATCCAGGACAGATTTTAGTACCAGGTGTGTTCAGTCCCTCTGTTTGAGTGTGTGTACAACTTACTGAAAGAAGCTTCCACGTTATCGGTCGGACCTGTCGTGGGATTCCAGACCAGCTGAGTTTTCGTAGCTCCTCTGAAAAAACCATAAACATACCAGAGGGTCAATATTAGGTTCACCACTTTTTTGATGACTTCTATTTCCTCCTGTAGCCAGACTTGAAAATGGTAGGCTGATAATAATCGCTGATATTACATTTTTCAGATGCATCCATATGGGCATTAAAAACAACAGCTGGTGGTGGGGTGTGGTGGTGTAGAGATGCAAAACATATGCTGAATGTTATATAGATACAGTAACAGTTTATTCACCAGATACCACTTCAAAGATGATCTTTTAACCACAAGTCCTCCTGTTCCATAAGAACATTGGTAGTATTATCCTGTTGCAAAATTGTAAGGAATCATGATTAAAAATATTTGTTTGATTAACATTAAAAAGTAAATGTTTGCCACAAAAAAATGTATTATCATTATTTTTTTTTCCTCAAATATTATAATGAAGAAGGGAACTGCCACTCATTTTCAGCAAGAGCAATATCGATATTTTCTCTAAAAAATAGTATAACTATAATCTATGATATAAAAATAATTCCTCGCATTTATAGATTTATTTCCATTTTATGACTGTGTAGAAATTTTAGCATTTTAATCGTAATTATCAAAATTGGTTTTAGCCTTGAAAACCCAGAGTCAGTTAAGTTCTTCCCTTGTTTCAAAGATTTATGACCACAAATACATGTAAAATGATGCATCAACAACAGATAGATTCAATATCTGAAACTATCTTTGCCTAAGGATAGAATTACTCAAGTCTTTGCATTTTTCTTTCACCTAAAATGATTTTGAAAGAAAAAGAATCTAAATATAGAGATTTTCCAATGGCCTCTCTTTCCATCTCTAAAAAAGAAAAATTGCTTTTTCCACCTTCCATTTTAACAGCTGTGCCCATCACTATATGGTAAAGTGGATTTTTCCCCATGTATTTATTGTCAGTTACAGTGTTGATAAAAAAAAAAAAGATCAACGCTAAATTGTACAACAACAGACTTCATATACTTGTATGTCAACAAAAAAAAGCCTTACTGCTGGGAAACAAATCCATTAAATTTAAGATTTTAAATCCAGCCCAAGAAAACAAATTTCAAACCATTCTTGGATCATCAAATCATTCTTAGATATCAGTCAATGAACTGATCAACCTATTAGCAGGCTAACCAAACACGTCCTCACCATCCAAACATTCCTTCCTGTGTCCCTTTCCTTCGCTGAAATGATCTGATTGGTTAGAAGTGGAGTATTAACTAGACTCTCTGCCGGCCGGATAAGAGAGCCAGGAGGCTATAATGCAAAATAAATCTGATGGAAAGGTGCAAATTGAACTTTTAAATTGGCAGAGCATAGCTCCCTTTGGGTCCATGAAGATCCAGAAAATATGGCTTAATGTTAGATTCCACTCATTACATCGAGCCCATATTCCTTTCTCCCTCTAACACACACACACTCACACACACACACACAGTCACACATACACATTGATAGGAAAAAAGGTCTGGTGGGCGTAGGGATCATCAGTGACTCAAGAGAAAAATCGCTTGTGGTATTTAGCAACCTGTGTCCTCCATTTTTATCCATTTCATCCTATTTTCAGTGAATCAAATATAATAACTAGAACACATAAAAGGCGTAGGTTTTAATTTCCCTGCACCAAAAAGAGATCATGTTCACAAATAGCTACAGCAATTGTCGGTAATGGCTCAGGGCTCAAATATGTCATTACTCCACCCATTTCCATTCATCCACACTGGGCCTTCTTTGGGGTTATGACATAATAGCCAAGTCACAAAAGCTTTATGGAGCACCAGCGAATGTCACTTTTTTTTTTTAACACTGAAGGCCTCTACTGAGGTTTTCAAAAGAAGCGTCAATTGGTAAGCAGGGTAGGGAGCAAAGGTATATGTGTGTGTGTCTGGGTGTGTTTTAATTCTTTCAGTACAGTCTCTAACTGACTCTGCACTCCAACTGTGGTTCTTCCAGTTATTTTCTTCCAGTCTCTCTCCTTATCCCCCCTCTCCTCTCTGTACATTCATAAGGTAAATTACATTTCCTTTGGAGAAAGTGCTACAGGTCAGCACCTTTGCCGCTGCCTGCTGTAGACAAGGTGAATTGAACATAAATCCGCTTTAGAATCCCAAAAGTTTTTAAAATAAACTCTGAGCTTCAGATCAGAGCAGAATTTGCTGTTTGTCTGGGTGTTTATTCCTCGAGACGCCCCAGTCTGCCCCAGACTCCCTCCCACAAAGCTCCTCAGCTCTAAGTAGCTGTCTGCCAGCATCTGTCCAGTTCTCCCCATACCATTCTCCGCAAAGTCCCATGAAACGTGTGATACACAGTTGAATGCTGATTTCCAAATCAATTGTAAACGTCTAGAATTAAGTTTCCAAACTTCCAACTATTAGGTAGAGACCTTCAAGCTTGTGTATGTTATGTGTTGTGATGTTTTGTTGAACAGAAGTTAAACTTTCTGTCCCCACCAGCAGCTTAGGACATTAAAACTGTCAAAATCTTTTTGGATAATTCATTGCATAATTTTTTTAAAACATATCTTTCATATAAATTACTGCTACTAGAGGCAAGTAAAAATCACCAAGCGACCTTGTCCACCAGGACCAGGCAGCTTGGGATGTTTGAGATACATGTGTTTTTCAACAGTATTTCTTAAGAAGCAGGGTGTTCCAGGAAGAATTCTCCCTAACATTAACTCATCCATTATTCACAGACAGGTCTCCCTCTGCTCGGGCCCTGCAAGCCTGCAAACTCCCCATTAGCATTCAAGAAGACAAGTTGCCACAGCCAAACTGAGACAAACACAAAAAAGCAATGGAAATCTCTTCACTTGTAATTGCCCTGCCACTGTTTTACCTGCATTCCAAGAGTGAAGGGAAGAGGGGGAAATTGATTTCCTTGAAAATGAAATGGCACTGTCTTAACATACTTTTTTGAGGAAGAAGAAACAAATGCACCTAATGAACAAGCCAAATTATTTCTTGACTCTTATTCAAGGTACCAGCTTGAAATTGATAAGCCCTTTGCACAGAGTGAACGGTATTGATTAACGCTGCCAAATGACTCTGCCTTGCCTGTTCTTCAAGGCAAATGCAAATGCAGAGTCAGTGACAGATAGTGGAATAGGAAATAGCAATCAGCTAAACAGCAATGGGCTAAGTCCATTGGCTAAATTGAGTGAAACGCATTAGAGCTTGTTCAGCCGATGGGAGTAGCTATTTATTCACTATAGTTCCTGTGCATCTTCCACTTAAAACTTCTCTCTTACCTTGTCCCCAGTGACTTTAATTACATAGAAATCCAATACAGTGATCTAGTGCACAGCATGGCTCTGCTAGTTTTTGAGGGAGTCAGAGCCCCACAGTATGAGGAAGGTTTCGATTATCCCAAGGTTACCTTTGCAGGAGTAAGTTGAATTTAGGAGAAAGATTAAAAAAACTTTTTTTGGATATGACACAGATCAAAAAGTATTCAATGCAAAGGTGCTGCATGTTGTGCATTGATTCTTTTCGTGTCTCTGCTCTCCTTTTTCTTTTCCCTCCCCTTCCGACAAGTGAAAGGTACTGAGGTGTTAGCATATTGGTATTGTTGTGTTCAGCCAAAGGAGAGCTTTTAGTCTAAAAAAAAGTAGCGATCAGTAATTTGACAGTTCTTTGAGATTGCCACTATTAGTCATTTCAAATTCCACTTTTTTTACATATTTCTTTTTCTCCAGCCAGAGTTTTTGACACATCCCTCATGTTACTGACATGGTAAAATACAACACTGATGCTGGCGCTGGCAAAATTGCTTTGTACTGTGGTCCTTTCTCACCCAAAAAATTGTTGCCAGTCTTCTTTCCTGTGTGGTTCATTAGTGAACATCCTCTTTTGCATGCCCATGAAGGCTGCTTCAGCAGCTGTGGCTGCTGATTGCCTTCACTGCATGAAAAAAGCACATGTGCATAATTTTTTTCCAAATTTGCATCAACTTTCCCAGACTCCAATAACAATATTACTGAATGAAGTTTTTCATCTCTGAATGTCTGCTGCCAGTACCTGTGTGCGTTCCCTTTTTTCATGTGCCTGAATGCATGCATTAGGTTTCTCGTGCTGATGTCTACCTTTTATACATGCAGAGTAGGACAGTCATAGTGAAGTTATGCAGAAGCCATTTACAACAAAAGTCCAGGTCTTTAAGGGTGAAATCCCTATCCTATGTGCACCTCTACATTCATTACACTCCTAACAGCTAGTCAAGGGTTTCTCTCCTGTTGCCTTACACCCTTTGAACCTTCATTTGCACTGTCAGACAAAGAAATGAGTCCATGAATCTTGTGGGCTCCAGCTCAATTAAACTATGTTATATATCCCCCACCTGACATTAATCTCACCATAGGGGGTTATAGAGAGGAGGGGTAAAGGGACATGAGGCACAGGAAAGCTAATGGTCTGATGCTGCAGTGATCTCTAGCGCTCTCTGGTCAAATACTTTCATTAAAGAAAAATAAGAATGTGCGCACTATGTATTGTGTGTGTGGTGGGTATGAATAAGTGTGTGGCAAAGGAAAGGGCCACATATTTACTTGGCACCTTGCAGTGAGCAGAACAAGCAGATGTGCCTTTAGACCGATACATCAAACACAAAGAACCTCAGACACTGTTCCTACTCTTCGTCTTCCAAACGCTCTCCAGCAGAGAGTTAGACCACTGCAGAATCAAAACCTTGACTTTCAGAGTACTCTTACACGGCACTGGCACAGTAAGTGCAAAGAGAGCATTATATTCTACGAGGAAAGATTTTTTTCATCATATTCTTACAATTTCACACATTGTAATTAGTCTCAGGCTAAAATGGTGCTTTGAGAGGAGATCTGCAGCAGGAAATATGTAATCCACAATCTGTCTGTGATGCAAATACACTCTCATAGGAAATATGTCTAGATTCCTATTTCCTAAATACTTATAGTATAGCTGTGCCCATCCCAGCTCCAATTCCTCATTTTCCCAGAGTGGGTAAAGGCAGACAGGGCGACATGAGCATAGTTGACATACAGGCTAAATTGCAGATGTCATTTCATTAGTGTGAGGCTAGCTCATCTCTCAGAAAACATATCTGACTCTCCAGGGCATCTCTTGTGCATTATGAATGAGACAGCCAAGCCCTAGGTCCACTGGAATAAATTAAAGGCATTTCGTGACATTTTGAAAATTAATCTGTTGTTTTTGCTCAGCAGGCACTTGTCACAATGTGGGCGAAAAAAAAGTTGTGACTATCCCAGAGGCAACATGGGACTAGCTGTCCCCGTCAGTTTCAGTGAAGAAAGTCAACAATGCAAACAGGACATTTTTAGCTGCAAGATTAGTCACTCCTCTCTAAACATAGTAAACTGTAAGACTGTAAAAAATACCAAATAAATTTGTGAAGACATTGCTCCTCTACTGAAAAAAATATTGAGGAAACTCATTAAAGCAAAAACTCAATTTGGAGTCAATTCACCCCACAGGCAATCATTTCAAAGTATACATTTAGAAGTGCAAGCGGGGGCAAGCGAAAACAAAATTTCCCTTTTGGGACCAATAAAATATTACATTATTATATACATGCTTTGGAATTAGTTTGATCAGTATTGTGGGTGTTTATCATGATGCCAGGCACTCAGACCTTGGGGGGCTTGGTCTAAAGGGAGCCTCAACCCTGAAGGAAGCTGTATTCTTTACTAGTATAACAAAAACACTTGTAACATCAGCAATGTGCAACTCAAGGGCAACTGCTGCTAGTCTTTTTCTCTGTGTTTCTACTGTATTCCATTATGCATGAACTTACAGGGGTGCACTTTGTCTTGGCTAGAGTTAAGCTTGGGACCACAGGGGGTGATTAGGACACCATGTACCTTCTGTTGAACACCCACAACAGCTGCTCTGATGTGGGACCCTCAGAGGTAATGAATGCCCAATGACTCTTGAAACATTCAGAGGACAAAAATATCGCTAAATATCACGTTTGTATTACATTCAAACTCATTTAACCAGCCAAAATAACCAAAAGTATTCAATAACAGCAGCTTGAGAGTAGTTCCAAAGCTGAGAGAAGGTCACATTAAATGAAGACAACACAGTTCCTCAGGGCAGTCGCTCATGCACATTTGCCATAGAGCTGGGTAAAATATCACAATTGTGACATTAAGCTAGATATCTTCTTAGATTTTCACTATCAACATGTGAGTTTTTGCCTGGTTTTAAAGGCCACATTACAGTTATTTGACATAAAATGATGTGAAATGTAAACACAACAGATATGTTACATTTTTAAGTACAAATGATATGAAAAAAGTCCTAGTGGAGTAAAATAAAAGAAGGTAGACTGGACATGACATCAGGACTTAGCTTGAGATCAAAGGGTTCATTAGTCTAATCCTGATGATATAGTGAAGTGCCATCACATGGATCACGCACTGTTTGTAGGGTTGTGAAAGGTAAACCGATGCAACCGGATATCCGGTTTGACAAGTGAGAGATACGGCTGCATCGGTATAA
>JAPZDY010000015.1:5802623-5816033 GCA_029783645.1 Ctenochaetus hawaiiensis | reverse complement strand
TCGTTTTTGAATCGAATCGTTACCTGTGTATCTAGATGTGTATCGAATCGTCTATCTTAAAGAGATGTGCAACCCTAACTGTTTGCTTTGGAGTGAAACAAAAAGATGGAGCTTAACTGGCCGATTGAGGGCTCTAACTTCAAGTGACCAAGCAAAGTGAGGTTGTTGTGTTGGGAAAAAATATTATCAAATGGGAAATGTTTGGGATTGTGTGTATATGTGTGATTTTAAGTGTGCATGTGAGAGTGTGTCGCTGCACGTTGTGCGTGTCTGTCTGTCTAGCAGCCTGTCAGTCAGTCTACCTGTCTGTGTGCACAGTTCTGTGTGAAGGCCGGTAAGAAGAACAGAAGACAGCGAGAAGCGAAGAAGTGCTGTCAGTCAGTGCTGGCTGAGCAGGGAGCTGATGGGAGCAGTAGGGAAGACGCTTGGCGGGCCGGAGCCATGCACTATTCAAGCATCATTCAGACGGAGCGCGACCACTGGGGCAAAACACCACAAGGTTCTGGGCAACACATGCACACACACAAACTTGAATACCGCACACACCTGCCAAACTGGGGTATGTATTCTGCAGTTGGGGCTACCAAAGACAATACCAAATCAAGACTGCCGCACTTGAGGTGGAGAGCAAAAAAAGTAATAGCAACATTTTAACCTACTGTAAGTTGCTTATTACCAAAAAATGTAGATATCATAACACTCACACGTAAGTACCTACTATACTTTTACAGTGTGTGCCAGTTATGCAATACAAAACACCTGTGTGTTATCTATAAAGTCTGCTCAGGTAAAAAGTAGGTGAACACTGTCTCTTCTTCTTTTATTGCACGCATTGTCCCAGTGTCATCTGAGGCTACTTTGCCAGTGAGGTCAGAAAAACAATACAATCAGGACAGACACCTTTATCATGCAGTGTATTAAAAAGTTAAGCTCCCCTCCTATAAACCTTGAATGCTGTGAGAGAGTCCTGAACGGTCTAACTCATCTAAAGGACAAAGTGATGGCGCCACGGAGCAGACGGCTCGTAAACTAATGGGACTCTTGTAAAAAGATACTCCCCCCTGGATTATACCTGCTCAGGAGGCCTGATAGATGGCCCAGATGGCTCAGAGAGGACATCGTGCATAGTAGAGTGTACAGGTGTGAGAATAAGTGTGTCTCTGTGTGTGTTTTTCTACTTTAAGAAGGACTTGTACAGTCAATACCCTGAAGCCTGACATGGCTTTAACCAATTTAAATGAAACAGGCCCAAATTATCTGTTTTTGTCATCTTATTTTGTCATATTATTCTTAAAAAACAAAGTTTTATGAGAGGGAATGCCAAAAGGCATTTCAATAAAGTTACATTTTTCAGGTAATTGTTGTACTGGAGAAAACACATTTTTATATTCTAGTTATTCTGAAAAATAATATGTTAAAGAGAAACCAGGGCAGACCAGGATAATGAGCTTCTTCAGTGCCACCACAATGCAACTGGTGGTTAAAATGATCATGCTAATGGGAAGGCTGCAAGAGAAGGTCTCCAACCTGTTACCGACAATCTGGCATATTCCAGATCAAAAATGAAATGTAAGCCTAATTATCCAAACTGTACACAAGAGCACACAATAGGGCTAAGGAGCAGAACTGCAGCTGTTTCTGGGTACCATCTTGGCAAAAACTTCTTGCACAAGTTCTCTTTTTAAGCATTTTGGTGGTTGTTTTTGTTTGTTTTCTATTGTTTTCACCTGCTCTAGATTTTTCTAAATTTTGCACACATATGTAGTAATAATGAATTGTGGTTAAAATAATAAGAAATTAGAAATTAGGAGTTCTTTTGTTAGATTTTCTTTGGAGGATCTCCAAACTCTCCAGTCAATTATTTGCACTTAAGTCCCTTACACAACAGGGAAAAACTGCACACACATACACACACACACAGACATCCTTTCCACTCACTAAACAAATGACAAGCACAAAGTAAAAGAAATATTTTCCAATGTAGTCTATACAACATTGTGAATTGAAAAAAGATTTTCAATTTATAATTTAGTCGATCTGCGAAAAATGTGCATCAGTTTTGATAACCTGATCACTTTTATATATGTGCTTAATTGCTTATGAAAATTTATGCAGATACCCCTTTTTTTTTAAACAAAGACAAATTGATCTCCCATTCTAAAATGTGACTATTTAGGAGTTCCTTTCTTTGTAAACTGAATATCTTTGGATTTTGGGCTGTAAGCCAAACAAAACCAACAGTTGAGATGAGCATTTTGTTTAAATACATGTTGTTGGGTGAAACAGTGATGTTTGAAAAAGAATCAGTGACCTTGCTTTTAGCCTTCTAAAAAGAGAAACAGTATTATTAATCATGTATGAACTTAACACACCATGACCGACAAACCTCTGACGTGCTCTTGTCAGGCATTATTTTTGCCTTATTAAATCACCAAATATAGATAGTAGACTGCAGGATTAAACTCAAACTGTTGGCAGTCCACACAATATGTCTTCCACTGCACATGAAGCAGAGAACAGGTGTGAACTGTAAGGGCTGAAGTGTGTTCAGTCAAGCTTCTCTTAGAACAGAAAGCATGAAAAATTCACATGGAAGACCACCGTGAACATATAAATAAACTAAGTCAGACAGTATGGGAGGCTACTGACACAAGAGACAGCTGGTGGTTGGACCAACCTTATTAAGTCAGGTGTTTTGCCTGGGGATGTGCTAGTAGGCAGCACACACACGCACACATGCATGCATATACACCACTGAGTGTTGTTGCAGTTACTTTACAGAGAACATGCAGGGGAGTACAACTTTAAATCAGAAAAAATGGGAAATAACAAAATGTTGTGACTTCAGGGTTAAACATTTCTCACCATATCCCCTTTTCAAGAAAAGAACACTTCTAAGGAAACAACCCACTGTGCATTTTCTCTTTTTCTCTCCAGCTTCCTGGTTATTGAGGTCTTAAATAAAAGAGGTTTTCAAGTGGGAATTTACATGCAAACCTCCAACCAATTCTCTCTGTAAAGTTGCCTTATTTTTCAGCGAGTTACCTATAAAGACGGTCTAATGCTGAGTTATCTCTTCTTCTATGCTTCCAAAGCCTGTGACACACACCTCTGAAATTGTCACACATGGACAGCGCCTTCAAACGAGGCATTAGTACTGAGTTAAATTGAATTACATCGGCACTTCCCACACTGATGGCGGCTATTAACTTTGCAAACAGTGCAGATGGTAAGCCTATCATATGGTGGCTGCTGTGTAACAGGATTGCGGATTGTAGCAGTACAGAGTGCGGCGCGAGCAACTGTGGCAGAAAGTAGCGAGCCTTCTAACCATAGTTGCTGCAGTGGGGGTGACAGCAGTTGGGGTGAAGCATACTGTAGTGGTGGAGGTGTAACAAAGAGCTGCAGCACCCCCAACAGAGGGTAGAGACACACAGACAGGCTGCAAGACAATAAAAAAAAATGCGTAGGTGTTCCTCTAGGCAGTTATTTGTTGTGTTTTCTGTTTACTTATTTTTGTTAACAGTTCTCAGCGTTTCTATGCTCTTATGTGTTAGTTATTTATGGTTGCGATAGCCTATAGATGTTCAGCATGTGTCTGTGAACATGTGTTAAAGTGTATGTATGCGTGAGGCGGGCTATGCCTCATATAATGACCAAACAAAGAGTAAACAAAACATAGGACAGAGGAAGAGAAGCAAATAAGTAAAGTAACTGATGAAAAAGGGGAAGTGAAAGACAGCGCAAGGATAAATTGCCAGGAAGAAGAAGAGGGGGAAAGGAACATTGCCATAGCAACAGCAGTATTTCTGCCATCCAGCAATAACTGCTTGATGTCAGATGCCAGCTCTTGGAAATAAAATCGATTAAAACGAAAAAGATATGCAGGAAGTCTGTAAAATCTAGCTTAGAGACTTACAGTCCATCATAGTGCTTACAGAAGGCATACAACACTAAAGACAGTCTGGGAAAAAACAAGAGGATGATGCAAACACACTTGACACACACAAAATCAACCACATTCACAAAAGCTCCCTCATCCTAAATTTTGTACAGAGCAGGAAGAAAAAATAATAAGTTGTGTTTGGAAGCTAAAAGGATGAAAACTATTACAAACTCCAGAAAATATGTAAGACAATCTAGTACAGCATTTATAAAGTTGTTTTTCCTCATTGTTGGCATACAGTAGAAATGTCATGGGCAGTTATTGTTCCTTGTACTTGCTTTAATGCAGCTCCCTCTCTTTCCTGTTTATTGTATTTTCAGCTGATTTCTGTCTTTTGTCAAAGTCTTGTTTTTTAAATTTAATAAACAACGAGACAAAACCACCCCCCTCTAGATATAGAATAGATATAATAGAGTACTTCTTCTTTTCATGAAAAAACTCAAGTTAAAGTTCCTGCAGGGTCAGAGTGTGACCAATCAGTGACACTCAGCACTTTCTGTTTGTTTGTGTGTGTGTGTGTGTGTGTGTGTCTGTGCGTGTATGAAAGGGGGTTACATTTAGAATCATTCCACAGGAACTAAATTTAGCACTTGGTTTCGCTATACAGATTTAGTTTCTCATTTCCTCAAAAGATTCTTGTTCCCTTAAGCAGATGGGAAAAAATGTTGTTTTCTTTGACCGCACAAGTTAATAAATTAATTATATATATTAATTTAAAACATAACTTTGATTTAAAACAATTCGGCCAGGATCTTAGCACTTGCTCCAGTAATTTTTTACATAAAATCTGGCTTATTAATGTTATTTCTTTTGATATACAGTCATAAGGATGATTCTGTATAAGGTTATATTGGAAAGTACAGACTTAATATCCAAGTTTATTTTCCAATCCAGCAGTTTATGTGAAAATATGATGCTTTGATGGTAAATGTTGCATGAACAATAAGTGAAACTCAAAAAGGGACTGGTTAGATAATTTTTCCTTATTTCCTCAGTTTAACCAGCTGAAATAACTCTCTCCTCCATGAAGCTTCAATGGGTGCTGTGTTCAGGTTCACTCAACAGACAGGCTCACCTCAGGATGTCAGGAATAATTAGCTGAGATCAACCTGACATCAATCACCCCACTCACACACATTCACAAGGATCATCACCTTCTACATGACCTTACACGCTAAACAGACTGCTGTCACAACCTGTCGCAAGGCTCGATGGAGAGGAGGGGTTAGATTAAACATGACCAAGTCCCAAGGAAGACACTGACAAGTGAGAGAGTGTAGAAGTCCGCTATCTTTAACTTTGTTACATCCCCTTACAAGACTAACTACGCTAAGTGGAAGCAGCTATAATGCTGACTTATGGGCTGAGGCTGTCACACACATTTACACACTAACCAACAGAGTCAGACAGAGTTGAACACCTGTGATCTCCAGAGACTGGCAGCCATGACGTGTCCGAGGACATGGCCAAAAAAACATGGCTGCCTCTGCAATTAATTACATCGCCCAAGCAAGAAACCAACTAATGGATAACCCCACACCCTCAGGTCCATACATACACACACTCCTTCACACTCAAGGACAGTCAATTCGAGTTTTCCTTTGTCAGCAGGAGGGATGTCCCCTTGAGTATGTGTCCACTTGCATGTGTGGGAATTTTTATGACTGGAAATGTGTCACAGATGGAGTCGACCAACCCTGGTCTCTGCTTTCAGGAGGAGTTTACTACAACTTTTTGTCTTCATCTGAACTAGAAAAAGGTTGCGCATGTGTAAACAGTGAAACACACCATGTAAAAATAATTATATCAGTGTTTCAGATCAAAAGAACGTTCCACAGCAATGTGTAGAAAGGACTCATAACTAGAAGCAAACAATATTATTTACTTTCGTTTTTGAAATATTACAATAATTTTGTACAGTGGGCTTAAATTCCCTGAGATGGTGTTGATTTTACTTTTTTCTTTT
Organism: Ctenochaetus hawaiiensis; assembly: GCA_029783645.1. Taxonomy (NCBI): domain Eukaryota; kingdom Metazoa; phylum Chordata; class Actinopteri; order Acanthuriformes; family Acanthuridae; genus Ctenochaetus; species Ctenochaetus hawaiiensis. Next base: position 5,810,121 of record JAPZDY010000015.1, on the reverse strand, counting down.
TGCATTCTCATCTTTATCCCATTCTTTGCTACTGCAATGACCCAATTTCCCCATGGGGATCATTAAAGTTTCATCTTATCTTATCTTATCTGTCCCTATCCCTCTCTCTTCCCCTCTAACCCCTTATCCCCCCCTTCCCTCCCCAATCCTTCACTTAATTATGTCCCGTGAATGAAGTTCATCTTTCATGCTGCCAGCAGCCAGCAGTGTGGCTTGCTCATTCTGGGCTATCTAATCATGGCGCAGAGACTAAACTAAATTTAGACAGCTGGCTTGTGATGCCTGGCAGGCCCTAATGGGGGCTGACATCTCGAGACACTCTGCTGATGTACAGGATACACTCTGCTCGAGCTGGCCACAAACCACCATTGACTAACGCTAACGCTGACGACTTGAGAGCCAGTTTGTTTAGTTCAAAAAGTTTTTCGGGGTGGAGTACCGTGCTGACTAAGGCCTTTTGAACTTAATGAAATCCAACATTTACATTTTAGGATTTAAGCCAGTGATCTTTATGTATGTGCTTTAAAGTAATCTACATAGGGCAAGTAAAGCAGAGGCGCCAAAGGGAACAATCATCACACATTTTTAATCAAACTATAAACCAATCATCTGAGTTGGTTCACAAATTTGCGAATGCAGGTTAGCAGGTTGGTCTGGATATCTATCCATGGCAATTTAGATAAACAAACATCTTTAATAATATAAAAAGTGGACTGAGGAATATCTGTGAAAATGTTTAGGCCTTCTGTTTAGATGCATAAAACTCAGGGTAATTTTTATGCTTTCTGCAAGGGGACAAAATGACAGCATTATCTTGATTAATTTCTCTTAGTTGGAATAATGTTGAAAACATTTGGGATAATCTAAGAATGCAGCTATTTTGTTAAACTTAGAATATTGTTGTTGAGAATATTCTTACTGAAATGAGATCCAGTATACGTCTAAAAAGGCTTGTTTTCAATAATAGGTTGTCACAAATTAATGCCTGGTTGCCTCTTTAGTTGTGGTGAATTAGGACCATAGCCACCATTTGAGAAATAAAAGCTATGATATTTAAATTGTGTTATTTCTCCACTGAAATACCTCACAAAACATCTGTTTGTATTCAGCATATTTGGGGTATTTAGACAAAATACATCACCCATTTTCTTTCTAGGAAAAGCACATTTTTAATTCTCTCCTCAGTCTCACTTCATACTCCTCTTGTGTCAGATGCACTTAACACACACTTAAAGCATTAATGCGTTTCCCCTGATATTCCTTCAGAACAATGCAGCATACAAACACAAAAATCAATCAAGGACAAGAGTCATTCATCTTTAGTGTCAACATAGAACAAATCGAACTTAAGGGGGCTTAAAACAGAGATTTTACTAAGACTTTAATTGTGCATCCTCTTCTAATAATCCACATTTTTTAATGAGTCAGCCTCTGCACTGTATCATAACTGACCACAGTCATAGGAACACACTTAAAACTCAATTTAGAGCGTTGTTTTTCTTTGTCAATACCTGCACAATCTCCTTCTATAGAATCCAGGGACTCCAGTCCAAGTAAAACGACAACAACAACAAGACCTTACATATGACGAGACAGCTACAGATAATGATGGAGTTTTGTAAAGTTAATTAGAGATGTAACGACAGAGAAACAAAATATTCAGCTTTACATCATAAATGCAATTTTTTTATTTTAAATAAATGTATTGGTAACCTACCACCAACATAAAAGTGTAAGACTTTGTTAGACTACTTCAGCATGTCCCTATCTATATTCTTTCTATCCTGAGTAAAGTGTTGACCTGTGCTTTTCCAGTACTCCATGTAACTTCAGATTCTGCTCTGAAATGTGATACTTCTTTGGACTTCAAATATCATCACTTTGTCACCTTCCCTCCATGCAACCACAGTTTTGAAAACTCTGCAGAGAATGCTTCAGATTCATTGCAGCTACGGCTCTTAACAGCAAACATAAGCAATTAATCTCATGACATTTTGTAACAACAGATTGGTCACTGGCTTGATCTTAACATTCATCATGTACAGCTGAACAGGCTCAATTTGCAAACTCATCCAATAATGGCTTTGATGTAGTTAAACTACTCGTCAACAAGTCAATGCTTAGCAGTTGCCTAAAGTTAGTTTCAGAGGACACGAAGTCAACTGTAAAGAGGGATGCCTGTAAGGATTTCATGGCCACTGGGGTGGCAGTGGTAGCAAACAGTCTCTGGGGTTGGATAAACAATAAAGGCTTGTCGCTTCGTTAGAACAAAGGCCTGTCATTTGCTTTTGTTGTTGGTGGTATTTTTTCCCCTTGTAATCTGCATGTCCAGATGGCTGGATGACTTCCCTACTCACAGCATCGTTAAAAGCGCAGCACAGCTGGCAGACAGAGTGAACAAACTAAGAGTAAGAAGCGAAGAGTACAAGGAAGTGAAAAAGTAAAAGAGCTTAGAGAACAAAAGAAAAGGCAAGACTAGACAAAAGAAATCTAGAGCGAGACAGATAAACAGGGAGACAAGAAGACTGTGCATGAGAGCACATCGTAACACAGACTGACAGATAAGTGGAGACTTTTGGATGACTATCTCTTACCCAGATCTGTGTTGGGCCCGGCCAACAACTGTTTGAACTTATCCAGACGGGACGCCTCTCTCTCGGTCATGGCTGGGGTGCCAGATGTGTTCTGGTCAGCCATGCGAGCCACGAGTGGGATGACGTGCGGCCGGTGGGGCAGAGACCGTTGCCTGTAAAGGGCTGCACCTGCAGCATCTGGTGAGAGGATAAAGAGTTGAGACAGGCAAAGGTTACATAAACATTAACACACACACTCATGACCAATGGGAGGCTTTTAGATGATTTAACACAGGATCCTGCGGCTGTGTTGAATGCGTCTATATTTTAACCTAACTAATGAGAACATCTTTAAATATATGAAAATTATGCAATGATGGAGACTGGAGATTTTCTGTTTACATAGTATCATTTTTTTTCCGTAGTAATTTTTGCACAGCTTGCACTGTTGGTGATGCATGGTTGCACAAGTGGACTTTTTATTGTCTTGTGTCAGCTTGAGTAGTTTTAGTCGGTTCTTTGTAGTTGCTCTGAATATCACAATGAAAGCAGGAGGAACATTGTTTCATTTCACTACTAGCTGTAAATAGTTAAAATGAAAATAAGTTTACAGTCTGAAGTTGTAAGTTATCAAGCTATACACAGAGTTTGCTCTTCTAGAAACCTCTGTTGATATCTGATTTAAAGTTTTTTTGGTAAGCAAAGGCCAGGACTGAAGTGTGGAGAGGGTGCTACTTCTGTGACACCCAACACCAGGCAAAAGTTCATAAAGATCCCTGTGAACTGCCAACATTTCTCAGTTCTACAGCAAGCCACGACACATCCACTGCATTACGAATCACAGGCACTCAATTGCAACTGAATAAAAAAAAGGATGTGGCCTATTTGTAGATTCTTTTTTTGTTTCACAAGAACAATTATAAGAATTAAAAGAATCTGTTCCCAACTTCTTTATTTGCACTTACAAAAATTAAAAGGATTATTAAAGCCGACAGAAGCCTGTCTGCAGTGGAACCCTTTGTGTGATTTTAACGTTAGACTGTTTTTATTGTCCATTTAATAAATGTAAACTTTAAAGGGCTATAAAGGAAAAATCAAGCTGGAAGATACTGCTTCAATTATAAGATGTAAGGAAGGAAAATATGTATACATAAAATCACACATGCAGAGTACTTCCTACTAATCCCCAGTATGTGCTTCTGTGCATTTCTGTATATCAATTTAAAAAAAATTAAAGGCTATCAGAGGCTTCTCTGTAGCTTTGTCTAAAAGCTACAGGAAGAGTGTTGTGGACAGTGCCAAGGATGATTATGTAATGTATTAGTATTTAGGATATATAAGGATAGTTTGTGCCCATGTGAAATCCATGTTGAATGCCATCCTCTACTTAGGTAGGTGTGTTAATGCTTCATCGCTGTCATGATGCACACACAAGATGAGACAAGATTATAGTGGCACAGGATCCCTAAATTTAGGCATTTTTCATAACTTCTTTGTCTAAAAGCTGTCAGTTCCAGTGTTTTCATTATATTCTCACTGCAGTTGCAAAAGGTGTCGTCTTGCATACACCTGTACATAACATAACATTGCATGCGAGCCTGACAGTCAACTTCTCTGAGAGTGAAGTGGAATTGCTAGAAGATCACATGCCTCTTTTGTTATCTTATGTTACCTAACACAGAAGCAGAGAGACTGGCAGACAACCTGGCAAATGACCCCACAGATAGGCCAGATGTTCACAATGCACAGCTTTTTGCAGCTACTGATGCTAATTTTACAGTCTATAAAGCAACAGTAGAACCACCTCCTCACAACTTTCCTTTTCTTTGTGTTTACAAGGACGAGGATACAACTTTTATCACAAGGATTCTGTATTTCTCTGAAGTGCTGCCGTGCCCTGTTTGAAGTAAAAAACTTTTTCAAATACTGAAGTGACATTTGTAAAAGGTCTTCAACAGTGACAAAGCAGGAGCCTAAACAAAAAACAGTTGTCACATACTACAGGTTTGAACTTAAGTGCTCAAGGGACACAGACACAAACCGAGGAGGGGAGGGACAGGTGTTTCTTTGCCAGGTAGCAGAGTTGAAGAAGTTAAAAGGAGAGGAAGGGATAGACATATACAGAGTGCACAAGTCTAAATCAAATCTGCCTTAGATTATCATGAAAAAATGCTCTCTAATAGAGTTTATTCCTAATCTTGCTTCATTTCTAATTTTATTGTGAGGGAGAAGCATAATGGGGTGGTCTCACATAACAAAACATCAAGATCTATAAGTAATTATAACTTGTAAATCCTTCTAACTTCTGAAAAGCATCTGAATGTGATTGTTATGAAGATGTTTGTCTTTGCATATTCAGAAACTGTGTCAATGCTGAGCACAGCACACTCTGTCTAAACCACAAGCAAGTCCAATCAAAGCACAACATTGGCAGTCTTTCAGCTGCACAGCTCAAAGAAGTGAGAACATCTGCACATCTTTCCTCTGGTTCTGCTGAAAATTGATACTATTTAAATGTGGTGACACAAGGCAGCTGCAAGACCACAGCAACCAAAAAAAATACAAAACATGATGCAGACACAAAACATCGTAAATTGTAAACTTGCAAACGTTAGCTAAACAATCACTATAATCCTGAATTTTTTCATGTCCTCTACAACATTTATGGCAAAGCATTAAAAGTTGAAATGGTGACATTCCTTCAGTTTGTTTTCCTCACATTTAAGTCTTATTTACACAGGAAAAACAAACTTTTTAAGGTTACATTAAAATGAATGCAACAAGAACATACACAGAGTCAGTGTTCTTTTTAAAATCTTCCATGACACCAGTTCAATAAAAGTTAAAGCAGTTTAGCTTTGAGTGTGCAGTGCAGCCAGAAAACTTTTTGGACACTGAGCAATGGTGTTCACTAACCTTTAGGTGACCCAATTGGAGCTTCGCTGTGGGACTTCACAAGGCGACCATCAGTGTAAGGGCTGCTCTGGGAGGCAAACGACACCTCTGGGCTGGTCACGTCTCCTTCTCCCACCCTGTCCTCCTCCTCCTCCTCATACTCCTCTTCGTCCTCTGCCACCTCCTCCTGCGTGTCCTCTTCCCTCTGTTCCAGCTCTGCTGTGTCATCCTGCCGCTGTCTTTCCTGCTGCTTGCTGTGATTCTCGATCACCTGTTAAATTCACAGAAATAAAAGTAAGTCACTGTGAGCCTTAGTCTTGTTGATAACAAACCGAAACACTTAACTTTATATAAGCCACTACAAAAGTGTTTAATCGCAGTCATTAGAAAACTAAGTTAGAAACTTGACTAGACTGTGTATTTTTGTTGCCAGGGCACCAGTGCCTCAATAAAGCCTATGAGCAATAAAAACAAGGATCAGACTTAATTGTTTTAAGGCAAGCCTCACATCTGGGTGTTTACCTTATTTGCTGTCTCCATGACCACCTCGATATTAAGGTTCTGTGCAGCCATTGCCAGCAATTCATCATCATCATCCCCAACATCCCAGGCATCACTTGTGATGCTTTCAAACTCCTGGAAGGTGGTCGCCTTCTTGGGTTTGCCTGGTGTGGCCGGAGGAGGCTTGTTTCCTGCTTTAATCAGACTGGAGGGCAAAGACAAGGCCATAAAAACAGAGAAGATACACGATAGAGGACAGAGGAAATGGGGGAGCAGGGGTGGGGTTTAGGAAAAGGAAAAAACAGAGGCGAAAGGAGAGAGTGAAAAAGCAAATGTATCCAGAGAGGATAAGGTAAAAAAGACAGAGGGGAGAAGTGAATCAATTCAATACTGACAAAAGAGTAAACAAAGACACTGGGCCACAAAAAATGAGAAAAGCTTACAATTAATTAAAGAACATTTTGCACGAACAAAGTCAACAAAATAACCATTTTTTTGAATTCTATACTATACTGCCATACTGAATATTTTGATGCTTTGTTCATAGCACTGACACCTGAACTCTATCATGTGTATCAAAGAGCTTTGAGTGTCATGTGTGGCTTGGACAGGGGGAGGCAGAGGGACAGATGCCAGCAGACAGTGCTGATGATTGCACCTACAGGATAGACTGGGGCAGACAGGAGCTTTGGGAGGAATAAACATCAGGAGTCACATCAAATTATGCCCCGATCTACTGCTGTTTACCAGCCAGAGGAGACTGCACAGTATTTTTTTTATTATTATTATTTTTTTGGCAAAAGGCGAATTTCTTAATTTCAACCATCAAAAGATTTATAAGTCAAATTGGTGCAAGCAATTCAAGGCAAAAAGTCACTTTTGGGTTGATGATATCACAAAGTAAAAAAAGAAACTCAAGTCTTCATTTGAAAACCTCAATAGAAGGTGTGTACTATAGACAATAACGTGTAGTACAGTCCTACAAAGTTTTACACAGATAAGCTTACCAAAGACCTACAAGTAATAATGCAGAATGTTCACAACAGAACCAATGGATGTAAATGTCAACACCAGCACACACACAGACTCTCAATATATTCAGACAACAAAATGTCACTGAGTTTCTGTCTTTGTATTGCAAGGAATCTATTTCATGCAGCAGGAACAAGAAATGCAAACAAAAAAAAGAATTAAACTAAACTCAACCCTTCCTGTTTCATTTCACAATGTGGTAAAATGAAGGTTAGAGGGGGGTGTGATCTGATTTCTTCAAAAACCATTATAACCATAAATAATAATAGTATCCATAATAAAGAGAAACACCTGAAGCTGAAATATTAGTTTACTTTCTTCATAACTTATAAGAACAGAGAGTCTGTATATACACACTGGCAAAACACAAACAAATTAAATTTAATTCTCTGCAGAAATCTAGATTATGAAATATCAGTAAGAAAAGAAATAATTATTTAGGAATGATAATAGGTAGCATGCACATGTGTAAGAGAGAGAGAGAGTGTTCGTGTGTG
>JAPZDY010000015.1:5785563-5799326 GCA_029783645.1 Ctenochaetus hawaiiensis | reverse complement strand
GATTAAAATGCAATTCTCTTAGGCCTAATTGAAAAGTATGGAGTAGTATAGTATACACCATATAACTGTTGTTTTTAAATGTAAAAAGATTTCCATCAAAAAAATATTAAAACTGTTTCCTTATCCTTGACTGTCAAAAATAGTTAAGAAATAAATAATCAACATGTATCTGTTATTTAATCATTAGTTTAATCATTAGTAGCATTGTAATATATATAATAAAGACCTTCTTTTCGTCTTAAATGCTGGTTATGTTATTTATATTATGTCTATGGCTTCCATTGTTGTTGCCGGACAGCCTAAAATGAAAAGTAGATAGGAGTGAATCATTGTCTTCATAAACGATCTTTGTCATCAGTCCTCTCCTCCCATAGGAGCTCAGGCCGACCGGCTGCTCACAACACAGTTTAGACTGTGGACGCGGTTTGTTATGCAGGACGTAACTAAGTTGACATGAGAATCATCGGACGACAGCGTAACTAAAGAAACGTCTGGGAGACAATATGGAAAAAGAGCCTCGATTACTGTCATCGGAGCTTTTTCAGAAGCACAGACAGGTAGAAGTTGTTCTCCATCGCAGAGTTTTGGCGTGGAAGGAAATTGAAAGCAAAAAGAATCGACGCTCAGGCATCAGCAGCCTTTCTGAGACAGGTGAGTGTCCCATGAACAATGAATTTGATAACTTTGTCATAATGTCACGCAAAGCAGATTTGTTTAATGTGAACGTTTTTAAACATGTGACAAACATTTCAACAATTCTAACAATTCCCGTTCAACACAGATGAGTATATTAAGTTACAGATACAGCTAAAGAACATGTCTACAAGGTACTGGAGATGTTGCTGAGACAATACTAATAAAGTTAACTTGGCTAGAGTAGATTGTAATCCATTTTTATTGACGTGAATATAATTGCAACGCACTTTTTCTGAGAGGAGTAAAGAGCAGCCACTATCCACAATAAAACTGTTGCTACTCTGCTGTAACAAGCTGGCTACTAAAGTACAAGTTTAAGTAGCCATCATTGTAATTTGGCAACTTGAGTCAGTGTTTACTGAAAAAAATGAGTGGCTAGTAGCTTAAGAAAGAAAAGGAAGAAAATACACTGATCTGCCATATTTTCCACCAAATCTTTTATATGATGTATTTATGACAGGAAAGGTGTCAACTTCAGATGGTCTTTTCTCAGGTACAGGAGTGAACATGCACCTATATATATATATATGTGATGACATAACAGCTATTCATTGCCTGATTAGATTATCTGCCCTATACATACCAGGACAGTTCTCTCAGGCTGCATCTCACAGACATGATTAGGTAATGTTCACCAATTGGTAAAGTTTTGTCGTACATTATTTGCTTGTTATTTTATGTATTTGTATGATAATTTAGCAAAAAAAGCCTAAAATTCAGCAAACTATGCACTATAACCATTATGCCAGAAATGTAAATAGTAAGAGTGTGAACATATAAGTAATCTTAGACTTTGATAATTCCAGCATAGATGAACAAAGCCCCAGTCCAATATCCCAGACAATCACAGATCAGGTGCAAAAACAGTCAAAAGTTCAATAGATATATATGTAAAGTTTCAAACTTTCTTATCGCATGAAGATAACAACATAAGAAAAGTAGCCAGACCACTCTCTTATCTTTCAACAAATGTCTCATAGCAGATGCCTCATTTATTTTTATTTTTGTCCCCTAGGTATAATAAAGAGATATTGTGTTATAATAAGGAGATGATGTTGTTATCTTTAATTGAAGTCCATTAAATTCAGGTGTGTTCACTTATACATACTTCAAGAAAACGATCTATATTTAAAAAAAATATTGGTCGTGTCCACATGGAATGATAGCAGTTTGTCTTTTTTTGTGTGTGTGCATTTTGTCTGCTCTCCTGTATCTCTTTGGCAGGTTACACATTAGTGAGTATGACAGTGCACACTGTTGCATACAGTTAGGCTGAATATTTAGATTGACTTAGAGCAGGAACAGTAGTTTGATACATATATATGTTTACTTTAAACTTATTAGCATTAACACATCAGTTGTTTTACTGCTCTTTGTCAGCTCAGTGTTTACAGGATTCTCTGATGTCTTACTGACTTTGCAACTAGAGCCTGCTACACTGCACTAGCTTGTCTGTAAATATCCAAACAGATGAAAAGTGCTGTTTAGCACCTCAGCCTATCAGAGCCTTAAAAAACAGAATTATATCATAGACAGGGAAGACATAAGTTTGTATTATGTGTGGGCTGAGAGTGTGTGATCTGTGTTTCTTGAGTGAGTCTCTGCTCAAATATTAAAACAAAAATCACAAAAGGTCAATACATGAAAGTAATATATTTTGCATCAAGTAACTAGTGTTTAGTTGTATTCAGGCAATATTTACATCAAGTAAATGGCAACACTTTTCACCTAAGAAAAAAAAATCTGGAGGAGCTGTTTTCCTCTTCTGCACTTCTTATCAGGATCATGCACATGTGGAGGGAGACACGGTCAGGTCATGTAGCTACTGTGGTTGGGGTCTGCACTCTGACAAGAGCAGGTCACACAGGTGGGTCTTCAGCCAGGGATAATTAGGAGGCTGTGTTTCTCACAAAGCAAACAGTGTTGGGTGTTAACTGCTCTCTAAAATGTTTTTGCTTTGTGAAAATCTCCTAAATTTAGCATTTAAGAAACTAACAAATGAGTGAGTGAGTTTATGACAGAGAATTTGTGAGGGAAAATAAGAGACAGGATTGTCTTATTTACAGTAGATATGGAATTAGTGAGTTCTTACACAAAATGATGGTTTCTATAGTGGGAGTTCCACTGAGGGCTGCCAGGGGGCACCAGACGGGCCTCAGCAAACTTGAGGGAAGATGATTAAAAAAGATATACTATTTCAACTTTGTTTTTAAATTTTAATATTATAATATTTAAAAACAAAGTTGAAATAGTATTATTGTTTTTGTATTATTATAAAATTGTATTTAAAATATCAACATATCAAAATATGATTTGTCCATCTTTCTAATAGCCTGCCAGTCAAAATATCATTCATCACATCATAAGCTGTCAGTGTTACAAGTGTACAAAGGACTGTAAAACCTAGGAAGGACCACATGCACACTTAAGCTGCTGAGATGTTAATGAAGGGTGCAATCCTGTCAAGGGTCACAGTGAACTGGAGTCCTAGCATGCGCTGAATTAATGGTGTGTAACTTAGGTCCTCTTTACTGTAACTGTGATTTCTACCCAACACTCCAAATTTTGGCCATTTCCATGGTTTGCATCAGACAACTTCCTCTTATTCCAGACCTCCTGAGGCCAACGTTTGTTCTAGATGAGTTCTCTGCTGTGCAATTACTGTACCATGCCGAGTGGAGTGATTACAGTTGGCACTGCACACTTCAAGTTTAAACCTTTCCATTGACCTTCCTCAAAGTGGTATCAAGTGCCCTATAATAACCTGCCATAAAGACTTTCATTTATTGAGTCAATGTTCAACACAGCCACTTCAACCCCCTCCAAGACCATTAAGAGCAGGTCAGTTTACCCAGGAGTTAGGAATCAAACAAGCAGACTTTGCCTGTGACATATCCATTAAATTTAACATCAAACACCACTGCTGAACAAAAGGAGTAGTGAATTTTATTCAAATAAAATCAAATGACTTAAAGTGCTTAAGCAAGCTAGATTTGCTAATTATATTTAACTTAACCAGTCTTTGAGTGGAGTGCCATTAGTCATTAAGAAATGGTGGTAACAGAAATGCCACTAATGTGCTTGCAAGGTGCTTTTTTTTTTTCTGAACTCAACGTCTTCGACTTGCATCATTGCACAGGCATGACGCACACTTGGATCTCTATTCAGTTCCTGTTCTGCGAGTTTAGCTTTGATCTGAAGCTAAGACTAACTGGTAAAATGTCTTTGAGATACCTGTTTTGAAGTCTGCAGGGTTGTGTGATGTTGTAAGAAACCAGACACTTACCCACATGGGTACAGATTCAGTGCCCATAACAACAGAAATAATGCAAATAAATAAGTAAGTCATGAGTAGAATGGACTGTTTTTCCCCTCACAACATCATTTTCCAGTTCAGTTTATTGAAAATGTAAAATATAAAATGCAACAAAACAAGCTGGGATATCAGAAGAGAAATGAAAGATAGAAGGTGACACTATAGTATAAATGTAACATTTTCTATCAAGTAACATTTACAAGTTAAGAAAAAAAAGAGGAAATTCACTGCAGCACTAAGAACACAGAAAAAGTTAATCCCAGCTGATGGTAAAAATCATGCAGCGTGACTTAAATTTGACAGGTCTTCAGCTCATATTTTCAATTTTTTGCTCAATATATAGTATTTCCCAAAACATCAAGCTGACACACAAGTGCGATGAAGGCTGTGAGGAATCATTCTGAGTTGTAAAAAATTACTCTGGTCTTGATTCTGTGGTTAAGACAAGATTAGGAGATGTTACTGTTACTTGACATTTTAGTGGATTTGGTCAAATCTAAGCTTCCGTCTGTCAGATGTGCTGAGCGGAGGACACGACAGGGGGATCCTAGCCAGGATTGTTGTTTGTTTACACACAGATTTGCTCTCACAGACACACACAAACAAAATCCAATCACCGAGATGGCATAGCCTCTGAGCCTCTAGCAAATTTTATGTCCACATAATGCCTGAGTCACTTCTCTGATACAATGTAAAATCCCATCTTGGAGGAAAATCTACAATAAATCATGGCATATGCTGTAGAGAGCGACTCCCCCTCCCTCCAAATCACTATGCTCAGCGAGTAGTAGTTCCTCAGGCCCTCTAAGCCTGGATATCTCTCTTGGCCAGGGGAGGTTTTAGATATTTGCTTTCCCATATGGCGGAGCTGGATAGAGATCCAATGTGTTACACTCAGGGATTCACTCATAGTAATACTGGAAGTATTGGAAATCGGGCTGTAATATGGTATCAGCATCACAGAATTTCTTCTGTAGTCATATCTAATAGCAGAACACATGTATGACAAGTAAAGAAGCAAAACAAAGCTACTCCAACTGTTAAATACACACATTTGCCAGATAATTCTTCCTGACACACACTCCACTGACAAATATGGTTGTGTTTTATCCTGAATTTTGTATTTCAGTTAAAGGGTTGGTTGGTAAAATATCCCACACCACACCTGGATTTTCAGCACTATGCTCTTTGAAAAAATGTCAAAACTTGGACTCAAAACCACACCTGTAATTGGCTTTAGAAGAAAACCTCAGGGGGCCACCAAAGTCAGTGAGAGTTATCATCTGGGGACCACAAATGTCTGTACAAAACTTTGAGCCTATGCAATCAGTATTTTAAGAGATATTTCTTTGGATTTCTTTTTTCTGACCTTTTCATGGCACTAAATGAAAAGCAAGAATTTATTTGGATTCATCCTCTGGTGACCATGAATGTCTCTGTCTAAATGTCTTAAAAAAAACAGTCATTTTTCCAATAATTGGTGAGATTTTAGTCTGAAGCAAAGTGGTAGCCAGTACTGATTGTATTCCTGGAGCCGTGCTGCATCTTGTGCAGCTACAAATCCAAAAGCAACAGATGAAAATGGAACTCTAGAGATCCTTACAGAAAATTTGGAGCAACAAAATAGTTACTTTGTTTTTCAAATTAAAAAGTAATGACTTGTTTTAACTGGTATTTAGGTAGTGAACCAGCTGTATCGCTGCACCCTTAATGACTGCTTTGTGTTATACCTTCCACCTTTGCCGTCCTTTTCCTCTCCATCTGTTTGCCTAAGCATCGACCTAACAAACCCATTGTGCCTGAGAGAAATCCACATGTCTTGTTTGACAGCTCACTGCCATGCGTACCGGGGCAGATCTGTGCTTTGTAATCTAAAGCTGGTGCTCAATGCACAACCCTGTCTGTACATTGAGAGACGGCTGCAGAGGGAGGGAGAGAGATCCAGACAAATAAACACAGCCAGAAAACGACAGCTGGAGATTGGGTAAACTGTGGTTTACGCTGTATTACTGGCATCAATACAGGCCCTTTCATTACATTGATTGCATTTATTTACCTGCGGCGTGGGTCAATAGGAGTAAAGAGGGGCTCCTCTAATTACACAACAATCTGGATGATATGGTTGAGTGACAAAGAAGTGCAAAACTAACCTTCACTTCGAAGTTCATCCACCTTGTTTCATGGGCTCATATTTTAGAATATATTGCAGCACAACAATTGCATACATGGACCACTTTGCAACTAATATCCAGCACGAGGCTAAATACGCTTAAGTGTTAGGTTGCATCATCCAAGAACATTGACACTTTTATCAGTTTTATAGCCTCAGTTCAATCTTATCTCTGCTCTTGCACCTGTGTTGCATGTCACTTGGAGTGCAATGTGTAAAAGCAAAACATGAATAACACAACAACAAAAATAGTGTGGAAAGGGCAAAGAAGGAAAGCATTTCCTTAAGCTTGTGCTGGCTGGTCCTCTAACACACTGTCAGTGCCAAAACCACAGTTACAATAAAGGGATTACATACTGATCCACTGTGTAAAGGGAGGGGTGCAGAGAACAACAGCAGAATATGAATATGATGACAGCTTGTTGTCGGAGGACTTAAAAGAAGGTGAGTCCAGGTGCTGAGCTGTCAGAGATACTATACAAAAACTACTATACAAAAGCACACAAACACAAATTCTCCTGTGCACACACTCATGCAAATGCATAGGATATACTGCATTAAAGTCAAATTCTTTACAATTATGCTTAGATCTTTCATGCACTTCCTGGTTTTACATTTGAGGCTAATGACAGATTCTTATGGGTTGGATCTGTTCATCACATGTGAAACACTGAGGGTGTGATAAGGAAATTACAGCTGTTATGCTGACATGTGGCACTGCAGGAAACTAGTGTTTTCAATGGAAACCTGTCAGGTGGGATGTCATGTGGTTTTAGGGGAGCAGGATAAGCAGGATCATGAGTCCAGTCAGAGCATTTTTGACTAATTTATCATAACAGGCAGGCATATATACCTGTTGATCCACCATTCATTTACAAAGTGTACAAACAGGTCCCTTAAGTCTGTATTAATGTTGTCGAAACTTAAGCTCTTATTGAAGTCAGTTAGGGGAGAACATAAATCAAAAATATTAACTTACCATCATGGAGACTGAGGTTCACCCCTCAGCAGTGATGCTCATGGCTTGACTCCATAGAGACGCAGTTGCCCCAGCTTCAGATTCATTAATAGAGGCAAAGTTAATCTGCACAAATATTTAATTGCAGAGTTCAGTTTTTGGGAAATTAAACAAACAAATTTGTACCACAAGCTGACCCTGACCTTGAGAAAAGTTTTGTGAACTTATTGTCCCAGTAGCAATGGAACTTCTAAATGTGTTGCCTTACAGTTAGCTCAAAGAGTTTTTTTTTCAGGGGGTAAAATGGCACATCACAGAGAAATTATTAAGAACCTCAGGAAGCTTTTGTGAAAGACTAGCAAGAACTTTTCCCATCTGGTTAGCCAGTTAGCCTTGAGCTCACCAGCTGCAGCAGTTCACTAACTTGACCTACAAATAAGGTCACCAAAGCTTGTGGACCCTGATATTTCAGGGAGAAATGTGAATGAATTTCACTGTGCCACTTTTTGGTGTGACCAGGCCACCATACACCATAGTGGGAAGTCTGTGTGAGATCATGTGAAATCAGTCATTTTGAATTGACAGAAAAAAGCCCAAAAGTGCGTAAAACAAAGCAGATGTGTCTTCTGTCGTTTTAAGTATATAGTATTAGTATTTTAAACCATATAGGGTTCCGTCTAGCTGCAAATTTTTAGTCCTAAAAAATGTAGTTTTGCTCTTCCTTTTCCCGAGTGTGTATCTCTTCCTGAATAAACAATGGCTTCTTTTCAGAGCCATACTCTTAAATTACACGGTGGATGGTATTTCTGCCAATAGAGCCAAATTCAACTGAACCCCTAAGCTCCATTTTGTTGACATAAAGATCCTCTTTCCTTTACTATTATGGCTACAATAATTGCAAAGACTAGTGGCTCTCAATCCTTGTTGAGTATAGCTGGATATTTAGCCCTCTAGGTTGTTAAAAGGCCACTTAGCTGATAATGATTTTATGCCATTGTCGTTCTTACAATATGACATACTTAAACAAACCACTGCTCTTAGCCAGTCATGAGCAGGCTCTCCCAAATAATGGGTGAGGCAGTCATGGGATGAACAGGCACTACAGGTAATTCATGCCTGCTTTTATGTGCCACATATAGTTGGAATGATAAAACATATAGATTAAGCTACTGAAGTAAATTGGTCTATGGTAGTAGTGGCAAGTAGTGGTGGGAATCATGATGTAATACACAAATCCACAGATTCTATTAAACTATGCACACTTGTCCTGGACCTTTATCAGGTAACAAAAGTGCTGTGCAGGTGTTTATCAGTCTCATGTGGTTAGAATGGAAACACAGTTGCGTCCTGAGCCCTGAGGGCTTGGATGTTTCTGGCTCAGTTGAGAAGTAAGGGATTACATTCAAATTCAGAGCATAGCATCTCATTACCATTGCTAGAATTTGAGGTCCTTTCCCGGTCTTGTACACTGATAAAGTTTCACATGCCAGGGTTAGGAAGTCATTACAGTGTTGCTACTTGTCCTCATTTAACACAGTTGTCTCTCTAAACTTGACCTTTATTAACAAGGTTGTTAACCTGTCAAATTTCAGCTCAGCTGTGTTTTAGTTTCCCCTCATTAGAGGTTTGAGTTGTTTACAATTGTGTACCAGAATGCATCCATCACAAACTTTTCACAGTTGCTTATTATTTTGTAAGTTCAGCGATGACACTGATATTTAAGAGTGTCTAAATTTTGAGAATATCCTTATTTGCTGTCTGAATAATTTGAGATTGCACTTATAATGCCTGATGTTTTTTTCTACATTACCTTAAATGACACCAGCCTTCATACCAGTGTTCTTGGGTATCGCCTCTAGTTTTGCAGCAACAAAACAAACATTTTTTACTCTTGTACAGCGCTTTCTTCCAAGTACAGAGCAAATTCCAGACATTAGAAAATAAACCCTTTCCCCCACAAGTGGCTGCATAACTGACTTTTTTGCAGGTAGGAAACCTCTCCAGGTTGGTGTAACTCACTGAGCCTTGTGGTGTGAATAGGCACCACACACTGGCTGGCTGCCAGTGCAAAGAATCTTTTAAAGCACATAGAAAAGTATGTCAGAGCAGAGCAGAGAGGATCTGCCTTGTATGGCCAAGGGCTTAGCATGTAGCTTAGGGACTGCGCTGGGATTTTTAAAAAAAAAAAAAAAAGAAAAGAAAAGAAGGGCATTTGTGTGTGTGTGTGTGTGGCTATGTATGGGATTATTGTCTGCTTGTGCGTGGATATCTGAGTGCATGTGTGTTTATGACTGAGTGTGTGTTGCAGGGTTATTGGAGCAGGGTCAGAATGTGGGAATGTCAGTTATTGTTAAGAGCTCCTTCTCTGACAGAATTGACTGGGACTGTTGGCTTTGCGCTTGCTTCCAGGGGTAATTTGACCAAGTCGATCAAAGGACAGGCCTGACTAGTGAGAGAGAAATACCTTCTGTATTGAGTCAATGATGAATGTTGACTTTTTGTGTTTAACAGAAGCAGATTTGCCCACCAGGCTAACACAGTGAAAAGATTTCATGCATTTTTCATATTTTTTTCGCCCTGTAAACCAAAGAGCTTAAGATAACAAACATGCAAATGTGTAAGATACAAGATAAGATATTCTAATATATTCCACAGTGATGCAGAGTGTTTTGGCACAACTTGGATATAAGTTTGGTGCTAAGATGCGAAATGAAAAGCAAATGGAAGATTCATGTCAAATTATCTCAAATCAAATGCAATTTGTCATAATATTGGGTTCATTCCGCCTATAGTTGTCACCATCACCGTGCAACATTTTACCAAAGATAATCTGCTTTTGCTTATCCATCTGCATGTTTGCATGAAATTATTTTTTGACATCTTTACATTAAGACGATCTCTCTAAAAACACTGTCTCTATTTTCTCCGCACATCTTAATGATGTAACAAATTATCAGAAAAACTTGTTGCAAAGCAGAAACAACAGTAAAAGTGGATTTAAGTCACAGATATCTCCCTGCTTGGTTTTACTTATTACAATCTAATGCACAAGCGTATCATGTGTGCTTAAATTAACACCCAAAACAATAAAGCTTCCCAGTGCTGATGTTTGAGTAAGATACTCCACATTATAAACATCCACAAGTATTAATCTGACTGACGCAATAGAAACTTTATTGTCAATAGAAAACACAGTTCTTTTTGCAAACAGGATTTATGCCACAGTAGGACAAACATAGTGAATAATTAATTAATAATGGCTTGTTTTCATTTGGCCATTTCAGCTTTAAGTTTCTAGTAATAAGGATATTGGCTCACTGTAACACTGTTGCTTCTGACTGGTACATTCAGTTAGAATGTGTGACCCCCATATAGGCAAGCTTACAGTACTGGGAGAAAAGCTCTAAATTGAGCTTATGTGCCTTTGCCACCAGCATTACAAGTGGGAATGAATGATAAGTGATGAAACATGGTGCAAAAGAAGCATAAGAAGGCACTAGCCATTAAATCAGCCAAGTGACTCAGCATTTATTCTATCAAGAGGCTGCTAATGTTAGCTAACCTAAGCAGCCCAAAGCTATCATAATAAAACTCTTGTGAATTTAATGAAGCAAGGCTGCATTTAAGTGCTTGTGAACAGTTAGATGCAAAAATGCTACTTTTTTCAGTAACAAGTACTCAGCATATTGAGCTTGCAGGTTGACTTGTTAGCCGTTTTACCAGCACTATCACCTTAGATTTAAGATTTCAATCTGTTGTCATGTTCTCTTAGTGATTGCGTGGGTTTCTGGGTTTTCTTTGTGTCTTTCTCTTTAAAGACACACAGGTGAGGTGACCTGAAACCTCTCTATCCTAACTATATGTACTGTTACATGGCTGAACAGGATAGCACTTTACAAAATGGATTGAATGTAGACCTATAAGTCAAAAAAAAAACTTTGAGCAATCCATTTTATATTTTAATTTAACGCCAGCAATCACATTTTCAAATAGCTGGAATGGAACTCTTCTTTTCTTTTTTCCTGAAATAAAGCCATTACCCATATGCCCATAACTCTTCCTATTTGTCAAAGTGTGAATATCGATGGCCATAAAGTTATTCATGCCTGCATGGCGCATCATTTTTATTTGAGGAAGAAATGAAATCCTATTCCCTCAGACTCCCAGGAGAGAAATAATATGTCATGCCTCCCTCCCATCCATTTCACTATATCAGCTGAATAAATTTGTAGGAGAGACTGGAATGTCTGTATGTGATGCAGTTGAAGAGGTCAGTTAAACCAATTGCAAGTAATATTGCCCTTTCTGAGAACAAAGTGCATTTTTAAATTTATACTGTCAGTGGCATTGCCATCTTTTGTGCTTGGATTCTCCGGATTTTGGGGATTTAAATACAGAAAAAGTTTACCAGGGAAAGCTGGATTGTGAGATCTAGTATAGAATAATTAGGTATCACCTTTGTATCAAAAGTTATAGCATTGTACAGTCTATAATATTGGGTTTGAAGCTTTTTTTAAGCATTTCAAAGCCTTCAGCTGGGTTTTCTCTTGTCACTTTATCTCAGAAAAAAAATACATTTGCTATAATATCCTTTTATTTTCCCAGTTTTGACCTTTCGAACAAGGCAAATTATTACATTCTCAATGCTCTGATGTCTCTCAGCAGCTCTTTAAGGTGGGTAACTCAAGCCATCTCTTCACTGCCAGGAGATAGACTACCACAACATACCATACTTGACAAATATAATGAACACACTACTCAAGCGCAGTCTTTTCATCTTAAAGTCATTTTAAACTATCAGACTGAATCCTGTCCCTTCAGGAAGGAAGAACAAGAGCTTTTTCAGGTAATGGCTTTGTTATTACTTCAATTGATGTTAGTGTTTTTGAAATCAATGGCAGGCTTCCATTCTAAGGTCATCTTAACACAAGATACTCTCATTGCTGAATGGAGGATACTGATTTGATTTTTTTTAGAGGAACTTTTCTGAAACTTTCACTTCCTCATTTTTAATCACTTTAGTCTCTTGGCAGCGGCAGAAACCTTTGACATTGAGCTAACTTTTTAGCACACAGTTGGCTGTTTAAATCCAGCATGTAGGCTACAGAGCAATAGCACCACTCATGTGACGTCATGTCATTTTGATTTATTTCACTCCAGCATTCGTTTTTCTTTAGGCTCCTTTTTCGTCTCCACTTACTCCTGAGGGAAATATCCAGACCATTAGCTGCTCCATGTATGACTTTATCGGCTTGTTGCAAACCTTGTCTGTGTGCCATTTGGTGCTGGGCAGGAAGCTTAATGCGAGTTTATCAGAGGTTTTTCACTGAAACAGCTGCTTGCTACATCTGGAAATGAGGCTGATGAGAGCGGTGAGACTGAACCAAAACAATAAACTGTAAAAGTTGTGGGCTATAAAACCCAAACAATGATCCGAAACGAGCTCTGTGGATCAGTGAGGAACTGCAGAGTCAGTTGATAAATCTTTGGGGTTTTGTCTCTATGAGCAGCCCGTTTTACACAGCACGTGGTCATATCATTCACTGTTAGTATAAAAATATTGATTATTGCAGCTTTAATTAACTTACAAAATAGGATGAGTGCTTTTGTGGATAGTGGAGAATGGAAATATATCTAATAATCACTTGTTTGTCAGTGTCTGTCCATGTGTTTGTGAGAATGTATTGTATTTGCACAGTGCTTTGGTTATTAAGTAATGCAGCTGGTTAATATATCAATATATCATTTTCTCTTCAGCAGACAGTCATGCTGTCCCGGTGTGTGAAATAGTTGCTGTCTGCAAGACCCAAGACGTCGACCAAGACAACACAGAGACCAGGAGGAGGCAGAAAGAAGCACAGCAGCTCTCCCAGCTCTACCCCTATGCATTCACAGGTATAAAACCCGCGCTGATTTAGGGACATTTCACTGATTTTACATTTTACAAAACCATTTTATTTTGTCTTCAGTGACAAGCAAATTGCAATATGCATTATTGGAAGTGTTTGATCCAGCATTTTTGGAGCTTGACCTGAGTAAGTGATTAAAAGACAGGGTATCTCAGCTTTGATTGTGATGATTTTAATCATTTTTAATATTCCTTTATTACAGCCTTCATCTTTTTGGAAGTGCAGTACTCCATTGCTGAAGTGCTCCTCCAAGAAAATAGATGCAGCATCTTTTGTTCCCTCTAATTACAATGCCTGAAGCCAGTTTTCATCAATGTCACTTTCATTTTGCTGTAGTAGGTTAATGCCACATAACAGTTACATTTTAGTTAAGTGTGCAAAAAAGCCTGATTTCAGCTCCATCAGTCACAAGGGATCTGACACTAGAAATAAGCCAAAAAAGACTTCCAAAGTCTAAAAATAATGCACTACCAAGAGAGCCCCTCACAGCTTTGCTGACTGGGCCTAAGATGGCAGCATGCCACTGACTTATGGGCTAATGCTTAATTTTGAGCCATTAGATTATATCCAAACAAGATCGGATTTACATTATTCATCACAGAAAACGTTAAAAATTACCTTACTAATGTGAGCGTTTACTGGCATTAGAGTGTGTCGAGCCTGACTTGACTGCATTCCCACGATTTGTGGAAGCTTGGCATCAAAGACACTTTC
>JAPZDY010000015.1:5762948-5780079 GCA_029783645.1 Ctenochaetus hawaiiensis | reverse complement strand
AGATAAATATCAGTACACATGTGGGTAGTATAGCATATAACGTACTGACTTCATACTTTGTTTTATTTGGCCTTTTTCCTTTAACCTCATATTGTAGGGTAGCAATGATAAGAATAACACTAAGCCATACAATATTCATATGATACAATGATGAAATTACCCACAGTTAAGTGTCATAGTGGCTCTGTATGGCTCTTCTTAAACATTCAGCTCAAAGCATCACTGTGCCTTTGTTAGCATTCTTATGTGTTTAAAATGAAAATTCTAACATGATATCACTCAGCAGGCACAATGTTTACCATGTTCATTTAGCTTGTTAGCGTGCAAATATTGCCAATTAGCATTAAACATAAAGTGCAGCCAATGCTGATGGGATTTCTGTTTTTGGTAGGCACTTAAAACTGCATTTAAACACCAAGCACCCCTGATGCAAGACAAAGAGTCTACCCTTGCTTGCTGGAGTCCTGCAGGATGAAGGATGAATATAATCACAAATACACCTCATATCCCCTGTAGTTAGATGCTAAACCGCATTCTGTTGTCTACTTGTACTCAGTATAACATTAAAGTTTAATCCAATCTGAAGTCACCAAGATTTAATCCCTCTGTCACTGAGCCGTCTCGATGAAATGTAAACTCAAGCAATACTTTCCAAAAAAATTATCTGAAAGTTGCTTCAAGACAGAATAGTAAAGAACCCTGGACATATCCCTGTGGTTCTCCATGAGTTAAATGACTGATGTAGCATTGATTGTCCCTATTGCCCATGCTATTGCAATACATAAGGTCTCGAGCGAGACAGAATTTCAGTATGCCTCTTTAAAAACTTAAGACATTTTATAAAAAAAAAATTGGTCAGTTGTCAACAATATTAGAACTTCAACATTAAACAATAAAGTTAGCCATGTAGTTGAATCTCTCAAACCCCCAAAAAACTGTAAAGTTAATAATCTACTAATAACTGACCTAAGTCACATGAGATTATGTGTTCAACACAAATGGTACATGATGCTACAGCTCATGACTTTGAGCTGAAGAAGCATATGAAGATAAAATGCTGCTGATAGTGGAATATGGACTGAAGGCCATCAATAACATGAAAGGTTGTTTCTGCCAAGTGCCCTGCCTTCTCCATCTTTTATTTATCAGATATTCAGTCCAGCAGAGCAGGGTTAGAGTCCATTACACTTTTACTCGGCAGTTCATATTATTCATAGGTCCATTTCTGTGAAGATATAAGATGATATAGACTAAAGACTATCATACTGCTCCACCCAGTATTACAGTGTTTTTATGAATTCAAAGGTTTCATAGTTACATCTGCCACTGTAATACAGTCAAGGTTTTCTCACTGTGTTGTCATTT
Organism: Ctenochaetus hawaiiensis; assembly: GCA_029783645.1. Taxonomy (NCBI): domain Eukaryota; kingdom Metazoa; phylum Chordata; class Actinopteri; order Acanthuriformes; family Acanthuridae; genus Ctenochaetus; species Ctenochaetus hawaiiensis. Next base: position 5,778,714 of record JAPZDY010000015.1, on the reverse strand, counting down.
TTCCAAATAAGTCTGTGCATATTGCAAAGACATGCAGTGCAACCAAGCTTTTTTTGTGGCATCTTCCCAGACTACCTGTGTGAACTGAAACTATCCTCAACAACAATAAAACGTATTAGAGAACTCCTGCCAAACTAATGCCAATTGTTGATACTTTTTGTTTGTCCAGGGTAGTGTGTGTGGGTGGAGATGGTATGTTCAGTGAGATCCTAAATGGGTTGGTCACAAGAACTCAATCAGATAACGCCGTAGACGAGAACCAACCAGATGCAGAATTGGTGCCATGTTCTCTTCGCATAGGAATAATTCCTGCAGGTGAGATTTGGCCAGTATTATTCCATTTTACACATCCAGGGTATGAAATTAGCAGTTTATAAAGGAGCAGTTTTTGAGGTGTTAGATGAACAGTGGTGTCATTTTAATTACAATAAAAGAAAAAAAATCATGTTTTGAAATATACTTATACCACTAAAAAAACATATAAAATTATGAATGAAAAATAATATAGAAGATTCATACAACTTTAATGTCTGTACTACACACAGCATAGGGATTAGCTTAGCTTATCACAAAGCCTGTAAAAAGAGAGAAACAACTAGCTCATCTCTGTCCAAACAAAATATGCCTCCCCCGCTTCTAAAGCTTCATAATTAACATAATTAATATATAAAATAATTAACATGATGTGTCTATTTAGTCTGTAACAGAGCAAAAGTTTGAAAAAGTTTAAAAATGACACCTGGAAGCAGCAACTTAGAAGCTAACATGCTGTAAGCTAACAGGCTAACAGGCTGCAACCTTATTTTAAACCAACAAAAATTAAAAATGGTATCAATTGTCTCGGCTGTCAGCAAGAAGGCAAATGTGTATATTTTTTTTCCAAAATGTCAAACTACCTCTTAAAAGCTTCACATGAAATGAGTTTAGCTTTATAGTTTAATTACATTTAAGTGGATGCTAAAGAATGACATGAGATCTGCTTCCATGAACATTTTCACAACTCAGTCAAACTTTCTCAGTTTAGCTTCCATGGCTGTCAAAACTTTAACTTGAATTATTCTTAGTCACATAAACTTTAGACAAAAATCAATCTCTACTATGTAAATTACAAATGTATTAAGAGAAATTTCAAGTAAAAACTGATTGTATTTCTGGGCCCATTGTAACATTTTTCTCAATTTTCATCTTCCTTCCAGGCAACAGAAACTTTTCAGGTCAACGTCGTCTTGTGGTGTTACTTTTTTAGACTCATCATTTTAACTTTAAATGAGGCGTAATATGTTAGGATTTGCCTGAAACTGAATTTTTTTACTTTTATCAAATGGAAAAAAATCATGCTTCCCTTTTGCCATTGCTGTCCTTTCTCTTCATATCTATACATTCAATATGAACCAAAGCTGATGGCTCTAAGAAATTTGGGACCTCAGTTTTATGTCTATTAGAGAAAACACTTCTTGTGTTGAACTTACAAATCACAGTATTCAGTTACGAAAGGGTTACAGTTAACACACGTGCAGATAATTAATATTTACTTGTATTTACTTGTTTTGTCAGGATAAATAAAGCATGATAGATGTATTTTTTTTCCCGAGGACTTAAATCTGCTCTAGTCACTGCTCTATAAAAATTCCTTGACAGAACTATAATTAATTTCAATTGTATAGAACTTCAGACCTGCTGATTCAGGGTCGCTGAAGAGAGAATCTCTATGGCAACAAGGCAGGGTATCCCAATGGGGGCCTGCAGAGGGTCAATCGTTTCTAATGCCATGAAAGGATACATGCTTTGTGACATTTTGGAATCACAGTCATTTTCATGAGAATAGATATACAGTTATTGAGGGTCAAAGTGAGGATATGTGATGCACAGCTTGATGTAATAACAGAGGCGTTTTAAAATCAACCTGGGACAGAGTTACTGATTTTTAGGCCAATTACAACCATGATTTGGGTTTATTGATTTAAATTCTGTGCCCTTTGACACGCACACATAAATCAAAATGTTATATGTGCCATGTTCTGAGCTTTTTATTGTACTGTTTAATGGCCTAGCATCTTGTCACAGCAGTTTTTCTCAAATAGTTAAAGCTGTCAATAAAGACTCTTAGGAATGATAGCTCTTAAGTCGATAGACAATAACTGCTCTATAGATGTTTTAAATGTCATAGTTATGTAATTTAATGCAAGGGTAGTTGTTGCTTGAAAACTGGCAGTGGTTTGGTTTGCTTTTGTCAAGGTAGAGTTCAACAAAACCTCACTTGACCAATGCCAGCCTCCTCTGAGTGAATGTTCTTTCCTTTCTCTCAACAACAATGTATAAGTGCAGGCATGTTAATGAGCAGCAATCTGATTCACAAGGGTCCCTTCAAAAGTTCTCCCTCAGCTCAGTCACTGAAAGAAGTAACTGCATATCCTGTTTTTGTGAGGATAAAACTGGGCTGCCTATTCAGTAGAAAGATGCAAGTATTTTTGAAATTGGTGTTACGTAACTGGAGCAAAACTGAAAAATGGCTGAGACACTAAATGGAAAATACAGAGAATTGAAAATTGTTCATTTGCACATACTCCCCACACTGTAGTGGCACAATGCTGGTTGAAAAGTGCTGGTCGATTGTTTGTGACATTGGTGCATTGCAGTGACCTTCTAATGAGTGAAAAATATGGCAAAGCTATTTGAAAAATCACAAACAAACCCCGTGAGTAAAAATGTTTCAGATTTTTTCTCCCAATTCTCCATTTCTTGTCACACATTTTAAAGTGCAAGTTAAGCCATAATTGTCCTGGGCCGAAAGGACCAAACCAACTAAAAGCAAGTTTTATTTTAAAAAAAAAAACAAAAAAAAAAACATGAGAGCAAAATTTGAACCAAGAAAAAACTACAAAAGCTAAAAAATATCACAACAATCTTGGAAGGACAAGATGAACTGGCACAAATGTGACTACATACACACTTGGATGGATGAGACACAGATGGGGCAGCAGGTGAAACACATCAGGACAGGGGAGGGCAACTTGACAGGAAATGGCTAAATGACAGACACAAGACAAGGGTTGACAAAATAAAATAGAAAATAACTAAACTCAGGATACAAATCATGACTGTCATGCTCTAATCATTGCGCAGTCATCATGAGCACTAAATAATCCGCTGCTGAAAATAGTCCCCAGAACACACACTGCTTACTCCTGTTTAAGGAACATTTGCAGGATAAAGAAAGAAAAAAATGCAGTGTCCAGCAGATAAAAGATGTTTTTTAGCCATTTTTTTAAAAATGAAAATATATTTGTTGCTAGTTTTTAAAGATTTACATCTTCAGTAAGAAAGAATGGCCTCAGGGCTGAAAGCCACAGACAGAGCAGAGAAGTCTGAAAGCACAGAGGCACTCTCCATAGACTACAAAGTCCCCTGTTTAAATCTCTCTTTCTCTCTCTCCCACCTTCTTCTCTGCTATCTTTGTTCTAACAACTCTCTGAAATGCCCCAGAATTACAAATGTCAGTCAATCATCTCCTTGTGAAACAGGTTTCAACTTTCAAAAAAAATTCTTGAAACAATGTCTTAAATACTGCTGATAATGTTATGTGTCTGTAACATCTTGGCAAACACACTTTTGCATAAGGTGAGCAGTGACTGACTTTGAGCTGTAATTACATGAGCCACAGTCTGCTTCATGCATCCTGATAAGAGTGTGTCTTTGCTAACTTGTTGTAAGCTTTAATTTCATCAATATAAGGATCAGTATTGCTCTCAAAGTTATAGTAATGCCTCAGGTGTCAGAGTCCTCTATGTCGAGGATGAGATAAAAAGTCATGAATTCATTTATGGCCTTGTCACAACATTATTATACACACATATGTCCTTTGATACATCCTTATTACACTTGTGTAAATTACCATGAAACTGAATGCCAGATAAACCCTGACACACTCAAAGTTTTGATTTGTTAGATTGATTAAGATAGATTATTTTTTATGATTTATTGTAGCTAAAAGGTCCACTTGCTTGATTCAGAAGGGTTCACTGCTGTTGTTATGACTCTATTGCTGTCCTTGAGATAAAGATGATATACTGTTAAGATGATTTTACTTGCAAGGAGGAGAAAGCAGGAAAAAACAGGAGCTTCTCTGCTGAGGATATGCCTTGTGACAGTTAGTACTCTCTCCTATGAATATGCCAACAGGCTACTGCGGCTCAGTAACTTAAGGGGAATAAAACATTGAACATCTGAGGACTGAAGATCGTTTAACATCTGTGTGTGCCACTTAAATCCCTTCAAAGTCAGTTGGCTTTTACTGAGTAGCTTTAGATGAATCACATAGCATATGTCACCATTTTTATGCTCATCAGATAGCAGGTAGTGCAGCCCTGTGTGGAGTATTTGGAAACTCATTCTGTTTCTGAAGCTCTGTGGAAAAAAAAAGAAGCAGAGGCCGGAAAAGTGCTTTTCACAGAAAGGGCAGGGGCAAGTCAGAGAAAGTGAGAAGGGGATCTCATCTTCATACTCGTCTGTGAGTCCACCACTGAATGACAAGCCTGATTTCCGCTGTCATGCTTCTGTGAGCCAACTAAAAACATCACGAGTTAGATGTCACTCTTTTCTCTCCTCTCTCCCTCACTCACTGTCTTTTATCAGTAGTAGTACTTGTAGGTCCATTTTAAAACTTGAAGATGATCAAAGTGGGGCAGATAGGTCTGAAATTACTCCATGCTGCGCAGAAAGAGAGATAGAGTCTTATTACCTCTCAAGTTGAAAGATTTAATATCAAACTCAACGTTTCTTTTAAGGCATGGGATGCCTCTTATCCTTCATTTGTTGGCTGAAGAGAGCTGATGATATCCCAGGGCCCGCAGCTCTCTGATTATTTAACTTTATCACTGAAAGATTTCCTTACTTCTCACTTTCTTCTTAGCTTTCAGAGACAGAAAACTCTGCTTAAAGACCAAACTTTTATGACTGATTGCAACCATCAATGAAATATTTACACAATTCATTTACAGCTTTACAGCTTTACCTTGAAGTAGTGTCAACACTCCCATACAGTCTGTACTGATCACTTTAGATAAGAACACATAAAACTTTGAAGACACGCTGCCTGGTGCACTTATGATAAGAATATTAATGACAAAATCTATCCACAGCTCTGCTGGTAATAAGTTCAGTAATAAAAAGTAACCAGAACTCTGGAAAAAATCATTTAAAGATAAAAGAGATAAAATATGAGTAAGTGAGCATACCAATTTCACCAGTTGGCCTAACCAAAGTCCATCTTTAATTTAAAGATTAACAAAGTCAGTAACTGCACAGAGAAGTAGGGTATAATCAAGCACTTGGTCTTCCTTTTTGTGTCTATGGAGACAGTTATTACAAACAGGCATAGCAACTGACCCATCCCTGAAACAACAAATTAGGTTGGGCATCTGCCTAGACTTGCCCTGATGCATGAAAACAAATCCAAACTATGACGTATTTTTAGTGGAATGTCTCCAAAGCTGTATCGACCTGAAAATCCCCACTAACAGGTCTTGTTTGTTATTAATCCAACACTTTGGTTAATGACACTGCCATTGGCTTTAACTGTACATCTGCTGAAATGGTAATCAACAAATATTAGCATGCTAACATTCTAGAAGAGATAGAGCATTTTATAAGCACTAGCTAAACATAAACTTGGTTGTGTTATAAGTGTCTAATTGTGCGAATGCTGGTGTTAGCATCGTCTTTGTGAGCATTTTGCTGGTATTAGCATGTAGCTCAAAGCACCACTGTAGGGAAGTTCAGAATCCTCATAGTGATGTTAGCAAGGCTTTTAGTCTTTTTGTGTAGCATCCTAGCATGCTGGTGAGTACTGGTAAAAAAGTTTTCCGAAAAAATGTAACTATGTGCAGAGTAATGTGATTTTTGTCAAACTTCTCTGATTGCTCAAGTTTCTACACATATTGTCTCCTAATATTTGAGTTTTTTTATGAAAATGAATTCACTTGTGAATGAAACTCTCAAGTAAAGAGCCATTTCTCATGTCAGTGTCTTTGACATCCATGCCTATGCTGGAGCTACATTGACTGACCATCACCTGTGTGTCTCTTGTCAAACAGGGTCCACTGATTGCATCTGCTTTGCTACAGTGGGAACAAATGATCCAGTTACTTCTGCTTTACACATTATTGTGGGTAAGTAGGAGTCACCTAACCCCTCATAGAGAACTTGCAGCACATGTCAGGGTGGCATCCTGTTTTATTTTTAGTAGATGTTATCAGTGTTGTGGAGGAAACAACTGTTGATGATCAGGTTTTAGTGTCATGTTTATGTGCTTGTTGTTTAGAAACAAAGCAGGAAGTGACATTTTATGACTCAACTGGGTGTGTCTTGACAGGTGATTCCCAACCCATGGACGTGAGTTCAGTTCACCACAATGACGATTTTCTGAGATACTCTGTCTCGTTGCTTGGCTACGGTTTTTATGGTGATATACTGTCAGAAAGCGAGAAAAAGAGATGGCTGGGTCCTGCTAGATATGACCTTTCAGGTATGAGGACTCTTGTTTTCTCAACTCAAGTGACTCTTCAGGCTAAGCCGACCTACACACTAAAACCTTTTTTTAACCCTTGGATCATGGACCTCAAAGTGTGTTTTTATTTTTGTATGAAGTAACATGAAGTACATCCCTGAACTTACTGGTCCTGCTCTGGTTTCAGCCTTCAGAGGAATAAAGATATAAATCTAACTCAGAAACTCAAGAAATCCAAACTCCACAGAGATCCAAGCTTTGAGATTCAATCACTAATACCAACAAGGTTTCTCTACCAACTCAGGCTACAAATAAATACTTGCACTCAGTGAAATGAAAGGTGCTTTAAACAAAGTCTGGGGCCAAATGGGGTAAATGCAAAGATGTGAATCCTTTCAAACCCCTCCCAAAAAAGTTGGGTGCTCATTTGAAAGCATGCATGGAACAAGTTTTTTAAGTGTGAGCATGAACTGCTTCTGCACAATGGTTATCTATTAACTATCTTTCCTCAAAATATCGCACATATCCTAAATCCATTTGTTTGTTTGTTTGCTTATTTAAATTCAGAAATCTGCCCAGAATGTGCATGCATACATACGCATAGCATGACACATTCCTTTTAAAGTCCATCTACCATTAATGTATAGTTAATTATTGCAACCAAAATGACAAACAAAACAAGACCTCACAGATATAGGGGCGTTAATTGTGCGCTGTGCAACTTTTTCGGCAGATATGCAGTTGCATTGCACATACAGGTCACATAACCCAAGTTGTTGCAAAAAATAATAACACCTTGCACTTTCAATATCATATTTTAACTCTGTATTTTGAAAAAAGCTATGCGTTATCTGTACTCACTATTGCATTATCTCTAAACTTCAATAAAATATATTTTTTTTACCCAGTTAAACCTTTGACAGCCTTACAAGTAGAAGAATAGTGATCCAATTAGTTTTTGAGTCTCTTTAAGAATTTTACCCTTAATTGTCTTGTTCGGTATAATTACAGCTACATTAAAAAAAAACTAATTAAACACATTGCTATGCATTCTGCGGCCAACATTGTGCTTTTGTTCCAGGGGTAAAAACCTTTCTAAGTCACAACTACTATGAAGGCACCATCTCTTTCCTCCCTGCCAAGAACAACATGGGGACCCCCAGGGACAAGCTGCAATGTCGAGCTGGGTAAATAAAGCATCAAAGCATCAGCACTATTTTAAAGTGTTCTAACTTATCTGATGTAGTTCAAAAGTAGTTGTAGCCATAGCTCAAACGGGGTAGTTTACGTTGTCAGGAAGCCTGTCTGATATATTGCGGACTGAGAGCCCATCCGGTCTTTTCCCAAAAAAATTGCTTGACTAAGTGCTTTGGTTTTTGAGATGCTAGACACAGACACAGACGCAGTTTGCATTCATTATGGGGACTAAAAGAAGCTGAAAACATTAATCTGTGAAAGATATGTTTCCTGGCAACTAATTTTAACCATAAAAAGTGATATGTTCTTATTACAAAAAGCTTTTCTGGCTGCAGATTTCTTGAAGCTTTTTCTAACAAGTCATTTTAAGACGGACTGGATTTATTTGCGTTATTGAATCATTAAAGCTTGTTGAAAACCTCGAATGTCACAACAACACTGATGGTTTGATGATTGTAAAACAAGGTCACACTTTTTTGTTCAGGTGCAGCGTCTGTCAGCTCACGCCCTCATCAAAGGAGAGCGAGCAGCAGGAAATGTCAGAGGAGAATGAAAAGTCTAATAAAGGTAAGGTTTAGGGTTATTACTTGAAATATTTCATATTAATTACAACGAAAAGTGAACACCTAAATTCTCTGACTCATTATCTGCGTATTTGTCTGTTCTGAGGCCATTTCGAGACCTCAGGATGTGTGAAAACAAGTATTTCTGTGTGTATAGATTGAGAGAAAAGAAAAAAAACAACAACAAAGGAGATGAGACAATCTCACACTGGCTCTGTTTTTCCCTTGAAGTTGCACACACAAATCAGGGGAGATTTACATTCTGCAGTACCTGAGTGTAAATAACAGCATCATCATCTCTTTCTCAAATTTCACTTCATCTCCATTTTCTGTCGGGGTTGTTTTTCTCCCGCAGCATGGCAAAATTCTTAATGAGATTCTTGATGAGTTATTGACGAGAAAATATAAACTGATGTCAGTGACGATGTACAACTCCCAGCCAGAGCCTTTTTTTTTTTCTTTTTTTTTTGCCTATCGGTTTTAAAAATCTCCAGCGTCCCCCTCTGCGTTAGCTTAACGGGATTGCGTGTTGTTTTCCCCCCCACCAAGAGAGGCTGGTGTCCGTCCACTCAGCCCTCGAGTAGCACAGCGTCGCCTCCTTTTCCCTCGTCTGTCGCCACAGACCCAAACACACACACACACACTTCATTATCTACAGTCCTCTCAACCCACAGATACAGCAGCACAAACCTCTGGAGGCAGATGAAATACTGACTCCTGTGTGTGTGTGTGTGTGTGTGCTGCTGTGGGTTTTTGTGTGTACTCCGAGCTGCAGATGAGCCGCATGTGCTTTTTTCTCTCTAATTAGTGTCGTGATATTATAGTCAAGATTTTCTATCTTGGCTATCTTGCACTGTGGCTTCCAATGGAGTGTGTGTGTGTGTTTTTTTTTTTTGCCCGTGTAAATATGAAAGCGGGCCTAACCTGTTTGTGTGTGCGTATGCTGTGTGACAGACTCCCACTAATCAGGAAGAAATTTGGCTCTGCCAGCTCTGACAGGGGGTTTGCCTCACGCCAGTGCTGCCGTTTGTTTTGCGATTTTTTTTTTTCTCTCTCTCTCTCTCTTCTTCCTGGCGAGGGAAATCTCAGACAACTGCTAAATCAATGAGGCACGACACACACTCTCTGCAAATGAGCCAACGTCTCCTCTGAAAGAGCAAATATTCATTTTGGATACATTCTCCTAATGCAGAGCCTACAGTCTTCATTTTGATTTGTTGTTGTTTTTTAATTTTTTATTTGAGCTTTAATCACTGCTTCCCAATTAGAATATTGTTGTTTTTAATGTAGCCTCAGCGGGCTTGTTATCATTGGGTTGCATTATCACCTCTGTAAGTTTGTTTTGCCAAATGAGGGGGAAAGGTAATGAATCGTTTTGCTTTCGGAGATCACATAATTTTCCCTCTGAGGTTTGGACGTCTGTGATCACTTTTTGCAGCAAACTCCAATGACTATCACCCTGGTGACAGGCGCCGGCAGTCCCGTGGGTGATACTGTGCCTTTGATACACCACCGCTTGTAAACATTCGCTAATCTCTGAGGAACAGAGTGGTGATTTGTGAAGTGCAACCATCGCATCTGTCATTTGAGATTTGGAGGGTTCATGTGCATTTAATCATGACGAGCAAACTTGAGGTTAATCCAATCAGGCTTCTTTCTATATGACTTCCTCGTCAGATATTGTGAGACCTTTCACGGCCAAACTTAATTGCGTTTTAAAAACATAAGACACGCAGCTTTCTAACAAGGGTAGCACACACTACATTTAGTATCAGAGTTTTCCTCTTGGCTCAATCACAAGGGTAAAGCCGCTCTGAGAATTCATGCCAAGACATCTGGATCTTAATGGACCCTCATCAGCATCACTGCTGTCGTGTAACAAGCTGGGAACTTAACCTTAAAGACTCAAGAAGCACTCGCGAAATACACAACATAATTTAAAGAAAAAAACAAATTGCTGATGGTATGCAGATGATTTGTTCAGTCTAACATCATTACTAGTGAAAAAAAGCTGAAGGGAATCAGAACATTCAGCTTTTACCTACGTATGAACCCTTATCTAACTGGTGCAAGTAAGTAGCTTAAAGGTGGCAGATTTCTCCACACAGAAAAAAAATCTAATGTGGCACATTTTTGCAAATGCTGTGAAACTGCTGTTGAATACAGCCTTGCAATTAAATTACAGTACAGATCATTTACTATAGCTCAAGGTCTGTTCACTTAGTGTGTCAATGTCAGATGGAGGAGCTTTAACAGTGCAGTGAAAAGAGAGGTGGTAAGTAACCCAGAAACAGTCCACGAGGCACACACACATGCAGTAATGACATTTTTTAAGCAATTGCAAGTGATTGAGTGCCGTGGGGAGGGGGTTGCAAGCTCAACATTTTCCCGTGCAAGCGTGCCAGACAGAATATTATTTGGAGTAAACTTAAATCAAAGTGAGTTCAGGTGCTTGGAGAAAACTGCTAGCTTGGATCCTCCAACATAACACAATTAATTGATGTTTTTTTTTTAAATTCACTTCTCAAATGTGGTGCAGTTACTTCAGTAGAATACAACGCAGTTCTTAAAGTCATTTCTGTCGGATGTCAGCATCTGTCTCCTCAAACCTTTTAAAGCCTTGTATTTGACATAGTTTCCACTGATATTGCTAAAGAAAACTTTTAAGATAATCAGCTAATGTTTTGAGCATGTAAGCTCATTCTTAGTCTTGGGAATAGCATTTTAATTTAAGAGTAAATTAACCTAACACATAGTATTTTAATTAGATATTCCTGACTAGGCCAGGTCTTAAATGAACAATTAATAAAGCAGATGTAATAAATAAACAGACTGTCATCATTCCCACAAGATGGTAGTAAACACATTTTGTTGAGCATGCCACTATGGCTGCCATCATTTCCCACACTGGCACTATATTGCTCTGTATGAGAAGGGAGATACCGTATCACTCACATATGAACCCCAGTAACTGTAAAGCACATGCTGTAGTTACTTTTTATGTATAGCACACAAAACAGATATCTGCTTCCTCACAGAAGCTTGTAAATGTCAGAGTTTTGTGGGCAGTGAAAAGTAAAATCGGCTGGTTTGACTCCTTTTTAGTAGTCAAAAGAGTTTGTTGAGTGACGGGTTACAAATGTCAGGTGCTCCAAAGAACAATTTAGAAGGTATTTTGTGCCCACAGCACATAGTGCAACTCAGTAAAGTGTATATGTGCTCATGCTCCAGCTCTTGACTTGACTTTTACAGATGGCAACAGTGATTGGAGTGTGATCCATGGAAAGTTTATCGCCATCAATGTGGCCAGTATGAGCTGCGCGTGCCCCCGCTCTCCACAGGGCCTGTCGCCCTCGGCTCACCTCGCTGACGGCACCGCAGACCTTATCCTCGTCAGGAAGTGCTCCCGTCTGGGCTTCCTCAGGCACCTTGTTCGGCACACCAACAAAGAAGACCAGGTAGGAGGGAAGGAGCTGATGTTAGAGTGTGTCACCTTTCACCTGTCTGTGTGTAAATAAACTTCAGAAAGCTTTCTAAGGTATTACCCACTGGGAATACTATTCAATTTATGATTATTTTTCCTTACTTCTAAAGTAAGTGGGCATAAACAGTGTATTAGTCATGCTATACAGAATACTTCAGAACTGAAATGGGCAGGAAAAATTGATGTGATTCGGATCCAGCATGGATGAGAAAAACATCCCCATCTAAGGGTGAAGGATTTACCAAAATGCAGCGAAACTTTTAAGACAATTTCATCCTTCCCAAAAAGCCTCCTGTCAGTCACACTGCAGCAAAAAAATCAGCTTTTAGCATTAGGAGCTGCTCTATCTGTGCACAGATAGATTGTGATTGTGTTAAGTCTGTAAACAAAGCTAGCAGAAGGCAGAGTTTCCCCTCTTGCTGTGCTAGCACCTTCATTTGCTGACTCAGCTCAGTTGTCCAACTATGGTTCACTTCAGTTCAAATGCCTCAGCCCTTGTGCCTTCCCACGTATCATAAATAACCTTCACCCTGGTCCAGAGAGGCCCCGATAATCGCTGCATCAGGTATATGCTGTATGGGAGAGCAGGCCGATACCAGACTAATGCCCTCTCAGGATAGCACAAATATTACCAGGGGAAGTCTGGTGATTAGTAATTATTACCTCAGCAAGGACCTCGGGAAGTTTATCCCATTTAGAAATTTCATGTAAGGAATTTCTTCTACAGTAGCTACCTCACTATAAATTGGGTTTTGAGCCAACACTGACATCCTGAGGTGACTTTTAACTCCAAAATTAAGATTTTGACTTGTTCATCCACTGTTTGGATCACAAAGACCGGCAACACTCATGCAATTAAATCTGACTAGACAAGAATATTATTTATTTCCAGTTTTACAGATCTATTAGGACTATTTTAAAAGAGAATATCACATGTAAGATATTATTATACTACTCTACTATAAGGCACAATTTTAAATTTAGGGATAACAGTGTCCATTAATATTTTTTAACAACTGAATTTTCATGATTTCTTACAGATAATGTATCTTAAAGAGGTACTGCTCACTTGACTATGTTTATTTGAGATGAGATCTAAATCAAATGACTCTTTTGTGATCAAACATGCTGGTCCTAATACTGACATTATTACCATGTTTATTAATTGGTATTTCGTGAACGGAAAATGTTTTAAATCATCCTAGGGGCACTTGTAATAGCACCATCAGACTGTACTCTCTCGATGTTGTTTCCATGGTAAAATGCCAGGGCTATGGTCATAGACTGATATTACGCAGCAGACACAACAGAGACACTCCAGAGAGCCGTTCAGCCTTTCTGAGCTGCTAGCTTGGTTACAACACAGCTACCTCAAAGAAACTGTTACCACTGGCCATTTATGCTTCTAGAAACTCCCGTTGTTCCTAATGTTTGCAAGTTAACAGGCTTTACTTAGATGGTGAACATAAATATTATACCTCAGCATCATATTAGCATCGTGTGACCTCGTGTTCATGTTAGCCTTCTGACGTAAGCATTTAGCTTAAAGCAATTTCAGTCAAAGTACAGCGTCAGTGGTTGGCTAACATTGCTGTAGAGTTTTATAGTCAACAGAAACTTCAATCCAACAATTTGTTCAAAACTGTTGCAGCAACTTTTTGCTTGTCACAGACGTTGTGTCAAAGCTTGCAAACTAGCCATTAGCTTCCTCATTAGCAAAAAAAAGGTAATTTTTACACTGATGGCCAGTGCCTGAAACCATTATCTTGTATCCTGTGTTTTGCATGTTTGTTTTAGAAAATAATTGGGGGCATACTTAGTGTTGCATTAAGCAGACTTTAGAGCCTCTCACATTATTCTTGTTTTCACTTTGGCCATTCAGATGTCAGATCTACCTAATATATAAAAGAAAAAAAACAACAAAATGATATCTTTGGTGATAATGACTACAGATCGATGAACCCACGAGTAATGTTGGGGGGGGGTGTCTCTAGCTTGAAGCTGTCTTTGCTGCTTTACTTGCACCACAGAAAGGTAGACAAGTAGTCGTATGAGTAGGATGAGAGGGACTTTGCATCAGAGTTCACTTAATATCAGCATCACTGTCCAGCCAAGCGGAGAGAAACAAGGAGTGAGAAGCCGCTAAGTGTATTCATGGCCTTGTCAGAAAGCCTTTTAGGCAGACCGTCCAGCATGAATGCAAAGCGGCTGCAGTCATAAAGTGGGTCTGATGTGAAATAAATGGCTGTCACTCCGCTATTGGGATGAGAGAGGGTGAGAAAGCGAGAGAAGAAAGGGATAGAGAGGGTGAAAAAAAAGAGAAGAAAAGAAAAGAGAATAGAGAGTTAGTGGCACCCCGTGAAGTCGAAGAAAGTAGTGCGCCGGACAGAGCTGAACCTTTCTGCGACACTGAGTGAGATGAAAGGAGATTTTGACAATATAATTTCTTTTCATCTCTCTCTCTCTCGTCTTCTCTTCTCCTCTCTGCTGTTAACTGTTTTTATGCACCTCCATTTTATCTGACCGCATTTGATCTTGTGTTTGCCTTTTTTTTTATCATAATGGGAAAGAAAAGGAAGGAGCCTCATGTAGTTTTGCTTCCCATTATTAAACTCAGCAGGAGTCTATAAAAAGATAATCGTGGAGAATTAACTTTTTTACCCCGCCCACCAGAAATGCTTAAACTGTTAAAAAATTACACTATAAATTGCTTTATGACCAAATATAATCATCATATTTCAGATAAACATGCCACTGTCCATTTCAAGTGAGTGCTGTATTTTTTTTATGAATACAAGTAGTTCAAAGTGCACAGTGCATTTTCTTTTTTACAGACTCGAACAAACATGGAGACAGAGCTCAAGATATAAAGTGTTCCAGCTTGCAAGAGCTAAAAGGACTTCAGAATGTACTTTAAACCGATATGTTTACATTTGTAATGTTTATCAGAGCACAAAAAAGAGCACAATGCCCATCTAGATTATATAATGTTAATATAGTGTTAAAAAAGTTACATAATGTGCCTTAATATTTTCCATTTTAGTCATTTATTAAACATTTAAAATTTACTTTCTGTTTTGTTTTGTTTTTTTTCAAAAACATTGCCTGACTTTTTATACACCTAAGACTAATTTTTGGTGGTTTTTGCTTGATACATTTTTTCAGTCATGATTGCAGCGTATTGGGTGGTTGGTTCACCATTTTGGTCTAAACTACTTTTAGTTCAACTGTCAGATTATTAATGGTGATTATTAATGTTTCCTGAAAAAATAATGTCCTCTTAGAAGTTAGCCTGCATCCTCAGGATTCAGTATGTTCTTTTCTCACTTGTCTATTATTTGTGTTTCCATGTTAGTTATTAATATCATGTGACCCTCTAATTAAAGAACCCTTGCAGCAATATGAACATTAGGTATTTATAAAAATCAGCTTAAAAGACCTTGAAAAAACACAAAATGCACTTGACTCTTTTCAAAAAACAATTTCAGAAAAAAAATTTGATTTGGTGAAGCACAAAACAAAGATTGACTCGTATTCCCTCTTATCCTGCTTTACTGCTCATTTTGAAATGAATCTCATCAAGTGTTTCTTGTGCTTCTTGTGAGCAGCGATCTAAACCTCTGTGCCATCTGTGGGCACATCTGTTCATTCATCCATCCATCTCTCCATTTCTCCTCCTCCTCTCTTTCATCTGTTTCTCATCCATCTCTGCTTCCCTCCCCAGTTTGACCACTCATTTGTGGAGGTCCACCGGGTGAGGAAGTTTCGCTTCCAACCGCGGCACCATGAGCTGGTATCACTAGAAGACCTCAGCAATAGTCCAAAGAAGACAGGCTTCAGTCCCATATGCTCTGGCCAAACAACCTGCAACTACAGCACTGCCCACAGCAGCTGGACCTGCGATGGGGAGATCCTGCCTCACACTGCCATCCAAGCCAGGTAACGCCAAACAGAGCCACCTGTGAATACACAATACTACTCCAAACTTACTTTAGTAGTTATTTCAAGCAATTAAAT
>JAPZDY010000015.1:5743203-5760151 GCA_029783645.1 Ctenochaetus hawaiiensis | reverse complement strand
AATCCCAAATGTTTCCTTTTTTTCCTTTATTTGCTATTGTGTCCTCTCTATGCCTGTGAAGTGACGGACTGAAACTTGAAGGTGTGTTTAAAAAAAAATAGAGAAGCTGAAAGGGATCCTATCACCAGTCATTTAGAGGGGAAAATGAAATTTAAAATACGGCTAAATTGCATGATTGCATCTCACTGAAGTCTGTGAAATTCAGTTATCTCCTACTTGCAATTTTGGGGGGGGTGTAAAATTGCCTTATACAGATCCAGCCAACCTGAAATTCTGATATGCCACACTTGCAACATTCAGACCTAAGTTTTTTATCAGTACTTTATGGAGAATGAAGATGTCAAAGCTCAGAGGATCTCAAGAAGTTTTGGTATTTACACGGATGAATCGGAGCTGAACTGGACTGAGCTGGACTCGGCCACGACAATCTGCAAAAGGTTCTGATACTGCCATGAAGGACAATGCTCATAGGACTTCTGGCTATGGAGCAAAGAGGAGCAGCCAAGAAGATACTGCTTTGAAAGAAGGATGTAAAAAATGCTTGTGAAGTACACTGATAAACTGAAAATAGTCAGCAAGGGCTTCACTAAAATAAAAGCTATACAACACAAATGCAATCTGATCTTCCCATTTGAGGGAAAAACATTTCATCTGTGACCCAGGTGAAAGAAGATATGAGCCAGGGGCACTAATGAAAAGGGCTGAATACCCTGCTAATATACTAACAGGACCCCGGTGGCTTCTGGGTAATAAGGCAAAGTGGTTGCTAAGTGATTTGGTGTGTCTCAGCACTGCTGCGCCGCACCTGTGGCTCTGAGCGCCGCTCCTCTCTGGCTTAAAACTACCGACAGTTCAGTCATCACCTGGGATTAGCCAGAATTATACATTGTTAGCTTAATTAGAGATAATCTATTGTATGGCTCTGAAATTAGCCTTATTAGCTCCTTTTAGCTGTAGTTCGAAGTGGACTTGGTCCTGAAAGGAAACATAGCAGCCTTTCATTTGGCTGCTAGCTTTTTTAGTTGCTTTAGCGTAAAAACTGTATTGAAACCTCTAACATATTAATACTTCAGGATAAATTATGTGTTTGTGTGTGTAAGGTTGACTCTGTGTTTCCACAATCCCTTTTGAATTGTGAATTTGTTGGTGTGTATCTGTGTGTGTGTGTGTGTGTGTGTGTGTGTATGTGTTTGTGAAGATGCCAGTGTGATGAGTTAGCTTTATTGCAATTAGCCTCATGACTGCCATTTTGCAGATGCTCTCTTGCTGCAGCCAACACACTGCTAACACAAGCACCTATAGATGAGCAAAGACACACGCACACATTTTCTAACTATAATTCTCTCTGTTGCTCTCTGTCTTTCCATCTTACACATACCCACACTACTTAACTTATAACACCATAAAAGCCTGCTCTTCTCTTTGAATCCTCTCCCACTCTACCCTGGATGTCTGTAATGTTTCACTCTCAGCGCTCACTTTTATCAAATTGCAGTACCAAGTTCTTTTCAAATCTTCTCTCATACACATACACACAAAGTGACTTTTAGATATGACCTAACACATTTGAAAAGCTAACATTTTCAGCAATTTACGACTAACCCATTGCAAACAAAGTCAGATAAATCTTCGCTTTTATCTGAAGAAATGTAAAAGCTGTCGCAGCAACTGGAAGCTAGCAAGCTGGGAAAAAGAGCTTCCAGCTGAGGTTTCCACTTGGACGGTTCAAGCTAGTTAGCTTAGCTTGGTAACATTACACATTGTATTGTGTTTATGTTATTTAAATATTCTGAATACTGAATTACCAATAGACAAAAGTGGGTTTCAATGTGACTTTTAAGTCTTTATTCACTCATGCTGTGCTCCATGTTTGAGTAAACACATTAAAGCTGTGATGTGAGTAGATACTTGATTTCATTTTTTGAAAGTGCTCAATAAAATGCAAAATTGTGGTTCTTTTTGTTTACTTTGCTTGATCTTCATGGTGTGCTTGATGCAAGCGATGTGTCATTCCATCCTTTACTCTCTCACTTTCACTCTCACACACAATCACAAAGGTCAGTGCTCTTTTGCTCTGGCTTTCTCAATCTCACTCTTTCGCTCTTTCTCTGCCTCCCTGTATGAGTAGAATTTAATAGAGTGCTCTGATGTGAGCGAGATGTTTCATTAAAGAACATCAGACATCAAAGGTCTCTGCTGAGATGGAGTGGTATTTCATGCTGAGCTCATTCTGCACACAGTCTGGGTCTTGTTTCTTTCTCGATACTGCGAAGCAAGTCCAAGTGTTAGACAGAGCCTGGCAATCTGAATTTGGTAACTGTGGTTAGAAATGTAAAATTACTGCATCAAAGCCAAATAATTTCAACACCTAAGTCTGGTGCAAAAATATGCCGAACTTCATGTAACCCTTGGAAACACCTGTTCAATGTAATATATTCAGCTACAAATGACTTCACAAAGTCAAACACTTGTTCGAATTTTATGTCCATCTGTAGGTTTTAAAAAAGGCTATTTCAAATGTGCCTCAGGTCTGAGTTTGCTCTGTGGAAATAACTTAGTAACTGAACTCACATCTTTTATTGGCTTTTACAGCCTTGCTCAGGTCACTCACATATGATTTCCAAGTTTTTCTGCAGAAACCCCAGTAACCTCAGTTAGTAGGCCCACATGCAGTGTGATGTGCCTGCGGCGATCTGGTGACATTTCACAGGTCCAGTTGAAAAAGATTTTACAAAGTAAAATATGTAAGCTGACTGAAGTAGTGCATAGAAAAACTCAATAAAATAATTGTTTATCGTAGTGAAACTTTTATGCAAGATAACTGAAATGTAGTGAAAACATTTTAAAAATTCTAAACCAAATCCAGACAAACTAATATCAGCATCTGGATGTGCTCAGATACAATTTGAAGTGTAAAAGGTAGAGAAATGTAAATTCCACATCATAAAAGTTAATAAAAAGTATTTAATCTTAACTATTTCTAATTTAATTTACATGATTAGTATGAACAGCTATTTCATTATTTTAGTACTGTACTTCCATAAATTTGAAGAAACTACAAGAGACAGATTTTTTTTTCTGGGAAATCTTCAGAACTGATGGAGGCTGTCATATCCTGATCTTTAGTTATTGGTATCACGTAATGAAGCACTGTTTCCTGCATTTGTCTTACTAAACTACAGACCCACAATAATAATGCCATGTTTTTTATTTCTGTTATCTATTTATAGTCAACAACAAATGTCATGATAAATAAATGATATTGTGTCCTGCAAAACATTTTTAGTTGCTTTTATCTGAGTTCATTCCACTGGTGTTAATGAGATTTTCAGCAACAAAACACAAAACACACACACAAACACAAAATGAAAGAGGCCAAACAAACAATCAAATTAACAAGCTAGCTGCTAATTTTGTTGAAGTTCCAGATATTACTTTTAGGTGTTGGTGGAAACCAAAGCAGAGCTTAAAGAGGAAATACTGGACTTCATTTGGAGTTCTCTTTTTTTTTTGCACTTTGGGCATGTAATGTTAATATCTGCAACTGTTTTGCATAATTTTAGTGATACTCAGGTACAAGACGCTTCTGCTTGTAGCAGCATGAGAGTCAAACATTAACAGTATCCTACTCCTGCGTTAAAAAGCTTGGTGAGCTAACATGCTTCCTTTTGTGGGATGATGGGCAAATGTAGTTTGGTAGAAAGAAAACTGTTCATACACCAAATTACCCACAAGAGGGTTATTAGATTTTCTGAGTCTCATTATGTTCCATTATAATTGAAACACAGCAGACATCTTCATAAATGATATTTCCAACAGTGGGCAATTCACACAAAAACAACCCAAATAGATAAATAGCATCTAAGCCATATTATAAAAACCTTTTGATATTTGAATGAAATAATACCATAGGTGTACCTTCCAACTAAAGAAAATTAAATAAAGGTCATCGTTGTTACTTTTTTTCCTTTTATCAATAGATTTAAAAGTTTTCTCCCCTGCTCCCACTTACAGTCACCAAAGTGCGACTGTGCTGACCGTATTGAGTAAGCTGTCTCTGAACATCTGATGGTTGTACACTTCTCTTAATATGAGGCCTAGTACCACCACAAGGACAAAATGGGGTTTTCTGGCCTCAGCCAAATCCCCTTCCTCCCTCCATCCTCCCATTTTCTTGCTTTTCTACTTCCTTATTGATTTATTCTCCATCTGCTTGTCTAAAGTCCTCTTGAGAGCCGCTATCTCATTTCAACATCCCACCTGAGACAAGGTGAGACAAAACGGTGGCAAACATTCTTCGCCGCACCTACGCGCACAAACGCACACAAGGTGGCGGTTGTCCTCAATTCGCTGGTGTCTTTACCCATCTTTATCCAAACAAAGGGTTCCTAACAGGAGATGACAGTGCCGTTACACGCCCTGGATGTTCTCATTCACTCTCTCTCTCTCACACATTCCCTCGCAAACACACACGCATTTCCATCAAAATGTTTATTTGCTCTCTCTCACACATATAAAATATCACAGAAAAACACACGCTCTCACCCTTATTGTCGTCTTCTTTTGTGCCTCATGCCCACACATACAGCCACTAGGTCTCCTGAGAGTGTTTGAGGAGTGAAACAGACTTGCTTCAAGATAATTTCCCTTATTAATGACCTGATTTGGCATTTTCAACCAGGCCCTCAAATCAGCAGCTAAGCAGTAGAGATATTTGCACCTTAAAGACACAACATAAGCAAGAACACAACACAGCTGCAGCTGTGCGTCTTGTGTCTCGAGAGTTTTTGAACTACGTGTGCACTAACATGAACACGGCTCCTGTTTAGGAGGCTACAGTGGACATCCTGAGTAAAAACATAATGAACACGTCGCTGTTTTGAGTCAAATTGGAAAGCTGATTCTTCTAGACACTGGACACAGCAGTACGAAGGCCTGTTATGTTTTACTTCTGTTTTTTCTGTTTGAGTCCGTGGTCACCTTAGGCTTCCATTGTATTGGCATGTATCGGCTTGGAATTCTTTCTCTCAGTGAAATTCCAGAAGGGCTGTGTGCATTGGAAAATGTCACCAGAGTCCCCGTGGATATAGTGGTCAGTGGAAAATGTATGAAATTTCAACTTTAAGGTAAACAATCCCTTTAACAATATTGTTTTTTTTTCCTAACCTCTGTCTTGTCACTGTTGCACACAAATAGCAGGAACACTAAGTCTATGCACACAAACAAGCTGTTCTGCAGCAATGAAAAGCAGGAAAAGTGAGATCAGGTAAAGGTCCTGGTTTTGGCAAACAGCATCGCACTTGCCATGGTTGCATGAAGCCAAAAATTATTGCTGTCAAATCTAGAAAACTGCTTTTGGTCCACAGCAGGTGGGCAACACAAGCCAAACAAAAGTAGCAGCATTTGCTTGTCTGAGTCCAAGAGGAAGGTTGGAGGCATGAAGACGATGTGAGTGCGAAACAGAGACAGAGGGACAGAGAGAGCAGATACTACAGGGGCAGTGCTGTTGCCTGCTTCTCTCTGTATTGATTGGAATTGGCTCCCTGTGAGAGACTTAGATCAATGAGGCCATAACAGTCTATCTTCTCAGTCAGGAGCCACCGCCGGCCTCTTATCTCTCACCTCCCCATCTCTCACCCACACTCGCCTTTGCTCACACATTTCAACTCACTAATGCACTCTCACATGCTGGAGGTCAGACCTTACAGCTGAAACCATGTGTTTTTAATGAGCATATCATTATTGTATCCATTAGTCTTGTGCAGTTTGGTGAAACGCTGAAATTAGAGTGAAACTTGAGTTGTTGAAGGAGCTCTGTATTCTCCTCAACTGTTTGGTTCAGGATATCAAAGTCAAATCTATTTGACTAACAAAACCACTGCAGTCTCACTCAGACCTGCAAAAACTGCAGCAAACAAACCTGCTTGCATTTAATTTACAAAAAATAAATATAGATTTTCAATTTTCTAATAAGGCACAAAGGATCGTAAGTTACAATAAGAACTTAACTGATTATCAATTAGATATTAGCTGAATAGTTACATCTTATCATCGTATAAATTCCTGATTAATGCATATTTAATATTAAGAGCAAAATTCCAGTTCCTGAAATGTAGACAGACCTAGAGAGAGCATGTAGATAGACTGTTATTTAAATATTTCACTTTTGGCTCAAGGAAACTCTGAAGAGCATTTTAACTGTTTTCTGATGTTTGATTAAAAGATTATTACTGTAGAAAATAATCATATTGATTAACAATGAAAGCTAGAGGGTAGTACTTAATTTTGTGGGTAATAATATATTTGTATAAGTCCTCAAAATCTAATGACAAAATGTGTTGATCGTCCATGCCTGACAGAACAGTAGATAAGTGTTTGCTAAACTGAAGGACTTAATGGGAGAACAATAAGCTCATGAAGCTCAATGCTTGGGCAAACACTGATGAGAAGTACTAAAAGTGCTAATAATGTAAAGCTTGAACATCTGCATTTCCTGTGCAACTCCATGTCAGAACTCCATCAGCTGGTAAGAAATTGGACCATGAGCTGAAATTATTTTGTCCACTGCAGTTTCCAAGATCAAGAGTGAACTTCACCTTGACTTAACATGGGCGGTAACACTTTTAAGTATCATATATTTTTAACTAATTCAGTTCCATGACAACTGAGCAATCTCTATCTGCTGATGAGGACAATGCAGTGTGGTGAAAAGCTCTGGATTTAGCCAATAAATAGATCTTAAGATTGTTTTGTAAGATTCTACTTGCAAAGCCTGACATTTATCACTATGGATATACTGGGATCAACTGTAACCTATAGAGGTGAACAAACTAGGGGTTGCCTGCTCATGAAAAATTCAATGAATGATATCCTGCAGCTTTTGACCCCTGACTTTTCTTGGTATCTAGCTCTTTAGTTCATAGGAACTATATGGAAATGGTGTCAAGAGGAGGGTTTTCAAAACAGCGTGATTGAGTGAACAGTGAGTTGCTACATGCAGAACTTATTACAGATTAAACAGCTCTGATCGAAGCTCAGCTACGTTCAGGCTGAGCTCAGGTATCATTTAAGCACTTACCACCAATCTATCATGGCCATTCTGTGTTAGCAATTTTAGCGGCAGCATGAGAAATGTGTGGTGAATCATTTTTTTTGAACCGTTACACAAAACCATTTTGCCTTATGGTAATTTTGAGTAAAAGCAAACACTCCAATTGAGAGGCACTTGAATCAGCATTAATACAGCAATTAGCGAGGCTATACAAGTGCACCCAGCATCTTCTTAATCCTGCAAATCGTAGTAATCGTCTTGAAGCAACGCTGTGATATGTAATTTGCTCCACAATGCATTCATTTCGGAGGTAGTTTAGCCTAATGTGCACCAAGGGTGAAAACCAATCACCTGCAGTGCTGTCGTTTTGAATGGAAAGAGTTTTCACTTGTATTATTTGTGCATTAAAGGACATGATGCTACATTTAAATTTGTCGCAGCATTTCTGTGCCATAAACTAAATGTTGGCCAACGTAATCTAATACTGCAAGGTGTTCCCAGTCACCCGAGGCGTGTGAGGATGTCTGTGAAGTGACCAGCATAGACACATCAACATGTTGAGGGTGGGCTAGAGACAACGTAACTAGACACCATTAAAATACAGTGTTCAACCACAGAGAGGGCTTGTTGTCTGTGTATAGGGTTTCATTTACACAGCAAAACATGCAACTTCAAGCAACGCGCTTGTGTCTGAACCACAGTGTTCTGGACAGATCAGCGTCCTGTGGAGCGCTACCAGCAGGTCATTGTTGTGGTGTGAAGAAGAGAGAAAGCTCATTTAAAAACAATAAGTTGTTATAAATGCTGCTGTAACATCATTAAATCAAAACTTGAAAGCATTTTGTCACTGAAAAAAAGAGCAAAGAATGGCACTAAAAGTAGTTCTCCATGGAAAACATGTTTTCTCGCACTCATATTCCTCAGTTTATTTACTAAATCTGCTAATAGCTTTTGCATACTACATTAAATGGTTTGTTGATCTGTTGGAAGTCCTCCCATGATAAACCCTGATAGACAGATGATCTGTCCAATCACCTGCCCTTTTCCAAACAGTTTCCAAATGCAACTTCCTGAATGGTTCAAGGTTACAAACTGTCTGGTGCATCAGGTTAGAAAAGTTGGACAAATCACTAGTGCTGTCATGGTGACTTTCAGAGTCAGATAAATGATCAATCACAAATTCCTTCATGATGTAAAAAAAAGTATAATGTGTCGTAGGGAGGGTGTGACATGTCCAACCAGTTGTTGCTCTTTATGGTTTGTTAACAATGGAAGAGCATCAAAATCAAGCATACCGAACTGCATAAAAAACATACCAAATAGTCATTTTTTTAACATGCCAACAAAGTATGCTAGTTAATGGGACTTAAATTCATACTGTATAGATGTAGAATTCTTGGAAATTAGCTGAAGCAGGGGCACTTTAAAATGATTTATATGCAGCATGGGAAAAATCCTCAGCTGCAGTTTTGAGTGATTATATACGGTGTATTTGCTCTGCAAGTGTTCTTTTGGTACCAACAGTGAAATTACTTGCTCACCCATTGAATTGGAGTGTTAACACAGCTTTCAGAGGGGATATCTCAAAACATTGGCAAATAAAACCAGAATTATCTTCTTGGCTTGATACCACTTAAAGTAAAAATGGAAAAAAAAATTAGGTGAGCTGAAACTATATAAAAGTAAATGGCAATTTCTTTACAAAGTAACTTTCCCGAATGCTGGACAAAACTCAATATCCTCGCTGTGAAGTTGGTTTAGGATCAGAAGTGTTGCCAGAGTTGCACCTGCTGAATCCACCGTGGCACTTTGGCCTCTGCCAGCAGGCTGCTGCTGAGCACTTTGTAGTGACAAGACATTACCTCGGCGGGCGCTTTGTTAGCAAACAAGGAATCTGTTGCTGGAGCAATCTACTCATTACTTGTTAATCACTTGAATGGGAGGACCTGTTTGTGCAGACACACATAGAGCAAGTCGCACATGCACAAACACATTTCAGCGCGAGCGTGCTGGACTTTGTTTTCCGCCTAAGCACAGATGTTATTGTGTTCCTAATGGTGCTTGAAGTAATTACACCCTGTAATGTTACTCGCCGTCTAGTCCTCTCCAGCAAGCCTCAGCATGGTAGCTCCGATGTACCATACATACACACCATTCTCCCCACAAATGACTCCATTAGCCAGAATGCTCATGCTACCACTTCCTTTGCAAGAATATGAGACATGCTTCACCAACAGCCTAACTGGCTGCATACGAGGGTTAGTTGGACAACGGGAGCAAACACACAAACAAATTATTAGTTATAAGAATAGTTGGATGCCTGTGTGTGTCTATGTGTGCATGTGTGTGAATGTGAGGAGGAGAGAAAGAACATTGAAGTTTAGAAGACTTTACACTTAATTTTTCAATTAAGTTTTTGTCAAAAAGCTGCATGAAGAAATAGGCTACAGATACTTCAGTCTATTAAATATCTAAAGCAAAGAAAAAGTTGGGTTTGCACATTTGCCGTGTTTGCAAGGGGAGAAGTTATGTTCTAGTGATGTGCCATAACCCAGTTCTACAATGTTTCACTACTGCACAACAACCTGCAATGTCCGTCCATTCACTTCTTAGCTAGTCATTCTGCTCTGCTAGAGCAGAAATGGGTGCTCGACCTTAAATACAGAGTTTCTAAATGAAAAGAAATCGATATCAAAACAACTCTAACATGATCAACAAAGTTCCCTACAGTTTGAATTAGTAATTGATTGAAGATTTTAGCCACCAGAACATCTGACCATGCCGTGACACTGGGTTGTCCCAGCCTTAGGTCAAAGGATGCCCTAAAAAAGCCCTCTAACCTTTGAATAATCTTTAAAAACTTTATTTAGCATTTTATCTCTTCTATCTTTTTTGATGTAGTGTTAAAAATTTTTAACCCCCCCAAAAAAAGGTTTGCATCTGAAGCTATTCTGCCTCCCTCCAATTCACAGCATGTGTGTCACTTCCTCTCTGACCCAACTACTTTTCAGCTCAGGATGCTTTTTAAGCCAAAGGACGCACTGTATTAGACTTTTTTTTTTAAAAGCTAAAGCTGTGCTTAAATGCTCTGAAGTTAACAGACCAGACGGCTTTAAGACCTAGCTCTAACTTTATAGTTGGAAGTGATAGAATGTATGTAATATGACAGAATTTTGGTGGTGGGGCCAAACCTTGTGGCAGTGTGTGGGAGTGGAAAACTCTTTGGCCTTGCGTTCTGCTCTGTCTTCTGCCAGTCAGCGACCTGTGCTCAGTTGTGGGTGGACTTTGAAGGTCATCTCGTCAGGGCTTTGAGCAAGACACTTGGTCAGCCTGTTAACCACATGAGTTAAAAAGTTGTCTCTAAGGATAGTAAATGTTTCTGTTCTGAGAGAAATGTCTCATCAACTATTGGATGGTACAAACATTCATGTTTTCCTTATAA
This sequence comes from Ctenochaetus hawaiiensis, assembly GCA_029783645.1. Classification (NCBI taxonomy): domain Eukaryota; kingdom Metazoa; phylum Chordata; class Actinopteri; order Acanthuriformes; family Acanthuridae; genus Ctenochaetus; species Ctenochaetus hawaiiensis. The sequence continues at coordinate 5,749,658 of JAPZDY010000015.1, read as the reverse complement.
TTAATTATAAAACTGCTAATCCTGTGACTTTATTGATGACCTGTCACTGGTTAACTCTTTTATAAAAAATAATATAAATATAACTAAAGATAATTTCCCCAAACTTTAAATATTACTAAGTAAATAGTAACAATCAAGGGCATTTATTGTTATAGTATAGGAGAGATTTGAAACTAAGTTTCGAGGGGCTTCAAGTAAAGTGTAGGACCTTCAAGCATTAAAAGGGGCATAATGTTGTCTGTTTTGCCTTCTTACACCACAGGATAGAAATGCATCTTTTACTCTGTCTCTTCGTCTGTGTCGAGGCGAGATGCAGCACAATCCAATATTAATGCACCTCAGCCAGTGTGACTGAGATGACTGCCGCTGTAAGACAGTTTGCCCTCCAGAAAATTCTAACTGATACCTCCTCTCTCCAGTCTCCAATCACCCTCACGACCCGAGTCTTCAAACCCCCTGAGGGATATTTGGTTAAAGTCATTTTTTACTCCTGTGTCTACGTCTCTCCTCCACCCTCTCTCGCTTCTTCTCTCTCTCCTCCCTTATCCATTTGATGTCACAGACTTGTTTATGATTGAAGCACGTTGCTCTGGTGTCAGCCATGCTCCAGGGGAGAACACAGCAGGACACGGGCAAACAAAAACTGTCACCTTCTAAGAGGGGTTCAACAGACTTTGGGGTATAACCATGTGTTTCTGTGTGTGTGTGTGCTCAGCGTTCCCTCTGGGGGTAGACATCTTATCTTAGCAGCGTCAGGGAGAAAATAGGCCAATATGATGGTGCAAAGATGTGCCGAGGGTAAGAACGGAAACAAGACCTTCTGATTTACCTGCTGTGACAAGACCATAGGGCCTCCTGCTTTACTGTGCAACCAGCCATAGTGTTCAACTCTGGGAGACACAGGAAGAAGGAAGCAATGGAGGATAAAAAGATATTCTGCTGCACAATTTTCCAGAATACTCCTGCATTTCACAGGTATACATGCTATGTGTATCTGAGGCAGTGCAAGAAACTGAACTGCGGTAACTGGACAAACTGAAAGTGTGTGTTCACGTTTTCCAAAAACCTGGATAGGTTGTGAAATAAACCATCTTTAACCAGAGTTCATGTTGAAAGCACTACAGTTAGCAAGTCACTAGTTGTCAACCTTACACCAGATATCTTTCCACTTGGCTAGTTGTCACCATGACCTGACCCTGGATGAGCAGGGTATTTCAGACCTCAATAACCCAACAAGGTTCTCCATCTCCCATGAGGCAATTCCCATTAGGTTTGAGTGCATCCATAGGTCACCTCTCTCTTCCTGGGTTGTATGTGCATGAGAGACCTCCAAAGGAAGCAACCTAGGAGGTCTACTAAACATGTCAACACCAACTCAGTTCTATTTGATACAAGGGACCAAGAGTTCAGCTCCGGATGTTCGGATGTCCAAGGTCCTCATCCTCTTCATAAGTCTACGTTCAGCTAACATATGGAGGAAACTCATTTCGTAGTCTTGTTCTTTTGGTAACTACCCAAAACCCAGGACCATTGGCGAAGGTTAAATCGAAAGCCCCCTGTTCACCATAACGGTTTGGTACAATGCCCACATACATACGTCAAATCCCAAACCGGAGGTAGCAATTCACCATTTTCTGGCAGACGACTACAGCTTCAGACCAGGATGTGCTGACTCACACTTGGCTGCAAAACAGTCCAACGCATGCCTACAAGTTCTTCATGCCAATGAGGACAAAATTTGCCTTGAGTCTTTGTAGATTTAAAAAAAAAAAAAACAGTATAAAGTAAGTAAAAGTAAAACTAAAGCAGTGGCGGAACTTTAATTTTTAGCCCTACTGTAACATTGTTGTATAAATATTTGAAAGACTCTTGCCTCCAAGATTAAACCAACTAGTTTGTGTTGCTTTTACATGTCAAAGGTGTTTATTGCTGCAGAATGGCTACACTCACAGGCAAGGTGAAAACTCTCTGAAAACTGTCATAGAGGGCTACGACAGGAAAATGGAGCACACTCTCGGACAGACTCTCCTCAAAGGCATTCATCCTGTTGCACTTGATTGTACACATCAAAAGTGACAGAAGTAGCTTTGTGAAAAATGAAAAGAGTGCTCGAGAGAGGCGTTCAAATCAAGCTTACTCTCTCCCCTTTCCTCACCTAGCCAATCAAAGCGTGAAGTGTGTGTGCTTGTCAGTTGCAAATATTGTCAGATCCTCCAATTCTGGTGTCAGAAAATTGTGGGGCTGAGGGGATTTCAGACGCCTTTACAATTCAACAAACGTTTTGTTTGAAGCATGCAGACAGGTTAAGTCCTCGGTCCTGCAAGTGAAATGATGGGGTGATGTTTCAACATGTACAGTCATGTTCCTAGAACTACCGTTGCATGTATTGGCTTAGAGGGATACCAGCCACAATGGTCACTCGAACCATCCATCCTGCTGAGGATATCATGGCATTGAGCTGTGTAAGCAGGTCTGCCATGTAAAAATTCAGATCATTTTGGTCAGAATCCCTGCTTCTCATCTCCCTGAAATAAAGTGAAATTTTATATTTCTATGCTGTCTCTGAAGTAGCCTACGTTTTTCTAGCTGTTTCTAAAAGGAGCTACCATGTTTCCCTTGAAACATTTCCTTCACCATTCATGTTAAATTGTAGGTTTTTGCATGGCCAAACCTGCATGTTGAAAAACAAATGCTACTTAAGCTTTCAGTCTCTTATCTGCTGAGCTGCTTCTGAGCTTTACTGTATCCACCTTGAGTGTGTTATTCATACAAATGGTCAGTGCTTCTGACAGCAAAATTGTGCATCTCAAAGGAGCGATCCGCACCAAGCATCACTTTAGGCTCCCTCACGCTACCTGAGTTCTCCTTGATGGGTGTTCATAACACTGACAACATCAAACTGCCACCATGCAGAATGTAAGGAAACAAGTACTGGACTTAATTTGTATTCCCTATAAACTCCCCCTTCCCATGGTGCACTCACAAATAGATCTTTTGAGTATGTGAGATGGAGCCTTGTCCCCCCTGCTTCCCTTAGCTCTCTGGGAAAATGAAGCCATAGCAGGTCTTCCAGTGCCCCCATCAGGATCTTTCCTGAACCTCCAGCCCTCCTCCTTTTATTCTCTTTCATCTTCTATATCTTATGCTAATCTTATGTGTTCCTTCCTTCTCTACCAAAACAGTATCTCTCTTCTTCTCCTCTTTCCCTTTCTTTGCAGCTCAGCCGAGGAAAAGCCCGCAGTATTGCCAATGGGGGTGAAGCCATTAAGAAACGGCAAACAGACATGGCTGGTTCTGCAAACACTGGTGTGCGTACAGGTGGTGCAGAGCTAACAGACAGGAATCATTACACTGTTCCACTCAGATCGCTGCTGTTCCCCACTGGGATCGGGCTTCCACAAGCCCCACAAACACATAAGAGTGCATACGCGCACATAAAAACAGATTAAAATCCCAGATGGTCCACAGGTACATGAAAAAACATAAACACATCAATGTATGCACACAGGTGCGCACAGGAAGTGAGTGTTTTCAAGAGGGATATTATTGCTTTGTCTCAGCAGCACTATAACTCATGAAAAGAGGACAGCTAGACTGGGAGAAATTAAATAAAAAGATATAAAGAAAGAAACAAAGAAACGGAAGACATGCAGAAGTGTGTGTTTGTGCGTGTGTGTGTGTGGGGGGGGGAGGTTGTAAGTTAAGAGAAAGGCAGTGACAAACCGAAATCTCCACTTGTTATTGTACCTGAGGCCAGAGAGTCGGCTCGCTCTGCAGCCTGGCTAATGGTGCGACATTCACCAGCATATTTCACCGGACACATTTACATTTCCTACTGCTCTGACCTAGTCATAGCACATCTCTCCCTCATTTGTCCCCTACATCTGTGTGTATGCGTAGATGTGTGTGTGCATGTGTGCAGCAAGAATAATGACTGCATTGATCAGAGACGTCCCCAATGGGTGGTCTTGTTCCGTCAAGGCTGAGAGAAAACGAGAGGAAGAGAGAAAAGAGAGCAAGGCCAGAACGGGGTGCCCTCTGTTGCTGCCCGCCTCATCGCATTAGCCAATCAAATATCCATCTTGGCTGTCGCCTTCCTGCTCCATGCACATTATCAAAAACTAATCTGCTGCCATGTTTTTATCGCCTGTCATGTCTCTGCTCCCTCCCTCCTTCCTTCATCATCCCTTGCTCTCCAGCTCAAAAGAATCGTCTGCGGCGTTTTCACACTTTTTAGATCTGTGGCTCATTTACAAACCTGGGCAAAACACGACTGATGGGCAAAAAAATTAATGGAAGAAAAAAAACAAGAAGAAATGAGTGGAGAAACAGCAAATGCAGATTATTTCATGCGGGGCATGAGGGGTCACTGAATGATGTGAATCATTTGCTGTGGCCTTCACAGTCACTACGTCTCAACCCTCTGGGAGATTTTAAATCGATGTGTTAGACAGCACTCTCCAACATCATCATCAAAATGCCAAATGAGGGAATGTGTGTTGGTAGAATGGAGTTCATCACTTCAGTAGACCCACAGATATTTAAAGAATCTATGCCGAAACACCCTGAAGCTGTTCTGTAGGCTCACTGTGGCCCTGAATTTGACTCACTGAGACACTTTCTGTCAGTCATTTGTACAAGCAGATGCTATTATTTGAAAATATACTCATTAAAAGTGTTTTTGTTTTTAATGATGTGCTTAAAGTTTACTGCAGCTCGGATTTTTCCAGCTATTTTTCACTGAAATGAAGAAAGTTTTCCATTGTAACCATAGTTGTGCTGCAGACGACGTAAATGTCCTCTGAGGTTGAACCACATATAAGATCCCTGGTTAACAAACATTCCAACTATTGTAAAAGAAAACACACAAGTACTATGCATGTTTAGAAATTTTAAAAAGGTAACTAAGACGCTTCTACATCTACTTCAGAAAAAAATTGAAGTTTTTAAACCAGCAACATGATCAGTTGTAGATACTAGTTATAATATTGGTCAAACTTATGATTTTTAATAGTAAACATCTGGTTTTCATATTTTAAGACCTTTTGGATCAAACCACTGTATAGCTGAAACTCCTTGTTTTAGATGTTAAGTTTTAAGCAGTTCCCCAAAAAGATACTTTTCCTCTTTAACTTCTCACATGGTTTCATTATATTTCAATTCATCCTATAAATTATCTAGCGAGCAGTTTTATTGTCCTTCCATTCCTTTGTAGATTTGTTTATAAGTTTGCATGTGTGTTTTCAGATCAAGATCAAGGTCAATTTTTATCATAATATCAAAAAATCTTAACAGAAATTGTGTGTGATCATAAAAGTTACTAAATTATTAAATGAGGAATTGAACTTAAAGGACACATGCAATATGGCTGGGTTGAAAGCAAGCACTGAAAAAGGAAGCCATTTTGTTCATTCTCTCAGGTAGGAAAAATGATTGTACCTGAGGGTGGCTCGTTCTTCCAAACCAGGAGTGCTTGTGTTGTTCTGCCCGACTCCGGTGAAAATAATTCTAATTCCAAATCTACTTTTTTCTGCATGTTTTGCAGCTGCTTTACTGAGATCGAACTGCTGAATGCCATTTTCAAACGACAGAGACATACTACTTCATGATAAGACTGGCCTTGTACTTGACTCTCTTGCTTATCTGCCACAGAACCAAGCTTGAAATGTATCAATTGTAAGCATGAGTTGCAGAAATGTGTAGTGCTCATACTTGAATGTGCTGTCATTGTCCGTCATTGCAGCTTCTGTCATCTGTTGATGAGCTGCAGTCTGTCTGTGCTCTCTCTGCAGCTCAGTGCATGTGACGCATCTTCTGCTTTACTGAGGACTGAGGCCAGGAGAGGCAGAGAAGCATGCTGGACTGCAAACTGCAAAATTGAACTGGATCCACTGAGACAGTCTAGCATTTTTACATATTGCATTCAATATACTGCGTTTTGGGACATATTTAGCCCTCTGGCATCATAAATACTATTGCAGTGTGGGTACAGGAATGCAGTAGGGACTTCTGACAGCCACCTCCTCACTGGGTGTTTGCAACACTCCACTAATCATCCGCCAATCAGGGGAGGTACCAGGCAGGCACCAGGACTGAGGTAAGATCAATATATTTTACTCTGATCTTGAATGTCCTCACCCATCGTCTGTTACAGGGTGAGTTCGTGTCACTCTTCCCACACGCCACAGGAGGCGAGGAACACATATGCCGATGGCTTCCTTCTGATGACACTGAAAATAAAGTTGTAAATAGAGGATTTAGGCATCAATCTTATCTTTGAAATAAAAAATAAAAAAAAGTGCAACACTTGTGGTCTGACAGCTCCAGAGTTCCATTAAGATTTCTTCTAAATTTACAGTGAGAGCAAACTGCTACAGCTTGCTGCCCACAGAAACAAGGCAATCACTCACCTCAGCCCCTCAACACAGCACTCACTCACACACACACACACACAC
>JAPZDY010000015.1:5725073-5739584 GCA_029783645.1 Ctenochaetus hawaiiensis | reverse complement strand
ATTGCACAAGGGCACGTAGGAAACAAATATCTGAAACAGTCATTGCCATCCTATAAGGTTCTATGCCAATGATGTTCACTACTCCAGTAAACAGGTCAAACTTATGAGTCAGAAAGCAGATGTTAAGTGAGAAAGATTCAAATTACCATTGCAAACAACTAATTAGTTATTTTAACGTGACAGTATGGTAAACAAGACTAGCTAGTTACCCAACCATGTTGTTGTACCCTATATTTTTTAAAAGCATACAGCATGAGAGATGATAACTCAGGTGTCACAAAGTAACGCTAAGTTCAGAAGGGCGGTCCACTTCTTACCACGAGTGTAGCTCAGTATAATTAAAGTTTATGAAGGTGTTTTAAAGTACTTTTTTTCCCCTCTTCTCTATTTGTTAATGCAACAGCCCCCTTTTTCAGCAAGGGAATGATTAAAATCTCATCTTATACTTTCCATGCATCATGTGCCTGTCTGTCCCGATTCTCTACCACGAGCAGGAAAAGAAAACCCCAGTGTGACACATGGGTGATGACGGGGGTGAAATTTCCACTCCGGTGCAGGTGAACTCAACGATTCATTAAAAAGAACAAGCAAGTCAGCAGGAGTGCTGTGGCGAGGAGGGATACTTGGGCAGCTTGGGGGGTGGAGCGAGGAGAAGAAGAGAAGAAGAGAGGAAGGGCAAAGAAAATGTAGCTAGCTTTTCATTCATCTGGTTAAACAGTTGGTTGGTGGGCCAGAAGTCAGGTCTCAGAGATCCTGGGCTTCATCACGCATGACCGCCAAATCATCACATGCATGGCCTGAATGTTCGCCCTGAAAAGGCAGATGCGAACGCTGTAGAGTGTGTGTGAGTGTGCGTAGTGTTGGACAGGTGCACCAGATGTCTACTTTCCACTCCTGTGGCCATTGTCACTAACATGCTCTGGTATCACAGGAGAGGACGCAGGCCAAATGGCAGACGCAGGGACCAGCGTGTCTGGGGCTGGCCATGGAGAGTGAGGCGGGGGGGCAGCTGCTTCCGCCTGGCAAGTGACCCAAGTAAACACCTCACAACGCAGCAACCCTGAAATCCGTCACAACTTTTTCAAACAGGGGTCAAAGTCAGTTGGTTGCTTTATATTTACCGCACAGATATGAGCGTGGTATCATCTCATGTTCTGCTAAGAAAGCACACAAGTTCAGTTCTTAAGATGTCAAACTGTTACTTTAATACAACCTTTTCACAACTTACAATTAGACAAGTAGTTAGTTGTTGAAAATCTGGTTTTGCAATGAATGAGAGTCATGGATTATTTTAATAAGGGCTACTATGATATGGTTACAGATTAGTCAGGAACCCGTTTTGTCCTCTTTTGGTACCAGAAGAATGATAGAAACTCCCAAGCACTGTTTGTAGATTACTGCAAAAATATTGAGGGTCATATTCATAAGTAACTTTTTTGCATATGATCACCTGAAAAAAAGAATATTTGTGTTTTCATTACCTAAGAATGAGCCTTTTACATCTATGAAGGGAGCGGGTTCTCTATAAGGGGGTCCGCCATATTGAATTGCATGCTTCTGCAGTAGCCCTGTATGGACAAAGCAAATACTGGCTCCAAAAAAAGCATTTTGTGTTTTTCTGTGAGTTTGGTTGCCACAGTGGGTTCTTCTATATGTTTGAAAGGCGAGGGTGAACAGTGGATTATTCAATGTTAGATGGCACTGAATCCTACATGCTGAACCTTTAATATTGCTCTCAGCAAAAACGGTCAAAAATCAATGAATGGCTTACAAAAGGCTTAAGATTTCCAGGCTAAACAGAAAAACAAAAAAAAAAAACAGAAGAAGTCAGGGTATCATTAGCATTGTTGTCTGCTGTGAAATGCACACGTTCTCGCTTCCTCGATTGTGACTAATCGTATTTTGACAGAGCACCCAGCACCCAGCTGGTGTATAGGCAGTATGGGGTAGCACATCTGCTATCCTTCTCAACTTCAGCCTGACCTCTCTGAGGGAAGCTGACACACACGCAAACGCACACACACACACGCTCACACACACACATACACACACACACACACACACACACACACACACACATTGCAGGAGGGCGCCATCCCACGCAGGGTAGCTGAGTGAGAGAGCTAACAGCCTGTGACCACGCTGTAATTATGAGCTGTTTTCTAATTATGAAGCACTTCAGTGGTTCTGCCTTGACCACTGAAACTTTTTTTTTTTTTTTTTATATATATTACTTTATAGCCTGCAGGACCAATGACAAAAACTTATGATGAAGGGGGAGGAGGAAGAATGGTGAGGAGACAAGCAAAGTCAGTGGAAAAAAAGACCGGACAAGTTCAGAAACAAGAGACAGAAGGAACTGAGGAAAAAGAGTTAACAAAGGACAGTGAGACAAAAGCTGCTGTCCCTCAGCTGCAGTCCTCCCAGCAGGGTTTTCCTCCAAGAGAAGTGGCAGTGAGCTGCCTGTAAAACTGAATTATTGCACTGTTAACCCTCAATCTGTCTTCATTTGACCGTGCTGTAAGAAACTGTATCAGTAAAGAAGCCATTGAGCTCCTCAGAGTTGACTGTGGAAATGGGGTGGAGCGAGGACTAGGACCACTAAACATCACCCAACTCACGAGCTGGAGTCTGGGAACGGCCAAGACTGAAGGCAGCCTCTCTCTCCCACCCTCTCTCCCCCTTTTTCTGCAGATCTGTAGTAGGGTGCAGCAATGAGAGGTGACTCATGGCCGATTGTGATTTATGTGGTGGAGGGTTCGGGCGTGCAGGATGTGGGCCGGCGGAGGGGAGAAGATGGATCCGAGGCGTGACCGAAGGAGACAATCTGATTACAGCCTTCTACCTCCTTTCATCTTCATCTTCAACACTTGCCGGTTCACTCGCTCTTTCGCCCACATCATGTCACTATGGTAACCTGGAACCTGGTAAGAAGCCAGGCGCCCAGAATGACCTGATGGTCAGTGCAGAGATGGTTCATGCTGAGGGTGTTTATGTTTATGAATCCTGTACTCACGGCAAGGAAACTTGCATTTTGAGAGAGTAATTGAAAGGATACATGGTTGCAGAGGAAGAGCAGAGAAAGTTTTCGTCAGAGTTACAGTCGGATCACTTTGTTGTGACCTCTGTGGTTTAATGAAATCCTCTAAGGTTTTAGATCCAAAAACAAAAACTCACTTCTTCTCAGTCGCAATGTTTAATCTTAAAACACAATTTATTCTATTTATCAAGTGTAGGACCATTTGGCTTCACTTTTTGGCATCTTTATGTGACACATCATCATTTTAATGAACTCCAATATAAACCTGTCCATGACAATACTGGACGCTCAAAGCAATGACTCCACTTTGAGCCAGGAGAGCCAGGAGAGCAGGACTCAAGTCCCGATAAAACCAAAGGCCATCTCTCTTTTCCTGAACATAATCAAGTAGTTTATTATCCACGAGTTAGAAAAGCTTTCATGCAAAAAGACTTTGCACATTGCAGACAGATGCTACAGGGGCACCCAGTGCGTTAAAGTGACAGCAGGGGGTTCAAAACAAGCTTCCGTACGTGACGAGCGGGGAGTGAGAATTTTTTTTTTGATACACTAATTACTTTCAGTGTTCCAGTTCAACCAACATTTTCTTTCAGTTTAAACACTTTAGCCGGCATTTTATTCATTTTCATGTGAACCTCCGAGCTCATTTATCATTTTTCCAACCTCACTCAGCTCTTACACTGAAAAGACACGTTAACTACTTTTATTTGAACAGTTTCTATTGCAAATTTGTACACACTAACACATATTTTTCTCAGAAAATTTAGCCTTTTCCAGTACAAACTGATTTTCTGAAGCTAGTCAGACCAAGGTAAATCATACTAAAATAGTTATGATGATGTCAGGTGATTGATTATGTCCAAATATGTTTTCAAAAAACACACTTTGCTGCATTAGAAAGATCTGACGATGGAGAAGCAATATGTTCAAAAAAACATGTCAAAAATGGCAAATGATGAGTTTTATTGTACCGCTAATTTACAGACCAGTAGTGAGATAAAGAGAGTAGTTGATTGATCAATAAACTGATAAACTGAAATTCATAAAGCAGCCTACAGATTTTAGTAGATCACTGCCAGTAACTGTAAGGACTAGTCTTGTAACAGATTATATATCTGTAGGTATGTATGCACATTAACATCTCAAAGCCCGCTGAGTCCTGCTGTGTTCTAAGACTGCCACCAAGTGGTGAGATCTGGTAATGTTAATGCATATTTCCTTATTTTTGCACTGATTATTAATCCTGAAATCAAAATATTAATTCGGGTTTATGTAAAAGATGCTATGTTAGAGTTGTTTTTCATGTCAAAAGTCATGTTCCTGATGATGTTAGGGGGAGGAAGGAGGAAAGAGGAGAGTATGGACTTAGCTGGAAATACAACAGGTGATAGGGAACGGTTGTTTAAAACTCAAACACTTTCATTTACTCCCTAATATGCATATTTACACCAGCACAGACAAATGCTGACCACCTAACACAGCCATAATGATAAAGGTAAGCAGTTTTAAGTGAGCAGCCTGCTCTTCACTAAATCTCAATACAGACATAAATGTGAAGTTGATTGTCTCTTCTGCCACCCGGAGGGAACGGTGAAATGTTAGTCTACTCTGGATTAGATCATTTATCACTATCATCAGTACGGTGTGTATTACAGTGCTGCCGAGAGATGTGAAAATAGCTGACCGCAGTGTGCAGTCTACTCCTGACTAAGGCTTTGTACGAGATGCAAAAGTGCAAAAAGCCTGCTTTAAAGGTGCTGAGTGTAGCAGCTTTAACATAAATAAATCATTACCACTTTAATCTGAGACATTACAGACACTTTGAAAATGAAAGTTACAAAGTGCTTCACAATCAAGGGCGGCGGAAAGCTGACAAGGTGAGACTGAAAACAGACCGAACGGAACAGAATGAGCTGTGAAGAATAGAGAAATAAAAGAGAGCATAAACAGAGCAGGTGGAGAGAATAAAGATCAAAAAACAAAAGCCTACATAAAGGTCTGAAGTCTCAGAAAAGCTCATCTAAAATAAAATCCAAGTCGCATTGAGTCACTCATTTGTGATTAAATAGTGAGGTGGAAAAAGCACGAGCAGAAAAGTTCTTGATGAAAATTGAAATGTGTTTGTAAAAAGGACTTGTTAGTTATTAGAAGCAGGCTTAATTTTATTTATCAAGCAGGTAAAGGGCAAGTTAAACCAAACTGAAAAAACATTCAGGACTGTTAATTAGCACATCACTTGCACAGACATGCACAGACATCAGAATGACCTCGGGTTATGCCATGTAATTATGTGACTCAGCAGAAGCATTCTCCTCTGTACAGCACTGGCATTAGAGCCAAGCGAAGCCAACAGTTCCTTTAAACATCCAGAAGCAGCTTTAAATCAATCAACCGGGAGCCAATCTTTTTTGTTTAAAAGGCTTGAGAATAGGCTGTGTTAAAGAATCAAGAAATATATTGCAAAGATAGGATTCTCTCTTGCAAATGGGTCATGTTTCTATGTAATTCTTGAGGAAAGGGTCTAAAAGTGATTTTTTTAAAAATGAATAAATCGGTATAACAGTGAAACAGTGGGACTACAACTAAATTCAATGTCTTCTGAAGAATGTGGGCTGTAATTTCCCTACCTCTTACAGATAAAGAAGACTGCAGAAAGTAGAGCAAGAAACTCCTAACCTGACCTATTTACTCCATCTGAAAAAGATGAAAAGCATTTTCTTAAACATTTGAGAACACAGAAACCACAGGGGGCAAGATTCAAGTTGGTCAGGAGAAAATTATTTTAAGCAGGGTGTTTATATCTCTTAAATCCTGCCTGGAGGGGATCTTTAATTTTTTTTTAACCATTTTAAGTCAGTGTCAGAACAAAACCTTCCAGCTCAAGAGTAATAAAAAATCTGAGACTTTTAGAAATTGATTTTATGTCTTAGGATCAGCAAAAGTTATTTTTAGTGAAAGAGGTCTGAGATGGATAACTGAATGTGCCTAAAGGGCACAGACTTAGTGGTCCAAGATGCCAAGGTGCCCCCGAGCCACAGCATCTGTTTGAGGTGACTGTTATTTCTTTGTGAAAGCCTATACCACGAGACATAAAACTGCTACTAAAGGGACACAAAGCAACAAAAAGACAAAACGACTACAAAAAGAGACACAAAACAACTACAAAAGGGACACAATGACAAAAAGGCAGAAAACAACAAAAGGAGACACAAAACAGAGATACACAAAAATGACTTCAAAGAGTCACAAAACAACGATAAAGAAACCCAGTAAGACCACAAGGAGACACAAAAATACTACGAGGAGACATCAAATGTTTACAAAGAAACACAAAACAACTATAAGGACACAAAAAACAACCATAAGGAGGAGCGAAACAACTACAAAGGGACCTGGCTTTTTTAGTCTGGTTGTGCTCCTGTGAAAGTGAAGTGGGAGAGGCTTTTTCCCTCATTATCAGACCATGGACAGGGTTCTTACTGATATTCCAGATAGTTTAAATAGTGGAAAAAATACCTAGCAAAAAGACTATTTTTTTTCTCCTTAAGTTAAGAAAAACTTCTGTTGCACGCTAGAACATCTCTTTATTTTAAGATTTACAGGATTTCTAAAACCCAGCACATACACACGCTTATTGACAGGTAAGTTAAGTTAATTAACAGAAAACATATGGATGAGTAGACTGATCTAGACATACACGACACAACACTTCTGTTCACTTCCCTCTGGTCTGAGTTAGGGAGTGTATCTCTGCTATGGACCCACTTCCACCTTCCTTCCTTTGGGTGTGACATGAATAACCACGTTATGATTACCCTCAGCTCTGTGAGGCGGCACAGCCCTCCAACTCAAGGAACTTTGCGTAATTAAAATCAAGACAGCAAAAAGCTTGGGAAATAACTTGGGGTGTCAGGACGGAAGAAAGAAAATGAGAAAGATGGGAGAAGATGAAGTGAGGCAGCCTGTGAGGGGTCCTCTGTAATCTGGTTTGATTACTGTGACAGAAAGACGGAGAAAACCAAGACGGACAGAGTGGGATGAGAATTTAAAGACACACTGTGCCTTTTACCCCAAATAACATCTAAGTCGGTGCATGAATTCTCAAGAATCATGTAATGATAGTGACTACACTGCACAAATCTGGCTCATGTTTACTGACTAAACTGATGGAGAAACTTCTTATGTCCTTCAAAAGCCCCATTGCTATTAAGATATTGTTTCTTTGTAACTGTTTGTTCCTCCCAGGACCACCTGGCTCAAAGGGATTTAAATGTATGGACATTCAAATCTTAGTTTTGCTTTTAACATCTAAGTTACCAAAATGCTGCCTTTAACTCACAATTGGATTCACCTGCTATGCTCAGTACATTTCCTGCCTGTGGCCAAAAGTATGACTGAGTTACAGCAAATAGTCAAAGGACTCAATTAGTGAGAGTGACAAGTCCTTCTTTGTTGCAGTTTTGTGATTAAGGTGTGTAAAATGCTTTTATTCTTATAAAAACTATTTTGAATGGGACATAAAAGGGGCAACAGAACAGAAGCAATTTAAGAATTCATGACATGTGTGAAATACCAACGGCTCAATAAAAGCATTGTTATCGAGTTTGAACAAAGACCTTAAAAAAAAGAAGACAAATCTAGATTTAATCAACAGAAGTAATTTGTTTTTGTCAGCTCGAGAAAAAAAACAATTCAAAAGGGATTTTCATAGTTTCATAAAGGACAATTAGTTGTAAATAAAATGGTATTTTCACAAAGAGAATAAAAACTTTGTCTTTGTCAGTGAGAGAAAAAAACAGAGCACCTGCTGCAGATGTGCTTTCATGGGCATCATCTGCTTGTGTTGGTTCACACCAATAGAAACAAACATGCTGGATTAGCTCATTAGTGGAAACAGGTGTGGCGCCATGAGTTTGTTTTATAGAGAAGGGGTTTAGAAATAAAATGGGACTTCTTGTTATAATAGAAAAGTTATCTTACAACTTCATTTTCTAAAACATATCTGTAACAATGAACAGTCTGACAAATCTGTGTTGAGGTGTAAAATCTTCGTTGGTGCATTTTTTTACCCACAGTGAGTTCTGTCACGACCTGCAACTGGCAATCAGCAGAAAAACAGACACACCTGTGAGGAAAAGAAGAGTGGAACGCTCCACCAAACCAACAACCTTGAAAGTACACTTCTAAAACAGTCACAATCGAATGAAATAAAATTATATTTTAAAAATTATATATTACATTTTTATTTGTAACAGAGTATCTGCACTGTTGTCTCATTATTTCTACTTTGGAAAACATTTTAGCTGTTTGCCACTAACGACTGATGATCAGGTGAATGTTTTCTATGGTTTTGTTACTACAGTGACCCCTTACACTTTTCACAGTAATCTGACTCAATATTATTATAAAAATATGAAGAATGCAGCTTTAAATAGTTTACAGAACGCCGTGGTAAGTTCTCAACATCAGTGGTGAAACTGGTCATCAAGGGGAGGGCAGTTCGTTAAAATAGTATGTTAACACAAACTGTCTATATAATGTCACACACACATTCTGAATCGTGTGTTAACCGACAACCAGCAGCTTTAACCAGCTTTTACCATGTTTTCCCTGACGACAAACAGCGGCACATTGTACAATAAACAGACACACTTAAACACACAGACACACAGACTCACTATCGGATAACCATGACCTTAGATGTTATGTGCAGACAGATGCTCTTCTCTACACTCGCTCTCCCCATAGAATTTGCTGCTCCTTTAGAGAGACTGGAAATATGAAAGCAGCCGAGTAGGAATGTGAGGTTATCAGATAAACAAGAAAACATGCACTGTGCTGTTTATTGGTAAATATTTAAGGTATTTGTGCTCGCTTGTAAGACTGTTGACATAAAATGAAAAATCATAGAACTTTTCTCCTAAGAAAATGGATTGGGGAAACACTGAAGCATTTCAGCCACTACGTTCAAAATACTGATCCTCATCTTGGTGGAAGCAACACTGGTAATTAGTGATCAGTGCAGTCCACTCTCCACACAACCTGCCACCCTCTTACACACAAACACACTCATTTTTGATTCAGTGATCAGACTTATTCAAGTCTTAAAAAAAAAAAAAAAAAACCCTTGGCTGCACAGCTAATTATCTTCAGGAATGAGTTTTTTTCTTTTCGGTGCTCAGCTCACCGAAACATTGATGCAAGTTGAAGCCCGCCCTTTGATGGCCTAACAGATCTGCTTCTGTTCAAGGAGGCAAACATGCTTCAACAGTCAGCAAGACAAGAGAACAAAAATTAGAACATGCCTTTTGAAAACTCCAACAGCAGAGATACAAAGCGCCGGTCGTGTTGCTTCATTCGTCGAACGCTGGGTCGTGACACCGCTCAGTTATCTGTGGGAGTTCTGCTTGATGCCTTCCCCTCCCTCATCTTAAACATCTGCCAGTCAGTCACTCACATATACTCTCACACACACACACACACGCACACAAACACACATATTCTCACACACCATCCCCCCGTTTACTCCTCAGACGTGTGCCAAATAAACATCATTAAAGGCAGGCGGCGGTTGCCCCCATGCGACGCCCACCATGCGTGTCGGGTAAACACCACAACAGCTTATTAGCATCCAAAGTCATCAAATTACTGTGTGTAAGTGAAAGTGTGATGACTTGTGTGTGTGTGTGTGTGTGTGTGTGTGTGTGTGTGTGTAGGCATGTGCACCTGTACTGTAAGGATTATAGATGTAGAGTAAGAAGAAATATATTTTCACATGTTCATGTGTACACTGGAGTGTTTATGCTCACCTCACTTCATGCATGGGCGCCCGTAGTATGTGGCTTTAAGCTATTTGGGGGGGGTACAGTTCATCGTGCATTAAGCAAACTTCTGTTTAAATATTCATTAGCGGTCTCCTCAGTGGGGTGCAGCAGGTTGAGTGAGGTTGAGCTCATTTAAACAGCGGAGTGAGCTGAAATGGGAGCAGAAGCTCTGGAGAGGGACGCTCAGATGAGGTCAGTGGATTTCAAACCTTTGCAGCGGTGACGCAAATGTTAAAAAAAAAAAAAACATTTGAAGGTTTACTTGATGATTAAGAAAAGTTTTAAAAGAGTTTAGAAAGCCTTGGACACGTTTAGTGGAGTGTATTTTTGTTGGCAGCAAAGAGATTTCAAAATAAGGAAATTCAATTGTTTTCTTGTCGGTAACATCTCTCATTAAAACACCAAACCCAGCAACAAGTTCGTCCTTCTTTTGACACTCAAACTTCACTTACACTGTCTTTAGCACTTAGAAAGCAGCACATTCACTACAACTGAAGACACGGATCTTTAAAAAGAAATAAACAAAAAAAGTATTCTTTTCGTTTCATTAAAAAAGTACTATACAGCTTGGTACTGTAGTTTTAAGCAAATGCTACTCACACAGGATCAAGTAGTATATTTCTTAAAGACTGTTTTTCAGAGGCTTTTAAACACACATTTAGTGTGCTAGTTATGGAAGCAGGTCAGGGTCGTGTTGTCTGCAGACAGCAATGAAGGTCTGGCACAGAGGAAGAAGCTTTAACAAGCCTTTGGTGCACAGGCAGTACACTGTTGAATAATTTGCCTCAGCGAAATCCTCATTAAGTGACTTGGCTCCGATTTAATGGAACAGCATGGGTGGAGTGGATACTGGGTAATACAGGTCATGTGCTACAGACACCATGTACATATAGGATCCCAAAATGATACAAAAATGACACATTTTAGTATCACAATATGGCTCATCAGGTCCAATTAAGTTGAAGGGCTTGAAGGGCTTTATCAGTAAATCACTTTCATGCCTATCACATGTGCAGGGATCAAGCAGGAAGTTAGCTAACTCAGCCAGAAAAAACATCCTTGATCCAAACATGCAGAAGTCTGAAAAAAGGTTAGAATTTCATTTGAACAAACTAGGCACAAGTTTTGAACGTTTACTGTTTACTTTGTGTTTTACTGAAGCCACTAAAATATGGATCAGTGACACTGTTAAAACATCTAACAGTAGCATGCAAAGAAAATTCATTAGTCAGTAAACTGACTCAATAACGTCTGTTCAAAGCTGTATCCAATGTTCAATAAAGTTTGCAAACATAAGCTAACATTAGCAACCATGAGCCACTGGTCATATCAAACCAAGTAAGACCATGGGGCTCAGAGAGTGTGCTTAACTGAGAGTTTTATTGCTTATGAATGAAACATTTAATTTGCAAAATGGAATGAACAATAAAATGTAGCCTGCAATACAATGCAATAATAATATGGCTGAAGGCCCATTTGCAGATAACAATTGAAAAATCCAACACATTAAAAAATATGGGGAGGGCTGCTGTGTGGTTATTACAGAGTGTTTCAGCAGCCAGATGAGTGTGAAACAAGATTTTCCAGACAAAAAAGCCAAACACCGTTTAACACAGAGCCGAGCAGAGCAAACAAAGAGTGCCTCATTAAAGCGAATCCAGAGCCGAGTTGCAGCAAGAATTCAAAAGTGCAAACAAACAATTGCACAACTTTTTTAAAAGAAAAAATATTATGGACTGATTGTGGGAGACTGAGCTTCAATTATTTGATCTCAGACTATTTTAAAGTGTGTTTTGCTGCATAAACTCCAGCTGCACCGCTGTTAGATCAAATTCTTAAAGCCACAGTGAGGCTCCAGGTTGCAACAGCAGAGGTAGCAACTCAGCACACACACGCTCCCTCCTCCACTTTCACAGTCTTCATTATACAGCAAACAGCTGGAGGCCTCGGGGAAGGTCGTGAGTGTTTATGTGTGAGAGAGTGTGTGTGTGAGTCCTGAGGGAAGATTTTGGACCTAATTGGCATCGGCATGTCAAATGTTGCCATGAACCAAGCTGGCACCCCTGTACGTCAAAACTTCCCAACTAAACGGAGCGGCGCGTGAATGCGAATAAGTCTGCCGACCCCTGAGTGACTTTTAGCATCCCAGTGCTGCAGGCAATGAGGATGGAGACAGGAGGACTGCAGGGATAAAAAATCAGTTTATTAAAATGGACGTGCAAACACTACTCCGACTGGTACAAAACCTAAAGTGACTACAGGGAGGTTGTGGAAATCTAAATCCCAATAAAATTATGTTTTTTCTAGTGGAGGTGAAGCACTTTTATCTGTCTCATTTTTACACATTGTGTATCATATATAAAGCTATTTTTCTAACCCTTATTGACGTGTCTGTTTATACAAATTCTACTGGAATAAGACTATATGATAAAGCTTTATCCTCACAATCCGTGTTCTGCAGAGTTGATGATCTGATTAGGCTCTGAAACACCTCGCTGGATAAATTTAGATATTAATGAGGAGAAAAATGATTTTCTTGAAGCTACTGCAGCTCCTTAAGAAGTTAAGATGCAGAGCTCCCATTAATACTGGCCATTATGTGGAGACAAGTATGCTGACATGGAATTATTTGCTAATGAATGTGAATTAGCTTAATTAATGACCTAATTAACATAACTGCTTATGTTCAATACATCACAGAGATATGGGTTATGGACATTAAGCAGCTCAAGTGCAGCTCATTTATTATGGTTCCACCTAATCTATATTGCATATTTGAATAATTAATGATATGTTCAGCTGTCTGATGTGTGATATTTATTTTACTTTTTTAAGATGTTTTATCATACATATTCTCCACTTATGCTTAATCTTTGCAGGCTAATGTTAGTGTTGCTATTATTAGGGACTGTATAAAAATTATTGGAGGGGTCAGAATAGGGACATTTTCATGAATTTTTATTCTTTAGTTGAAGGGAGGGAATTTTTTTTTTCTTAAGGAGGAGGAGGTTCTTATCTCAACAAAATTTATATATTTCTTTTATTTTTTCCCTTGCAGATTACTTGCTAATAACACGATCAATACAAAAATGATAAAAATGGTTACCCCCGTACATATCCAAGTTTAATACAAGTCTTTTGGTACCACCTTGTGGCCACGGATGCATACTGTTGCATGTGAGAATACACAGACCTAATGATCAGCGTTATGTGGTCACAGCCAGATCTTCTCAAATACACCTGGGTATTCATAAATCATGATAAAAAAGACCTAGAATCCAGTACATCAGGACCCAACTGGCACATGACTTACCATCGTAAAATACTGATCCGAACCCACACAGGTCCCTTGTCAGATTTTGGGTCCTACGGACTGGGTGGAACCTTGAAGACCTCTAGTTAAAAAACACATTTGAACTTTTCCAACATGCTATCAAAGACTTTGGGCTCTTACAGGTTTAAAACAAAGACACCTAATTTACACAATATACATAACTGGCAGAATCATGCTTTTCATATTTAAAAGTGACTGTCCAGTAAGACTTTGTACATGAAGTGGATGTCATGTAGACATCTGGTTACATCTATGTCACAAAACGGTCAATAAAACATTGCAAAAATATAAGTAGATTTATTTGTTTTTTCATAATGCAATTATATGATCAATATTTCCTGGTTTGTAAAAGATAGTTTTAGACGGACAATTCTTGTCACCACCAGGTCACCATCCAGACATCCACCTCATAATTAGTGGGGTAAGCTTTTATCCATGTCATGTCACAACTGAAAGCCTGACAGGTGTACCAGTAGTGACTGAAAGGGTGTTGGGGACTTTAGTATGCCTAAATTTCCTGCCACAGCCCTGCATCTGACAAACAGAGGCTGACTAATTTCTAATTACCTATAGTTATGGGCAATGCTTCCATCAGTCATTATCGCCAGCCGGAAGCTTTTATAGTTTTTCTATGGCTGGTTTGTTTGTCTCTCGTGCTCTCCTGAAAGCCCTTCCCAGTTCAGAAAGCCTCATTTGGCTGCTGTAAAAACAGTGTGTGGTGTGTTTTGTGAATTAGCAGACAATGTGGCCCTGCAGACAGAAATAGCTGCTTCCTGTCAGCGTGGGCGTACCTCTCGATGCAGCTTTGTTGTCTTCATCACAGAACAAGCAAAAGGTTCACAGGGAGGGTAGATCCGACACCGTATCTGCATAAAAAGACATATCATCCGTAAAGACAAAGACACTTTGCTGTTGCTCCTTGGAGCTGTTTTGGGTGAGAATCCAATTATTGGAGTGTTATTGAGCCATGTGCTCGCTAAACGTTGATTGGAGTTCTGATCCAGATCAAATTTAAACAGCTAATATCTAGTTGTGTGTGACAGAGAAAGATGAAAATTACATTAGAAAGAGCAGGCCAGACAGCTTATATTGCTGCATATTTATGTTGTGCATCCTGCTGACCGAAAGAAAATCATTTTATGTTGTTTTTCTTTCATTGTTGCCTGTATTAATATAGATATTCATTGCACACATGCACTCTATGAACTTGCCTTTATTTGTGCGCATTTTATAATAATTGTCCTAACATCCCTGATGAGTGCGTTGGTTAGACAAGCAGATGTATCATGCAAAAAGAGAGACTGTGTCAGGGT
>JAPZDY010000015.1:5699296-5711829 GCA_029783645.1 Ctenochaetus hawaiiensis | reverse complement strand
CATATAAAAAGAGGTGAGGAGATTTTTGGATCAGGGATATTCTCAGGAGAAGGGCTGTCCTGCTTGATCCACTGACTGACTCACTGACACAGAGACAGAGGAGATGGTGTAGCTCCTTGTAAAGAAACTTTTTCAGGTATTAATTGTCACACACACATTGGTCTCAAAAGCTGCCTGCTCCTCCTCTCTGCTCCGTCTCAAAGGAGTATGTTGATTTCTTTTATGCAGTCTGAGATACAATGATAGAAAATTATCCCCTGAGAGAAGATGTCCCACTTACTTCTCTGTGACATAGAGCACTCCGTTTCTGATGTAGTCTGTAGGCATCTTCCTGTCTCTGTTTATGAGGCAGCATCGCCAGCCGTTCTCACACACTGAAAACACAAAGGACAGAGAAGAATGAGATGATGTCTGCAGAGTCAGATATAAACCTGAGGCAGAAATTTCTGTTTATTTCTCAGCCAATTTGTGACTCAGCTGATTTGCCAACTTCCAACCAAAAGGATGGATTTTTAAAAGCTAGAGTAGGTCCATGTTGTTGTTTTTTATGCTGCAGTTTGTCCCCTCACCTGACAGAGGGCGCTCTGACTCCTGCAGGTTAAAGATCTCATGAAAAGCTCCCTTCTTGGTGCTGTGGGAGCGACCTGCCTCCTCCTCTCTGCTTACCCCACATGGGACAGTGGCAAGGCTGCTCCGAGAAACCACCGGCTGAACCTGGAAAGAGACGGAGGAGGAAGAGAGAGGCGGAAAGGGGAGAGGAGGGGACAGGAAAAAGGAAACGTGACAGGATGACGAAGGTCAAAGAAAAATCAGGGTGGAGGAGATAAAATGGGCATGCCGGGAGGAAAAGGAAGACAGTTAGGAGGAAAAGAATAGAGCAATGTTGAAGGAAAAGAGGAAGGACAAGGAGACACATTTGAATTCAACCATGTGTACACATTCTGTAGTAAAATCCAACAGTGCTGCATATTCCCAGAGCTACTGGGAAAAATGGCCAAACTGAAACAGCTCAACTGTCAGTATTGCATTCTGTGCTTCTCTGCATGTGCACTTGTTCGCAGCACATTTTTCTTACATGCAAAGCAGAGAGTGAGGCCATACATTCATACATAGTGACGCTTTGTAGACAAAAAATGCTTGTTAGTTAGTGGAAAAAATATGATTGGACTTTAATTATTGTACAGACTTAGAGACACAGGTTTAAAGGCAATAAGCTGACTTTTGAAAAATCAGTTACATTTTAAGGTTAATTACAACATGTAATGGAGAATGGAAGGATTTAATGAGCTAGTTCTAATCTGCAGTGGGCACTGGGGCTTTCCTATGGGCATTTAAACTATTCAGTAAAAAACACTGCTACCTCTCACAGCATCTAGGTCAATAGATCAAAATGTCAACAATATGGGGACTTTTATTTAAAAGCAAACACATAAAGAAATAATGTTAGAATTATGTATAATATTAAAATATTCAAATTATGAATCAGACTACAAGTTATTGTGACATTTTGATCCATTTTGGCCACAAACACTGACAGCCTGACGGCCAGTCTTGAGGTGTGTCACACACCACACGCACACACAGCACACACACGCTTTGAGGTGAGCTTGCAGCACACCCAGGCGCAGAACAGGAACCAAAGGAAAACACACCAGAGTCCCTACCTTCTCAATGCCAGAGAGCTGAGAGAGAGAAACGACAGAGTACACATGTGACACAGCAAAGGCACACACACACACATGCTCACACACTCAGTCTCATGAATGAAAGAGACACACACACTCTGTGGTGTCCTCACAGAGAGGGCACGTTGTGACAGTCTGATCTGAGTTTTAATGTATTATTAATAAGAGGCATGATATTTGATACTTTATTGATCTCCTTTCTCTCTTTGCAGCGCCACTGGGGGGTTCAGTGATGGGAGGGCAGACTGACACTTCAGTAGGTGGATCCTTGTCGACATGAAAGATTTGAGTTGCCTCACAGTTAAAGGATGGTCCACCATCTCTCCCAGTATTGAATGAATAGATGTTCTGCAGTCTTTACAGTAATATGTAATTTAGAGGTTTTATTTAAGATATATCAAAGATTAGCTCCCTTTCTAAATAAGCTCATATTCAAAATCATAGAAATGCTTATTCCTGTTACTTTGCTACTGAAATGCATGACGGACAAAAAAACTAGCTTGCATATTATGCTACATTAAGCCAACGTTATTTAAGTATTCCCCCAAGGTTGGCAGATCTAAGTTAACTATAATAATTCACGTCATGAACCTTTCATATTTGCACCATTTACCTTTACAAAGGGGTAAAAAGAACGGTCCTAACTTAAGGAACCAGATAGGCAGAGTAAGGAAAAGGAGGAATGAGATGAATTACATTGATGTTGCAGTCTCTTGACATGACATCACATGTAATTTTTGTCATTCATGATTATCTCTGCTTTCTATTAGGTGAAGGCAGGGGAATGAATCTGGCAGTATGATTGGTCAAACTCTCCTCTCAAACAGGGTCAATGCTGTTATCTTGTGCTTTTACACTTGGGTGCTGCCCCTGCACAATTAAACTGACAGGCATGACCAGTTTTCTGCATTATTTGGACTGAAAAATCCTGATGCATTTTAAACATGTTTTCATTAAGAAAAAAATTTAGATTTCCTGTGTTAATTGTCTGTGTGCATGTGTTTATCACTAAGGATTTTGTGTAAGAAAGTAGAGAGGAGGCAGTGAACAAGGAGAGATGGCAAAGAAAGGTGCAGATGTGGTTCAGCTTTCTGTCCTCTTACCCGTCGTGACACAGTCGCATTGGTCCTCTCTTTAAGCTGAGGGTCTGTGGGGAGGCTGTTCCACACGATGTAGGGTGTGTCGTACTTGTCTCTCAACTTCGGACAGCTCTTGAAGAGGAAGTCTATGATGAAGAACTTGATACCAGCATACACACCTGGAGGACAGAGGATGAAAGAAGGAGAAAACAAACAGAAAAATAAAAAAGGATTAAAAAAAAATGATATGGAACACAAGGTTATCATTTAAATCTTATACAGAACTGTTTTGGGGATAAAAAGGCTGTGAAAAACTCTAACTTCCTCTGTATCTGCTGATAAAAGTTGCTTCAAGGCCTTTCAGTTTTCAGTTCAAAGTCTATTATTTTCAATCTCAGTACCATTCATGTTGCAAACTTTTGTACAAACTAAAGGTTAAGTGGGGATTGAGTGTACAAACAGAGTACACTTAGACTCATCATGTGATAGCCAAGATAAATACATAAATAACTTCCAGAGTTACTAAGCAACATTAATGCAGTATGTGGCAGCAGACAGTGGCTTCGAAAGTTTTTGTTTTCACAACCACAAACTTATGGGAACAGTCGTGATCCTTATTGATGAACTGCCGTTTTGCAGATGTCATACTTCAGTTGATATTGCAAAAACTGATTTACTAACACAGTAAAAAGACAAATAGAGAACTGATAGAAATATTCCGATGCACAATTCCATTTCATGCTGTGACTTGTGAGTGCTTTTGCCACCAAAACAGTTGAATGAGAGGAATTAAGAGTGGTTTATAGGAGGATTAGCAAGCACTATATCAATAGTATCTGGGATGCATTGAATGTCGAATGTGCAGTGTCCTTATTTGTTTAGTTCTCAGACAATTTTGTACTGTTAATAAAAAACTACATGTAGCAGCTATTAGCACTAACAAATAAGTCTGGTTTACCATCACAAACTGCAGCGTTCAACAATTTAACCCAACTCTGAGGTGAAGAAAACAACTCTCTGCTCAGCCTGTCCTAGAAAACCCTGCACTCCCCTCACTGTCTTGTGCAACATTGGCTTTTCCAGGAGCCAACTGTTCATCAGAGACACAGTGAAACACACACTTGTTGCTTGTATACAGGCAGGAGACTGTACAGTGCCCTGTTTCCAAATAAAATAATTGTCAAGTATGTTTCATATTGTTCACACTGTATGTTCAGTGAATGGTTCGGCACAGAATGCTGCATCAAAAGACCGAAAACAGTGGCCCCTTTTAGAAAATTTTTATTTTAAAACTAAATCACAACCTAAAGAATAAAATCAAATCAGATGATGAGATTCCTAAAGATTCACTTCTCTCATTTTTACCATTTTAGGCTAGCCTGTTAGCAAACAATTGCTAACTGGCACCAAACAAAAGTGCAGATGAGTCTAACAGGACTGCCTTAAGTTTTGTATTAGGATTTGATTAAAAATTAAGGTCTTTGCAATTCCTTCGATGTAGGACAGGAATGTCAGTGCTTAAATTTGTTTTAATAAATAAGATGTCAAAACATGTAAGCCTAAGTGTGGTACTACAGAAAAGGTCAAGGGATCATCGAAGACATTAATGACTATAAAAAAATGCCATGGCAATCCACTCAGTGGTTGCTGAGATATTTCAGTTTGGACCGAATTGAACCAAAGTGACTCACACATCAACAAACCACAAAGCAAAATCTGCTTACAGAATGCAATTTTCAATATCATTTACAGTTAAATCGTCTGCAGTGCATCATCTGAGCATCTTCAAAGGATAAATGAGCTCACAGCACTTTGGAGACACTTTTTGTATAAAAAATAAGAATAACTAAAACTGTCAGATAGGCCTGCCATTAGCCTGCAGCTGTCCCTCACAGGAAGAGGAAAAACACTTACACAAGTGCTATATGAATGCATTTGTTTGTGTACTGCGTTGAGTATTAAGGCTTGCATTCTTTCAAGGGTCAGTGCAGTGTGCATGGTACGTCAGAAGGATAAAGAGGCTTTGTCTGTGCGTGTGTATTCTCTCACCGATCATGAAGCCCATTAGTTTGTATGGCAGGACGCAGGAGGAGATGAAAGTCACCCACAGGCAAATGTAAAGTTTCCGGGTGCTTTCCGGCTGCACCCACATGAACAAGCTGAAAAATGAATGCACACAAACAAGGGAGAAAAAACCTGAGTAAAAGTTCTTTAATAAAAGTACGTTTATACACCTGTTGCTTTTTTGACCCTAACATTTAGTAAAACACAACATTGTACTTTTACTTACTTCTTTATCTTCTCCAAAACATCTGCCATCTTACCAAACAGGTTCTGTAATGAGAGTTTAAGTACTATATAAATCAGACATGTTTTATTATCAGTGTTCGCTGACTTGAGAAGTAACATTAGCCGTGTTTTACCTGTGCTTTTTGTGCAACATCAAGTACAAGCTGGAACTTCTCAGACACAGTCAAGTCTTCCTTTGGAGGCTCCTTTATAGAACAAAGAGAAAAGTTTGAAAGGGACATATTTACGTCCACTGATTCACGTGTTTTCCTCCTGACACACAGAAACAGGAAGCAGTGAAAAAGGAAGTGGGAAGCCATCTTACCATGGGTTCAGAGACCTCAGGCACAATGCTCCACTGGATCCTCCAACCTCTGCAAAACAGGAAGAAAATGTACTTAATGTACACTTTTTATGAGGTGCTTTGTTCGGATAAATTAGGTCACTAAGCCACTCTTCAGCCTCCTGAGCATGTGAGTGTAGCATGTTCAAAACCTTCACCACTTTAAGGGTGACTTGGTTTAACAGTTTGATAGATCAAGTCAAAACAAATGTCTAACAAATACTTATGTGCCCTCATTACACAACGATCACCAAAATGCCCTATTTAATTATTTTTTTTCCTTTTTGGTGTTGATGTTGTTAAGATGTAATCTCTATCTGTTGCAGCTCTTGGCACAACCTAGTTGGCTGTAATGTAATGTAAAAATGATCATAAATTCAGGAAGAGTAAAGAGTTACGTGTAAACTTTGAGTGTTTTGAGTGCTTGAAAGGTACATATTCAAAAAATTTCCAGACTCTCAAAGCCTTCATCATCAAATCAAAGAATGATAAAATGTTACATGAATGCAAAAACATCAGTAATTCATTTATATCTACAGTAATCAATACACTTGTCACTTTGTTTTAGCTGTAAACAGCTGTTAATATAAATTTTAGATGCATGTTTAGGGGATCATTCTACTCATTATTATGTAGATAAAACATCAGATTATGTTGAAATTAAACATTTTCCAGCATATTTCTAACCTTGAAGGCATGATGGGTAAAAATTGGTATTAGAGACTTTGAAGACTTTGCAGACTTTTTTTGTCAAAGCATTTAATAAACTGGCAGCAACACAGTAACTATATAGTACAAAGTTTCCTTTTGCTTTTCAACTATTTGACTGTTGACTGAGAAAGCATGTTTTTACCTGGCGATGAGGTAATTTAAGGACAAGCGCAGGATAGCCAGGAAGAGTAACATGGGAATGGCCCAGCCATGCCAAGCAGCATTCATGTAGATCTGCAGGCAAAAGGAGTTACAGCACAGCATGAGACAGTTTAACAGTTGGTTTATTGATAACTTCTTTTAAAAGATAGTTAAAATAATAGGCATTAAAATGAATGCTACAGAACTGAGATGATTTGGGTTTAAATATATGAATTCTTTCCACTCATTGAGGTTGAAATGTCAAAATTTGAACCGACTGATTTCATGCAATGACTCACTGATAACAGCTTATCCACCATGACTCAAAAGTCGTAATTTCTTTAGTTTTAAAAGTATTTCTTTAGCTGGCACTCTTGCAACATTGTGGTATATTTCATATCCACCAATGTTTTTTTTATTAGCTTTGCTGCAAAACTGTGGGGCGTCATGAGTGAAGGAAAGACAACTTGGTGACCAGATGAATATAAAAATTTGCTTCAATGATGATTTAAACACAGACTTAAGCACTGAATTTAGGCCATTATTAATGCTGGTGGAAGATGCCATCAGAGTGATTCTTAAACACTAGAGCAGGATCATCTCTAAATACTGAGGGGACCTTGGTGCGTATGGACACAACCAATGGACTGAATATGCTTTTGATTAATCACTGACTCTGAACATTAATAAAGATCTGATCAGGCCTCTGTGGTCCTTGGCAGAACCACTGTTATCTGTCACTGTGGAGCAATTTAGCCAATTTATAGATCCCACTTTTTGAAAGCTTAGAACTTAACATAGCTCGGTGTGTTTGCAGTTTGTAACATTTATCATCAACTAAAAATTGTATCTCAAGACACAGCAAGAAGTTGACCATAATATAGCAATATGTTAGCAAGATGACTCACAATGAAGGCAATAGCTGAGGTGTAGACAGAGTGCCAATTAGATAAGGCTGAGAGGTTCCTTAAAAAGTTGGTGACAGGTCTGGCTCCTCGCTCTAAAAAAAAAAAAAAAAAAAGGACATGTAATCAGTATTTTTTTAATACACAAAGGTATTGTGTGCTTGTTTTTGTCTTTTTTGCTTATCATTGCCGATTTATAGGCACCAGTGATCAAAAAACCTTTTAAAAGGTGCCATAATGACCGTCTTTGCACTATTTACAGTAAAATTGAAATATAAAGGTAAAATCACTACTGTGCTCTGTATTTACAGGGGTGAAATTGACTAAAAATTGTGGGAGTGCAAGAAGACATAAAACTGTTCTTAGACCGGGACCTAAACCAAGGCTACTAAGTAAAAATTTTAGGAGTATTGCTGTTCGACCATATTAGACTTACAGGCTACATATTGAACACTGTACTTTACATCATAACCCATCAGTTATGACTGGTTCAAATGGTTTGGAGCAAACTGGACTACATTTTTAAGCACACTCAAATAAAGCCATGAAAGTAATAGTGAAAAAATGTACTGTAATCGCTGTTTAAATCACAGAGTACTTTTTGTACTTTTATTTGAGGACAAGTCTTACTTTCAAAAAAGGTTATGGGTGGGCAAATATCACTTCCCATGTACTCAAAGTAAATGTAATGTTTCGGTTTATAACAAAATATTAAGCACAGAATTGATTGGTGCTGTTGCTGGGCTGCAAAAACCTGCTCAAAAAAATTATATTGGAGTGACAGCAAAGTAAATATTTTAACTGTGCTTCTATAACAGCTTTCTACAGCTTTCTCTATTTATTTGTGTGTGTTTTCAATACTCACTGAGTCGCCTCATATTTTCTGTTAACCTGGATTGAAAAGAAAAAAAAAAAGTGAAGGTCAGAACACACGCAGATGCTCACGTATCAAGGCACGCACATACAGGAAAAAACTGCTTCATCTGATGGAGTAGGTGGTGACAATTTGGCCTTCATCAGCCTTGCATGACTCACTTGCTTTTGCAAAAATGAAAGAAAGGAGGAACAGAGAAAATGGGTGAGAAAAAAGCTTTCAAACTTCCTCTGTCCACTCTCCCTACTAAATAAAGACAGATCTGCACACATCATCTTGTAACCAACACATTTCAATTCAACGGCTACAGTGCCTCCTTAGCAAAGGGACAAACCAAAGTATTTGATTTTGATCTACTGTGCACACTGAAGATCTAAAATATGATTCTATTCTTCAAATAAAATACATAAAAGGTAACAAACCCTCATGCCTGACTACTAGAGAGAGCTGCTGTTGGGATGCACACCTTCAGTACTCCCCAGCTGCCGTCTGGCTGTCTGACTCCACATCTCCTTGAACAACCACAGAATCAATACCCGAGGACAGACACTTGATGTTCTATTCCAGAGCCGCACTCACCCACCTTTTAGCACTTAGCGGTTCCTCAGCTTCCACTGTGCTTTCCTCTGGCTGGAAGCGAAAGTCTTCGATGTAAACCCCGAAGCGTTCATACAGCCACTTCTGCAGCCGTGAACTCCAGACCTCCTTCTGCTGTTTTTCTGCTGCAGAGAAAAAGCAGAGTTTGTCGACACTTTAGATTAGGCTTGTTCACCAAGTGGTATTAATGTTCCTACTACTTGATTAGTTTTGCCATACACACACAGGTTTTCCTCCTTTCACCAAAGATAATGTGTTCTTCACAGGAAAGTATGAAACCTCATGTAGGAACATTTCTCTAATGAGTAGTTAGTGTGAATTGTTTTGGGACTAAAATAAATTATACATAAATAATAAATCTGGGATGGAGAACTACACTTCCCTAAAGCTAAACAGGGATTGTCCAATCAAATGTAAGTTTTGGCAAACTCACTGGCTATTCCATATCCTTACATTTTCTTTTAAAGTGAGGAACACTTTAAAATACAGTAACTGAATCATATATCTAACCATCATTCAGCTTGTCAAATGTAGGACCCTTTAAAATCTGTTTCACTTTTTTCGGATTCTTAATTTTGTCCAAACTTTGTTATTTGTGTTTTAATTTTTCTGAATTTTGTGTTTTCATATGTAAACAAGTTCTGTCACAAGAAAGAAATCCTAATCATGTTGTGGATGATAAAAAAAAAAAACAATTTACTCAGAATATATTAAAACTTGAAAAAATTAATTAAAAAAACCTAATGCAACACATGATTAAAAATGAGCAGGAAGGCCTTTTCTTTTCAGCAAGGTTTTCTTGGCTATTAAATTAAATATTGCACTATTTTTTATCAAACTGTGAACTAAGTTGACATTCTGCTAAGCATACCTTATTTTAGATTGTTGCTGTCACATGTCAACCATGATGTTTGCCTGTCACATACTATAAATGCTGTGTTTGAAATTTTAACTGGTGAATGATATATATAATGATGGGCAAGATGCTCATTTTGATGAACATTAACTGGTTGTTTAAGTCAAGAGGGAATGAGTGGAAGTTGTTAACTATCTTTTACCGGCATTTTTGTAGTTGGATGTTTGGTTGGTGTTATATATCTTACAGAATTCCATGTTAAAACTGAAGTGTTTTCAAGCTTTTGCAAAGGATTCAAATTAGCGACCAAGGGGATTCTCTATGCTGTGAACCTGTTTTAAGATAATAACAGAATTTAAATTTAATGGATCATCAGTGTGAACAGCATTATGTGCATTGTGGTAACGGAGAGCTTGTCAAGTGTAACAATGGCAAATAAGGGAGGAAAGGCTCTGCAAACGGTCAATTACTTATGCTGAAGTGCCCCTGAGTGAAGAACACTGCCCAGCTGCACTGATGTAACTGCTAACTACACACTAACTGACACTAATTGACTGAGGTTGTACTGAGCAGCTACCGTCAGTTACTGTGTAAATGTGAAGCCATCAGCCCAAATTACTCTGTTTGTCCCCTCTCTTTCATCTGACAAATTACACTCACTTTCTCTGTCCTATTATCCACACAAACAAGTCCAAACACACACACTCACTCTTAATCCATCCTGAAAAAACACTGACGCCCACACACACACCTCCAGCACTAGCTGGAGCACAGGCATGTCTGCCCTAGATGAAGTGATCTACAATCATAACCCATTTTCCAAAATTAGCCACTCCGTCTCTCCCTACCTTTCTCTCTCTAAAGCCACAGACACATGATATCTTGGGTCAGTTTTGGGGACACGACACAGACTAACGAGTCACGACTTCAGTCCTCGATTAGACAAACAGTCCCAAATGAACTGATTTTCAGTATGAAATGCTTCTCTGAAAGTAGGGTAAGTCAGAAACATACATAAACACATAGACACACACAGGGGGTCAATTAAGGCAGACCCTGATAAACACTGATGTTCAGCTCAAAGACAGGCAAAACACACACACGCACACACACAGACACATATTTGATAGGCAGCATCTGACTGTTGCTGCATTATTTCACTTCCCTTTTACTGAACAAATAAGTTCTAAAACACATATTGTTATGGCACTAACACTGACAGTGCAAATCTGTAATAATGACAGCATTTAACCTTTAATGTTGAATATTTTTTGATGAATTAATGCAGTTTATTGTCGACTGTGCTGGATATAACTAACCACACATTACACATAGGAAATCCCTATGCATGGCACACACACACACCGCACGCTTTTATATGTCCTAAAATAACCCAGGAACACTTTAAACGCACTCTGACTGCACTCACACTGGTACACACGCAGTTCTCTTGATTCTCTCCCACAGGCAGAAGACGTCAAATTCTGCCTTTCCTACTCATTTCCTGTTACTACCCCTGGTCCCCCCACACACACGCACACGCACACACACACACACGCACACACACACGTATTCACTCTCTGTCTTCCTCCAGGGGTCTTACCTGTTCCATTGTTTGATGGCGACTGCTGTTTCCTGGGAGGCTGCGGTGGAGAGTCCTCAAGCCTTAGGGGGGCAGACAGAGAGAGAGAGACAGAAGAGAGGAATAATTTCTTACTTTCAATATTCGTTTTCCATAGTTGTGGTCACAGGTAGACAGACGCAAATATGAAGTACAAGACAACATAAACACACAATATACACACAGTTTTGCACTTTTGTATTATTTGATTCAATCAAATCTATGCAAACGTGCCACAATAGGAAGTGTCTATCAGTTGTGCTGACACTAATAAATAGGAGTAAATGCCATCAAATCAATGGAAAGAGCAGCATTTCAACAGTAAATTTGCTTTGGCGTGCCTGTTGCCTTTCATCTTTAGTGGTTTAATGGTATTCATATTTCTTGCAAGCAGCCAAGATATACCTGCCCAAAAGAGTAAGGTTAAGCCAATAATCTCTCTTGAAATCTCATTTTAAGAGGAAAATATTAATATGTTCCTTATCATTTTCTGCAAAGTTTACTTCAAACTATGTCATTTGGACAAATTATGTGGAACAATGGAAATCCTGGAAAATCAATGGAAAAAAAGCTCTATTAAATAGTGCTAGACAAATTCTACATTGTTGCATGTTCAGTTAATTTGATACACTAATACACTGACCTTTAGAGCTACACTGATAATAACTTGGATAAATTCATTGAAAGTGCAACTACTGATCACTGTCTACAGCTCCCCTGTAATTAGCACCACAATGCACAGTTTTATAACTGTCTGGTCTACAAACATGGCAGGAAAAGTTGCAAATGCCCCCGCAGTTCCTGAAAGCCCAAGGAATATTTTTCAAATTGTCCTGACGTGTCTGACGAGCAGTCTAAAACTCAAGAACAC
Source organism: Ctenochaetus hawaiiensis (assembly GCA_029783645.1). NCBI lineage: Eukaryota > Metazoa > Chordata > Actinopteri > Acanthuriformes > Acanthuridae > Ctenochaetus > Ctenochaetus hawaiiensis. Next base: position 5,699,857 of record JAPZDY010000015.1, on the reverse strand, counting down.
TGAATTTAGAATCATGGAAGATAAAGAAAGCAAGCAAATATTCACAGTTGACAGGCTAACATAAAAAAATAAACAAATAGAATTGTTGCTGATTAATTTTTTGGTCAATCCATTACTGTTGCAGCTCGACACACATGCATGAAAAATTTAAGGAAACTGTTGAATAAATAAACAGAAGAACACAATAAATGAAAATGCTTCTACATCAAAATTGAAGGAGTCACTTAAAAAATGAAAATGATGTAAAACAAAAAAAATTTTCCTTTTTTATCAAACTTCATTGAGGATTCTCTATTATTAATGGAAAAACACCTTACAAGGTCCCTTGATTGATTGATTGATTCCCTTGTTTTTCTTTTTATGTGTGCTTCTGGAAAGTGGCAGATATTTTACAGACAACATTTCAGACCAGCCAGGGGTTAACACTGTATACACTTGCAACAAACCATCTTCCTAGTGAAAGCAGAGTGTTGTAATTTTAGCCCAGCTCTACTACCTTGCTCTAGAACACTTTGAAAGTGGCTGCAGAAAAAAAAAAAAGCTTATACATCCCTCCAGCTG
>JAPZDY010000015.1:5672272-5688913 GCA_029783645.1 Ctenochaetus hawaiiensis | reverse complement strand
CTGGCTCACACTACAGGATTTTAAAAATCTTATAAGATTCTAAAATCGGGCTGTATCACACACATAAGGAGAATCTTTTAAGATTATCTTCTCTTAAATCTTGAACCCGCACACACTACAAGATTTCATCAAGATTATCGGACCAGAGTGATGCACCACGTGATCCTACGTCATCTCACAAAGAAGCGAATGTAAACAAAAGCACAAAAACTGGAGCCTGGTGCGGTGCTGCTGGCTGTAGCTATTATTTGCAGTGGAAAAAGGAAAAGGGTTGTCAACATGGGTTGTCCATTCTATAAAGAGGCGGCTCTCTCTGATTGGCTACTGTCATCCTCAGCGAAAATGAGTGACATAACCATGCCGATAAAAATCAAACATGTTTGAAAATTATCGAGGCGCCTCCAATTGTCGGGAGGGCCATTCGTGGGGCTTAAGATTGATCCACCACCTGCTCACACTAGAAGATAATCGGGCCCGAACATCGGGGCCGATCTTGGTCTCGGACCTGATGTTCGGGCCTGATTGTCGGGAAGGCCGAATCACATTAAAATCGGCCTGAGAATCCTGTAGTGTGAGCAAGGCTTCAGGGTCTAAGTGTTGTGCATGCTTTTCCACTGAGTCTTTGCTTATGTCATTAGTAACACCTTTATTTTTCCTGCTCCTTCTTTTTTCCTTCTATACATAGGACAATATGTATGCTATATACATACATAATACAATTATAAGGCAATATGTAAAGTGAGCTCTAAACAAGCAGCTCAAAAATGTATAATTTAAACTATGAATGTCTATGAATATCCAGTGTGATTTTTTAAAGTATCTGTCAGTTTCCTGCTATCTGTTTGATATATGTTACTGAGGTGTACTTGTTATCAGAGGTACAAGTTGTATCAGAATCCAGTGTATTACATCCGATAAGTCATCTATAATTACCCCACATTTCAGTTGTGCTGCTGCTTTGTGCATGCTTGTGCAGCTTTTTTGCGTGTGCTCATCTGCCCAGTGTTAAGTAGGACAGCAGCTAGGACACAGCATTGATTAGCCAGCCACTGTGGTGCACAAAGCCTGGCTTGCTCTCCTGCAGTGACCTTCACTGCGCGACCTCAAAATAGGATTGCCTCGCGCTCACTTTCACACACATCTACTGTAGGTCTTTCATCCGTTATATCACTGGGAGCAGTAAAATTGATAAACCCAACTAAAGCAGGCCATGTCTATTACACGGTGCAATGTGAGAATATGCAGTAGGAGCAGTGTAAACATTTACAATTTTAGGCCGCCAGGTCCAGGATGGATATCAACATAAACAATAATGTGAGGTGTATTTGTGCTGCTGTGTAATTATCTGTGCAAGTATGCTCTGAGCTCAGAGTACAAAAAAAAGGTCTCTTGTACATAAAAACAGAGTCAGAGAGAGTTAGAGATATCAACAAGCTGAGTCTAATAAACAGGCATAAGAGAAAAGAGAGGAGGACACAATGGCAAAGAAAGACATTTAGAGGCAAGAGTGAAAGGGAATAAAAGCGAGTGAGAGCTAACGAGAGACAGAAAAAGGAAGCAATAAAACCTTGACGCGTTAGACTTGCTCACATAATTACATGAGGTGATTTTCACTGGCAGTACCCTCTGCCATTTTACCACTAGAAGGTGGGTCAATCCAGCTTAGCTACGTCACCCATGGGATACATTGTATTTGATATATCCCTCTGCTTTTTCATCTATAACTATAATAATAATAATAGAGCCACCACAGGGCTATCACTTAAGAAAACAGGGTTCTCAGAGAGCTCATCTACTTCTTGGTGTACATAATGCAGAAATGGAGAAAAAAACAATTTAAACAAAAGCACACTTAAGCACATATCAATATATTCCCACATTTTGTCATTTTGGTTACACAAACAAACATACACACACTAGAAGCACATGTTCAGTTTTATGCTGCACAGATGAACCTGTATACATGTAATGAATGACTGGCTGATACCTGATTACCTGAGCACTGAAAAATTGGTGATTGAAATTTGTCCTTCAGTGAAATTGGCCGTTTTAGCTTTCGAGACAGTTAGACCAACCATTAATTAAAAAGGTTCCATATAAAATGCTCTTAAAATTTCTAAAATCTTATTAACCCAATATATACTACATCATATTGATGTGCAGTTTGATCTCATATTGCCATTAATTTGATTTGATCACTAATTTAAAATGCCCCAATACAGTACATGGAGATACTAGAAGAATAGCTATTATTTTACAAAAAGCTTAAGAAAATCTAGAAGTTAACAACTTTATTTTTGATATTGACAATCCGAAGCTGGCATGTCATTAATATGTATAAGGAAGACAGTCCCAACAACATGACAGACCTTTCTGGATCTAACATAAGGCCTGAATAGGTAAGTAAAAACTTGCTCATGTGGCTGGTACCTGAATTTACAAAATCAGAGCTTGATTTTTAGGCTTGTCCACCTCTCCAGGGCATGTACATTTTTTGACAGTGAAAATGAAATTTGCTTACCCACCAGACAAGCTAAAAGTTATGAGCAAAGAAGATCCAGTTCATCATCTTGTGTGAACTCATTACTGGTAGATTAAGTCAAATGCATACATTCAGAATACTATGAAACAAATGCATTTTTTTACCCCTCAATGTGCTCAAATCAAAATGCCTTTATTGACAAATCAGAGGTCTATGACAACTTAGACAAAAAAACTGAGACTAAGTCACAAAGTGAGCCCTCCGAACAAATCTATTAGTCTGTTGTGGGGTGTGCGTACACAAGCACAAACATAAGGAAGAGGGAAAAATGACACAGGGGAAAAGATGAGAGCATTTCTCTTAATGTCTCTTGAATTAAGAGACAGAGAAGACGACGACTGAAGGAAACACAAAAGCAATACAGAAGGCCATTTCATGTGCACTGCATATGTGTATGTTTCTAAGCCTCCTACTGTGTGATCTCACGTCCGGAAATGCGGTTACAAATTAACCAATTAAGAGTCCTCAAAATAGCACTGGTCAATCACAACAAATGCCAACGCTTGGGTCGTTGTGCACACACACAACACCACCATCTGGAATGGAAACTCATGCTTCCTGTGAAGACAGGAGACAATATACTTAAGCAGCATGTTTATTTTGGCATACAGCGTGGGCTCTGGCTTTATTTTCGGCAGCAGTGAGAAAGACGTCAGCAGGAGAGATAAAGAGAGAGAGAACACGCCTACAGTCAGCTCGCTCTGACTGAAAAAAAGATCCAAGAAGCCCAAATAATTTCTTGGGTTAAACACTCATGTGCTGTTAGAGAAAACGTACGAAAGCAACACACACTTCAAGGTTTGTAATGATAAGTATCTCATTTGTTTCTGCTCCAATATTCTATAACACAATTAATGTCCTTAATGTTCTTTTTCTCAGGAAAGCATGTTTTTTTATACTGTAGGAGGCCAAAATATTTTCTTATCTTTTCAGTGGAAAAAAATTACACCTTGAACTTGGACCAAAAAGTAGCCATTAACAGACAAGAAAAGTAAAAAGCTGGCAGTTTTGAAGATGGTGATTAGTTGTATCTTTTAACTGGGGGCCAATCTAGAGCATCTTAATATGAAAAAGCAAAATGCATTGTTAAAAAATCTAATCTCAAAAAATGTTATTACATTCAGTAAATACATGTTTGAATTTTAGCAAAAAAATCAACTTGCCTTCCCTAAATGAAAGGCAGTCAAAAGAAACATTGCATGCAAGTATTCAAATGTTATTGAAAGCAGTTCTCATCCCATTCCAGTTCAATAATATATCATTAATATAAGTCTCATTTGACTTATCTACAGCTGTGTCAGCTATGTCACAATAGAGGACTTTGCATTCTATGTAAATTTAATGGACAAAAAAGTGAAGTGAAGCTAAATCTTTAGATTTTTTGGCAGCTGCTAAGCTTTAAATATTGAGGGGTAAAGAACAAAGGAGCAACCACAGCAAGATGTCAGATGAAAAACAGCTAGGAACAGACTGCACACCTCCAACTCCTAAGCAAACCCTGCAGTTATATGGAAAAATACTTGCATTTTTCGCACAATGAAATGTGTCTTGTCGTCTGCCATCGTGGTATGATGAAAAAAGCCAATCACTGACTTAATTCCTTATTGAAAACAATGTCAGTTGGCTGTTCTGTAAATCTGTTCTGTAAACCAGTGCTCTTCTCTTAAATTTCTGACCACTTGCAAGGATTATTTACTGCCCTCAGAATTATGGGACCTGTAGTCTCATTGGTTGTTGCCACCAGTAACCATATCACTAAATGTACCAGGACTTTTAACTACTTTTAACTTTTTAACTAATGAATTTTAACTATGTGAGACACTTCATTTCTATATCTTTTCAATCTGAAAGCTATGACCTGTTTTCTCAGAGCATGCTATGTTGCTTTCCTATCGTATCTATGCTGCAGGAAAGTCTTTACATAACACATAAGCCTATAATGTCTTGGCACAAGGAACCTTTTGTTTCACAACAGAAACCTCATTAGCTTTAAGTAACAACACACTGTATATAAGCATAATCGTCTTTATCCGTTTTCAACACCAAACTGAGAATATGATACCTACATTTCAGGATATTCTGCACAAGCTATCACACATATTAAATATTCCATTATTTACTGTATGAGTGAGTGAGTGCAAAGGTAAATAGTAGGAATAGAATACACAATAACCAGAGTGCAGGGCACAGACTTCAGTACTGCATTAGATGCTAATGGATTGCCATGCTTCAGTGTTCCCTAAAGTACGATTACACCGGCCTGGGATTGGACTGGGGATTGACAGGCATGAGAGAAATGGATAACCACAATGTGAAATGGGAAGTAAGAGGTAGCGAGCAGCTAGAAGAAAATCCAGGAAATAATGAAGGAACAAAACTACATTTCCCATAGGTATTGCTACTCTTTTACAATCAGCAACAGGAGGTAACATGTATAAAGGTTCCTCCTTTACCCTTTAAAAATGTAAAGTGGCTGCCATTTTGGGTACACCACTGATTACATTTCTGTTCTTAATGCTTTCAGCTCAAAAACCTGTCACAGCTGTTTTACCTGCTTGAGTTTATGTGCAGGCAATTGTGTTTGTCAAATCTCAGGGGAATCTCAGAACGTCATATGGCTGTATCTGACGGACTAAGAGTGCAAATGGAAAAGGAAAGTCTAATGCATGGTAGAAGATGAGGATAAAAGAGCAAAGAAAGAGTCAAAAAAGATGCAGAAAAGAAAAGTAGAAAATGGCGGGCAGAAAGAGCAGCTAAGCAGAACTGAAAGAAGCGGGGGGGGGGGGGTTAAAAAAAGGAAAGAACAGGCAATGGATGAAAGAAAGATCCATGAAGGGAAAGCTCATCTAGTTACCATCCTGACAGTGTGACAATGAATCAAGCCTTTTATAGCTCAGAGAAGGCATTGTGAGAGAGGACATAGCCTGAGGTATTCTCTTTCACACTCTCTCTTCCTGTCTCTTTCCCTCTCTCTATTAGACACAGTCGAAATAGTGTGGGGGGGGGGGGCTGCATGGTACACGACAACCTGTAACCTCTCACTGAATACCAGGTTAGTTGAGCTGGTAAATGTATTACCCCGGCGGGTGGAATCATGCATGGATGCTGTACATGTTATCATGAAGAGGAGAAAAGTCCATTGTTTAAACACATTAAGATTACGGTTGAGATTAAGATTCTCTTGTGCCGCAAATATAAAAAATACAATACCTGCTGGTATTTTTTATATTGTGGCTGTGTGCAAAAACAACATGAAAGTGTGTCAGACCCTGCCATAATCTAATTACCCATCACAACACCAAATTCTATTCTCAGAATTTACGTTCTAATGTTGATCTGCTTACATGCCAACTTAGACTACCTAAAGAATATTAATTTGTTACTCATCAAAATCCACATTAACTCTTAACATCAGCATTAGTTTGATCCACCCCACAGCAGTTTTTTAACAAAATTATAGCTATTAACTGCATGCAAAATTAAAAAGAGCAGACAAGGCAAAATGGTCCCCTGAGTTGCTATAGGATTAGTGATCTATAGTTACTGACAAAGGTAGATGCATTTTAAAGGCTTATAAAAAAACACTGCAGAGAAAAAAAGATCATATCAGCATCAATGATCTGTTTTATTTCAATATTCTCTGGTCAGAAAAAATCTATCACCATCTAAGTATATCATTCACTCCTGACTCTGTTTGTAACCCGTGTTGACAACATTTATCTTCAAACCAGCTGTTTTTGTGTTTTCAGTGCAGGTGCATGGTGGGAGGCAAAAAAATACTAATGTTGACTTCATTTGTCTCTTTTCTGTTTCCCACCGTGCAGCCACTGTGAGGAAAAAACTGGTGAAGGGAAGATAAACATTGTCAGCACCAGTTACAGGCTCAATAGTGAAAAAAATAGTAACATGCTTTCAGATTCAGTGTATTTAGAGAATTATTTAGTTAAAACAGATTAGTGATGGTATTTTGCCACTCTCACTGTGTCTTTGTTAAGTCACCTCATTATCAGTAAAACATGAGGGCAGAGGACGTTAATGACAGTTTAAAACTAGCAGCAGCAGTGCTTATAAATGAGAAACACTGCAGCTTGTTTTACTGAAAACTTAAGACGCAGAAGCTTAAGGACTAAAATTCTTCATCAGTTTAAAATGAGCAAGATCTTACAAGTGAAAGTGATGTGACTTGTAACAGTAAGAAAACAGTCAGCTTGAAGTGCTTTGACATCCGCCTATCTGGAAGACAACCAGTACTTATCAAAAACGCCAAGCAACATGTTTCAGACAAGCTGTTAACACAGGCAAAATTAAAAAAAAAAAAAAAAAGATGGGAAAGTTGAGGATTGCTAAAAATATTTTTCTTTTTGGAACATTTGACATAACACATTTTAACCTGTGATTTAAATCAAGGCAGCTTGCATGAAACCAATACCAGTAAAACAGAATTTGATGAACACTGAACAACACAGCCACATGTGGTCACTTCTCACATAATAAAGGCACATCATTAATAAATTTATTTAGCAGGACAAACATCTAGTCTACAAACCCAACAACACAGATCAATTTTTGGAGATTTCAATAAGTGGATTCTCAGTGTGTACCTCTGAAAGATTATTAAAAAGTGTTTGAACTTAAAATCTAGTCCAGGCTGTGTGTGTGCTTGCATGTCTGTGCATACTCACGTAGGAAATGTTTCTCCAGTAAGGCAATTTCCAGGTGCCCTTTGACTTCATTGAGACGGTCTGATTCCGACCTCTGGAAGTCTTGGATGGCCGCAGCCATGGTGGGAGAACCCGAACCTGCCTGTACACACACACACACATACATGCAAACACACACACACAGACAGACAGACACAAACGTTTTCATTCACAAACAGAACACGCAAAAAAAGGCAGGGTTAATTTTACAATTGCAACAAAATACATATAATACAAAAGATAACAAGCATAGATATTCCATGTTATCTACAGACACACACACACACACACACACAGTAATCAGCATGGCACCATGACTCACGTTAGCGTTTTCTCCGGCGGTTTAAGTCCAGCTGGAGCAAGATAGAAGGAGGAATACGAAAAGGAGGAGAATCCCCCTCTTCTGATTACAGCAACACTGATGACTCACACTCCTCTGACTAAGGTTTTTAACCTTGACACACACACGACTAGCAACACTACATGTGTGTAGGTGGACTAGGTGAATGGCAGTGGTTGAGAGGTGACCACTATATGAGAGATGAATGAAATGAGGGACAAACTGTGAGGAATGAGGAAAGAAAGGGGTGAGTGGTTGTTGGAGGGAAAGGAAGAGAGAGACGGCTGTGCTGGTGGAGGATGAGCATTGCAGGTTGAGCATTGCTGCTCGACTAGGGTCCTTTAAAAGTCTCCTGCCGCGTGCACACACATACACACACACGCACACGCACACACACACACACACTCTGCAGCAGCTTCTCCGCGACAGCAACTGGCATGGTTTTCTGTGTGCTTACGTAGACACACTGCAATGTCTAGGTCTACCTCATGTGCCTTATGCAAAAGAGAGAAAGAAAGAAAGAAAGAAAGAAAGAAAGAAAGAGAAAGAGAAAGAGAGAGAGAGAGAGAGAAAGAGAAAGAGAAAGAGAGAGGGAGAGAGAGAGAGAGAGAGAGAGGGAGGAAAGGAGAGCACAACACCGACAATGACCTGAAAATTGTGCTATAGAAGAGATCCCAGCGCCTAATAAGATAGGTGGGTGGGGAGACACAGAAACAGAGAGATGGAGAGGTTGCCCCTAAATAAGGAAGCAGTTCAAAGAAAACAAACCCAAGAGAGGGGTTTGAGCATTAAACGGAGGCAGGAGGCTGAAAGAGAAAGAAAGCGGATGAGGCTGAAAGACGAGGAGGACACGGAAGAGATGAAAGACGCCAGACAGTGGGAATGAAGTTCTGCTGCATTGCGTGCACTGAGCTACAATGCTCTTTCGTTTGAATTTGAATTTTATTGCTTTTTGAAAACGTCAATTGCTACTGCTTGGCCCAAGCACACCTTCATGTGGAGTAATGCAGTCATTAGCTCCCAGTCGCAGCCTCATGGTTATCAGAAGTAGGTCAAGCCCTGACGCCACTGGTGATTAGCGGTTGATTAATTATTGTGTTCCCCCTCTCCTTCTGTCATGGAGTGGTGGATTTAAGAAAGGGAATCTCATTGTGTCCTGCTGGAGAACTCTATTACCTCTCTTGTGTTATAAATATGTTTGGGACTAAATGCTGTGATTTTGGGGGGGAAAAAAAACTAACAGAACAATTCATAAAATGTTAATAAACAAATTAAACTCATCATCTAATGAAATTCTTCATACATTAATGTTGAAATAGCTTTTGCTGCAACACTCAATTTGACATGCCCTCATGGAACTCATTCAGAAGCAAAAAAAGTTGAGGCAGCAGCAGCTAATCAGCTGATGGCCATTTAGACTGAGCAGAGCTGAACAAACCTGCCACGAAGAAATACAAAGCATTAATTTGCATTTGAAAATACAGCGACACAACCCATTTAATTGTTAGATGTGCAGAAGTAGGTGCACATTGAGCAAGAGTGTGAACCTCTAGGTACCCCACAACTCAATTCAGTTCCAATTCAAAGGGCTCTGATGCAATGATAAAACAAATTATTTATGCAGCAAGTCTATACATAATCCTATGTCATTTATTTAAAACGTATGGGGCTGGTTTTCTGTTGCATTATCAACATATTATCTCCAGCTGTGGAGAATCACCTCTATAATGAAAAAATTGCTCTGGGTAAAGCCACTGCTTAACGAGACAGATATTGTCAAAAAAAACCCAAACATTTTTTGCAATTTAGCAACAATCCACTGTTAATACACAAGTCTTGATATTTTTTTTTTCTAATTTCTTGTAGCTTTCCCACCCAGTCAACTGGCCACCACAAAAGAAAATAACAAAACAGTGTTTTTACAGCAGGGGCAAAGGGTTTGGCTGTGCCTTGGAGGTGAATGTATTTCAAGTCTTAGTAGAGAGAGACGGGACATCTGCTTATTTGAGTTGAATGGAGCAAATCTCCTAAGAGTTCTGTAATAGTGCCATCATGACACAAGTTTATAATTTTGCAGCTGCAGGCAGAGAGCTGCAGCATAAGTTTTAAGTTAAGCACCTCTCTCCATCAGGTAAACAACTTTCTGCTTATGATCTTTCAGAAAGCCTTTACTCTGACTCAATTCCACCATGCTACACTTCATAAGCTTGCTGGCTTTCCTGTAAGGTATAGAGACAATGAAGATATCAATGCCACAGCTTTTCCTTTTCTTCTTGTTCTACTAGATGTCCCTAACCTCCAGTTCACCTCCGGCAGTCATCTGCTGTACATTTTATTTGATCCTATTTCTGCACTTTCCATTCTCCCTCCCTCTGTGGCCAGCCTCTACAGGGACATTGCCCATGGGCTGCATGGTTGCTTTACTGCAGGACTGACACAGAAATGTCTGGTTTATCCTGGAGAGCAGCTCCAGGGATCTCAAATGCTTTTTATTTATGCTTTCTTCTATGTAGTGAAAGGTCTTTGTCTTTTAAACCTGCAACTTGCTCATGAGGCTTGATGGGAGTTTCAGTGTGGGAAGGGAAATACAGGAGGCGTAATTTCAAAGCCTTGTTCTGTGCATAACACAAAAAACACAAGAGACCTTCTCCATGTCTGGCTGTCGGTCCAGCAGGCTTGTGATGCTTCCTTTTTTATCTGCCATGTCCAATTATTAATACAAAATATTGTTACACATCGCACACTGAGGTTCTGCAAAATGTGTAGATGTAAATGGCAACTGCTTTAAAAAACAACTGGCTGAAACCATGAACAAAGCAAAACAATGACTGGAAGATATCACCACAATTTTAAAATCTGTTAGCAGTGGTAATCATGATGCCTCTGCTGATGGCAGAAAATGCTGGCAATGGAACAGATAATGTGGTTATATAAATATATATTGACAGACATATTATCTAAACTACTTTCTACTTTCACTTCAGTGAAACCATACACTCTCTGCCCTACCCAACCTGATTTCCTGTAAACCTGTGATTTCCTCACTTGTGAAATGGTGAGTATACTCAAACACAATTAGCTGATAGATGTGCTCAGTCTTACGTTTTAACCACACAAGAAAAATCAGAACCACCACAGCGATTAAAGCTGCACCCTTCTTAGTAAAGACAATCACAATCCTTTAGAGTAACATCACCAGCAAAGGTGCAGTCTGCAGCTTTTCACACAGTCAGCTATCAAATTTAAACCTACATCCCAGAAGTCCTGGGATGTAGGTTTAAAAAAACATGAAAAATAACAGCCAATCAGAGTCGGGTTTACATTTCAATTGAGAGATTACTGTTTGGATTTGTGATCAAAAGGGATTACACTGGTGAGCTCTTTAGGATTTTTTGACCATTATAGAACTGATCTTCAGCTTTATTTATGAAGCTAATAAAGATATGAGACTTAATTCTGAATCCTAAGGGTATGATTACAGGCTTAAGTACAAACGACCCATGAGATTTTACTATGGAGGCATGTTGAAGAGCTGTTCAGCACAGATAGCTTATTAAGTGACTACTACTACAAATAATTTTAAATATTATATTTCATATATCAAATGTCTGACAGTGTGGGTTACAGAGGCTTTTGATCTGAAAGCAACTTTGTGGGAGAAAGTGCAATCTTCATCTCTATGTATGTGTGGGTGTGTTTGTGCCTGTCTGCCATGTCCTTAATGTCCTGACAACTGAGAGTAATTCTAAATCACATAACATTATTTTAAGTCTAATATAAAAAACAACATAAATTCAAAAAATTGACAAGGAAACTTTTCTTGCACCTACTTTGCTTAATAAAAGACACAAACAAATGTACAACTTCTGCATTCTAATTTCTGTCTCATTGTAAAACACACATTCTGGTTATCAGAAACAAAATAAAAACTCACTAGCTTGTTATTTAGTCTTAATTCGATGTCCCAAAAGTCAACAACTTTGGTTTAGTCAAAATTAACCCTTTATTTACACATTCAGATGTGATTTTACATTTGACGATACTTTAGTGCTTTGCTGATTGTTGAGAGCCATTAAAAGTAGCTGTTGAGAGCTAGTTTTAAGATTAAGGTTAGAATTAGGTTAAAGTTAGTGTGAACCCTGATTTATGCTATGGCACTGGAAACTTTTGATTTTTGAATTAACTTCTTTATGTCACAACTGGAGAAATCTGTTCTGTTGTAGACTTCATTTTGCTTTTAATGCATGTGTTAAGAAATGGTTTCTAATGTTACCATGGAGATTGTGGTATTCTAATCTACACTGACTTGCACTTGTTTTCAGCAGGTCGGTACCAATTCCTGGGGAGAAAAGAGGTCAGTATCTGGCCGAACAGGCTTCACATGGCTGACTAAGAACAAAATTTACTAAACCAAAATAGTTTTCCACATGAAAAAAATAGAGACTGTTCAAAGTAACTGATTCATTGACTTACAAAAGGATATATGTCTGATTTAAATAGCTGGCAGTTCAAGTGACACTTCACTGAATGTGAACAGTAACAGAATGAAACAGACTGGATTGTAAAAAACAAAACCAGTAAAAACAAACAAAACAGGGGTCTCAGGTAACCATGGAGACAACTGAAAACCTCTCTCTGATGCACAAAATTGAGAACTTTGCACAATTCTCATTCCTGTCAAGCAACAAGTGTGGAGCGCCTTACCATTAATCCGCCTTAAGGGTTTGGAATTTAGTTGTGATTGTTGGGGTTATGGGGCTGGGGTCTTTACCAGTACAGAAGTACAAATGTGTGTGTGTGTGAGTGCGTCTGTGTGTCAGCAGTAATAAGAGCTAGCTGGTCTATTTCGGGGCTTCAGAGTGTGACTCATCAGTGCCGTTATGTGGGCGATGCCTTCTCAGGGGGCTTAAGCTTGAAACTCTGTGTGCTCACACATACCAGTGCACATACAGACATACAAATACCAGCTCACAGACACACCTGCGCACACAGAAGGGCTCAAGAGAATGAAAAGAGATAGAGACACATGTTGCACATGCTAACAGAGTATGCTACACGGGGCCATAATAAGCTAGAATGTATGTTGTTTTATTCTTATGTAGCTACAATAAGGTCTGATATGATCAAATAATGGGCATGGCTGGGCATGGTGAAGTTTTCAATGTGATATGAAATTAGCTGTCTACTTATGAGAAATGAAGAAAATGAAAAGAGGGATACAGTTTCCTGAGGCCTCTATTCAGGAAATAACACAACCAAGTGACTAATCCAGTGTTTAATAATCTAGGTCTCTTCCTATCAGTGCAGTACGATGAGTTCGATGATGATGGCATAGGGCTGTACAATTAATCCAATTTTGTTGCAAGTTTTCATGTAATATGAACACTTTCTAGTGTGGGAGGAAGAAATATCAGAACACATGATCTGGATTTCTTTTGTCACAGCTGGTGAGTTTGTCTTCATCTTGTCTTCTCCTCTGTTTAAGACATCTCACAGTCCAATCTTCTAAGGCTCAGTTCCCATCCTCTAGGCTCATTTATCACTTTCTCTGCTCTAATCTTTTCTCTTCCTTCATTTTTCATTCCTTCCTGTTATCCACTATGTGTTTATCTTACTACTGCTTCCACTGTTTCTGCTCTTGTCTGCTGCCGATTGTCATCTCTACCCCATGTTCCCTATTGGAGAGTATTGATCACTGTCATCTCCTGCACTTTTTTAATCATGGCAACCCTTTTAATTTTCTTTAAGTCTCTTGTGTGTTCAATTACAAACTAGTAAGATTAAATTGAACAACACAGTGTGTGTCTCATGCCCCAAACATTACAGAGTTTGCTAATAAAACAACATTAGGAAATTTCGAAAAGTGAAGCAGCAGCTACAATGTATATCCCTCCCTTTCATTTTGAGTTATTCCGAGGTCAAAGCATTTTTTTTTAGACAGAATGATTTATGAAAATGTTTTAAATATGCTCTCATAAGTTTTCATTCTAGCCAGTCATGGCTTGATGCATATAAGACAAAAGCATGAGAAGAGAACAGAGAGAAGAGCATAAATCTGTCTAAAATTGAAGAAAATGCTACAAAAGGAAAATGAACCAGGACAGGAAAACCCTGTCTGTTAACAGATCAACTGCAAATGTAGCCTTCAGTCAAAAGCCCAGGCAAAACACACACACTCATGTATGCAAGGTGAGCACTCACAGGATCTCGGAGGAGGTCATCTGTGTCTCGCAGAGCTGCTCTGGGCTTCAACTGCATGTCGTCGCTACATTCGTTGTCAGAGGCGGGTGGCGACTCGGCCAGATCTGGGAAGTCGTCTCTCGTCCTGGGGCCTCGGAAGCGGATTTTGTCCAGGCGCTTTAGCATGGTCAACACCGCACACCTAGGCTTTACCTTAACATGGCGGACGGCAACCCTGTGAGGACACAAAATACGCGTTATTATTGGTGTGGCTGTGTGGAAAACAGCTTCATTTAGGTATCTTTCTGACCTTAATTTGCACAACAATATAAACAGAACAATAATTTTAAGCTTTTTTTTGTCAGTACCTTTGACTAAGGCACTGACTTAGAACTGGTCCTGAACTTAATCTTCAGGCACTCTACAGAGGCTGCCAACAGCTCCTCAGGTGTGGAATTCAATGTAGAGATGGCACTTAAGAATTTGGAGCCAGGTTCACTTTGAAACCAGTTCCAAATTGTCTTATCCATCCAAATTGCATGCCTCCAAACTCATTGATTCTATATAGCTACACCAGCATATTTTTTCTAATAGTTGCACATAATGACAACAATCTTGTGCCTACATTGCTTAAAATTTGCAACAAAAAGTAGTAATGGCAGAGCAGAAGAAATGGTATAAAGTACGGCTTCATTCTATGAAGAAAAGAGACAAAGCACATAAAGTTAAGGGTAGAAACAATAGTAATCTACCAAAAGAGTTTTCTATCAGGAAGATTAGGGACAGAGACAAAGAAAGAGAAGAGAGAGCTCAGATAAACGAGAGAAAGAGAATGTGCCAGTATGAACATGAGTGTAGATGTATTACAAAAAGTTTCTAAACCCAGTGTTACTCTATAACACTGAATATTCTTACACAGATAATGGCATTGGTTGAATAGCGTCTTATCTACTTCCATCCCTAGTTAAATACAGAGCTAAATGCTGTTCACAAATGTATCTTTAGTATGACTGTTATTGAGATTAAAGAATGTTAGGCAATTATATTTTTATTATTATTATTATGACAAAACAAATGCCACCCTGACAAGGTTAGAGGTTTAACAGTATTAAAAGTAAGTGCTCTGCTGTCTCTTTCAGCCTACGCAGGAAGAGAAAGCAGTAACCTCATTAGAACCTTGACAACCACATCCTTTTCCGTCCTCTAGCAAGCACTTGACAGCAGCAGAACCGCTGACCCCGTTTATTGATTTAAAATTCATAGTGGTAAGGTGGCAGAAGTTATGAAAGCTTGTGAGAGGCTTAATGGTTGTGTTTGGTATCAAGGGCTGAGACAGAATTATGATGGAGAACAAGGGGGAATGAATGTGTCATCATACAGAGTCACAGGAGTGAAGCTAATGTAGCCCCTTCCTCTGTGTTCAGCAGTAGTATTCTAATATTCCAGTGAAATGAATTCCACTGACAGGAACAAAATACAGACAGGATTAATGGCCTCATTAATGCTAACCAAAAGTAAGCCAATATAAACCAACTACAGTACAAATATACAATAGATCATGATGAGCATCGAAATGGGAGAGGTGCTAAAATGTTACTGGCAAAGCATCTGGAAGCAAATACTACAATTCTACAATTCTACAATTTCATTTAGCAGACGCTTTTGTCCAAAGCGACGTACAACACAAGCAAAATACTAATGATAGTCCTCTAGCTGCTAGTGCTACTTGTCCAAAAATGTCCCCAGTCTATTAAACTCTGACTGCCCCAGGAGTTTACTTTTAGCCACTACTTTCACTGATTTTTTGTTTCTTTGTTTGTTTTTTTTAATTAATGACTGGCAAACTAACAGGCCTGGTGTCCTGTTGCTGGACTTACAACTACTCTTAGTTTTTTTCTATTAGTTATTTTCTAAAAAATAAACCATGGGTCAACACTTTTGCCTATTTAAAAAATAAATATTTTATAGTCATTTCAGTATTCATGTGGACAACCCACACACACAAGCACATTTAAGGGGCAAATACAGATGACCGGCTGGTTGAACTTTTATTGCTGAGATGCGAGTGGAAACATGGTGAGTGGCAGCTTAATAAACACTTCCCTGCTCTTGTCAAGACATCTGTCACGATGAGATCTGTTCTCACAATAACCACCTGATTCAAATACAACATCCTCAGTATAACAGCTCAATTGGCCATTAGTCTCTCAAGCTACCTACATCAGATTTTAGACATTTCCTTTATCATAAAAGACCATAAAAATCTTGTTCCCATGCTCTTCCTCATCTCCTTTGACTGCAGTGTTTTCCAGAATAATATTTCCTTTAGTTCCTTTTTCAAGGATTTCTCCCTCCAGTCTGGAGGCAGTTTTTTTTTCTAACCACAACAACACTTTAAAAAGGAGCATGTAAAGATGAAAAGAGGACAGGGTAAGAAGGAGGAGGAGGAGGAGGAGGAGGAGGAGGAGGCTTTAGCACAAGGTCTGATCACAATAAATTTGCTGGGTTATATTCTACAAACACAAAGACATCTCCATCCATCTTTATGTAATCATAAGGTCTTGCTAAAAAAACAAGCTCTAGGGAGAGGGTGGTGAATGCAAGGGGTATGGTGTCAGTTACCATATGACCAGTTGCTGGTTTCTGACAAGCACTGCAGCAATTCTAAGGCTTTTTATTATGTTGAGTACAGATGAATAAGGGAAAAACTGCAGCATCGATTTGTTTTAACCAGATGTAGTTTCATGCACCTCTGCTAAAAACAAACCACCAACTCAAGGATACAAGGATACAAGGAAGTTCATTGGTCATTATACAACAGGTTGTATAATGAAATTAAAATGTGGTTCCCTCTTGATTGATTAATTGATTGTATAAAA
>JAPZDY010000015.1:5628468-5640856 GCA_029783645.1 Ctenochaetus hawaiiensis | reverse complement strand
GATGGTACTTACGAATACAATTTTTGGGGTTTGACATATTATGTGATTTCTGTTTATTTTTACAGGTAATATTGTCCTAAAAGATGCCAGAATTAAACATCAGTCCAAAAGCGGTTTGTAAAAGTTAGTGCTTGTTGTAGCAAAGATGCAAACAACCTAATTGATTAGAAAAATAAAGAGTCAAGGGTTTGAATGTTACAACACTCCTGAGGATGACAGCGACCTCTGTTTGATCAAATACTGTAGCTAAACTGCTCTGAATATGTGTTCAAAGCACAAAAATTTAAAACACTTCCTGTCTCACTAGTAAAATATCTGAAACCATGCAGACTTGTTCCAGTCTGATTCAGATTGAGAAAAGACTTCATCCAAATGCAAAGTCTCTCTAAATGCTATTGTTGCGAGAGAAGAAATGGCTGGAGGACTTGCCAGCTGGAGCTAAGACTAGGCGTCCAGCAATGTTAGCAAATAAATTCCCCACCAAGTCTGAGGAGACAACAAAGGGGTCACCATGGTGACGGCAGTAACCAAGGGGGGTAACCAGGAAAGTGACACTGCTTTACTGAGAACGAGTCAGTGAACTTGAATCTAGAGTTCACCTGACTGTCTCTCTGCCTAACACACAAACACACACACATGCATACAGCCAAAGGAGGAGGAATATTATTATCAGCTCTTATTGTTAAGTACTTTTTTTTCCTGGGAGTCTCTACACCCAAACCTAAGCATGGTTGGCCCATGATAAGGCTTTGTTGGACTACCAGACAAATTACTCGATAACTGTAATACAGTACAGCAGGGCCATGTGACTATGACATCTATATAAGATTGTTAACACTGTAGATGCTGGTCTGAAACAGCTTTTGGTAGCTAAATGTTAGCTACCGTCAAGACAACTTTAGCTTGAAATTATTCTACGATAGACATGACTTAGTCAGTGTGCTGACCTTATCACCCTTTTCCACTTTTTTATTGGTGCACTTTATTCTAACAATAAACTTAATGTTACTCAGACTTGTATGACTAGTAGCTTTCGGTAGCTAATGTTAGCTACACTTATGTAAAAAATGCTGTAATTGTCACTTGTGGCTCCCTTGATATGTGCATTCAATCACAAGGACTGGACCACACACCGTTTTGGCTACATCCAAAACTACAAAATTACTCCATATATAATTTTTTTTAATCCAGGGGTATTTAAAAAGCACTCACCAATGGATCCTTTGGGACAGGTCATGGCAGCTGGGCGCCCAAATTTGGTCTTTGGCCACCAGATGCCTGCATCAAATGCTTTGGGACAGCCCTCGTAAACAACTGTGGATGTGAGGATAAACAGAATATAAAATGTTTAAATGTGGAAATGGTTTTAAAAGTGAGCCTGGCATCAATTATGGTAAACACATAAACTGATACATTAGCAGGTGTTGGAAATGAAACAATGGTCCGAGAACAATACATGGTATTGAAATTAATTCAAAGGAGGGCATTAAAAACTAAAGTTGGACCATCTGAATATCTGTGAAACTGTGACCTGCAGTTGTTATATTAATTTGACCTTGCTTTGTCATGCAGGGCATGAAATCCCTTTGTTTCATTAACTGTCCAGTTCTACTTCATTGCTGATTCACAAAACTTTTCCTTTTGAATAAAAAAACAATCATTTATACATTCCAATCATCATGACCCTTCTATTTTTACTTAATCACTTTTAGGTTATATTTACCTTTTCTTTGGGATTTTTTTTCTACTTAAACACAAAACTATAATAAGTGTGGCTGTAGTGACATTAACTGCAGTGTTATTCACTGTCTCTCTGGCAGAGCTGACAGATTGGTATAAGGCCTGCAATGGACGGTTACATCTTAGTGGCTCGCAGGACCAAAGAAGCCCTTTTTGCTTGTTTCTAGCTTCCATCCTTATTTTATCTTCACTCATTCCTTCATCCAAATTTATTTGATCTTTTAGATGACAAAAAATGTCTTAAATCTACTCCATTGAAATTGAACAAAGTCAGATTTGGGGTGGTGTTATTTCACAATCAGATCCATATTATCACAAAGAACATGCGTCCATTAAAAGTCTAAACACGTCCTGAGACTTTCAAGAGATTTCATACTGGGTCAACTACTAAACACACTGACATTCAATTTCTGTTTAGGCACTTTGTGATTTTGTCTTCTATTCATCTTTACTGTATTGTGTGTGTTCAGTCCCGCAGCCAAGTTTACCCACTAGCCAGACTTGCTGCTTCTGCTTGATTGGGCCCCAACAAAGACGTGCAGTTAGCTCAACTGCAGCACCAGCAGATGTGAGGGACACTATTTGTCTCCTTTTGACACTTCATCGATTCATGAGGACTCACACTGTGAACCTGAATATCTAAACGAATAATGCACCAAACTTCCAGATGATTTTTTCTTTATTGTCTATGTCTTGAACATCATAAACTTCAGAATAATGTCAACAAATGAATGGTTTCACTTTTACAAACAGTATATTATCCGTTTGCTTTGACAGTGAATCCTTCAATTTTAGTAAAATCAGCACTTTTGCAGGGCTCATTTAAGATAGATAATGGCAGATGTTAAATGAATTCTAGCTCATTTTTACCCTTCAGAGCTATGTTGTTATGCTGATTCTGCTCGGGGTCAATAAAGTTCATCTGAATATTTCTTGCCTTAAATTTGGAATGTGTCACTAAAAGAAAAGATCAAGAAAATCGGAGGATATCAGATTTTAAAAACATGTAATTCACGTACCCTCACAGCCAGTGGGAGTGACCTCTGCGAAGGGGTTATCACAGCGGTTACACTGACGGCCAATGACTCCTCCCTTGCAGGGGCACTGCCCAGTGACTGGGTCACACATTCGTGACTCGGAGCCAATAGAGAAACACTCGCAGGGGTAACAAGTGTCATCCCCTTCTGGCCGATAGTGGTTTTCCTGCAGGTAAAGAAGAGGAGATGAATGATGTTGTATTAAGATCTTTAAAAGCATCCTAGAAAGAAATTTACAAATTTAATGGTGCTGTTGGTTTTAAGTCTCTGGAGTTCAACCTTTATGACAGGAAACACTGTAATTTCCTCTTTTTAAAAGTTACAATATAGCTTGATAGCATTGTCTTGTCCTCAGTAACATTTGTGACAAACAAAAACAATCTGTTGAATCACAACAATTTAGTAATATATCTTCCCTGTCAGTCTAGGAAATGTTAAACATGTTTTTACCTTGCAGCGACACTCTCCAGAGGTCTTGTTGCAGTCTTTATGAAATCCTTTGTTGGTATCACAGTTACAGGGTCCACACATGGGATTGCCCCACCAACCTTGAGGACATGGCTTCTCCACTCTGTCATTAAAGACAATGACATGTTTATGAAAGTGGCTATAGTTAATATTTTAAAATCAATCTATAGAGAATCATCTCCTGAAACATCAGCTCTACACATTATAGCTTTACTGTTTTGGTTCACTTTCACTGCTCTCATGGTGTTGTTTTCAAGTGTAGTAGATAAAAAAAAAAGCTCTCAAAACCCACAGGACACCACCTGCTCAGCACCAATTAGCAGATAAATACAGTAAGCAGCTAGATAGATAGAGAGTAGAGCAGTAGCATTTAGCAGCTTAAGAGCCAGGTTAGCAGAGACAAAAAACAGAGCTATATGGAGAGAAAATGCTGGACTTAAACCTGCAGCATGGCCAAAATCAAAATTCCAAATGAATGCTTATGTTTCTCTGTAACTACTGGATGTGCAACAAGCAACTGTTTAACAACACACTTGCGGTACTGAACAATAAATAAATGATATGCTAGTATTTTGCTCACAGTCAACAGTAAATTAGTGGAATAATACACTACCAAATCAGAAAAAAACAGCCCTAACTGCGATTTGCAAACAGCCAGAAATTAGTAAATGGCTAAATTTAGGAACAAATTTTGTTTTCTATTAAATACAATTCAACCTTTACATGCAACCTCAAAATTGTGCATTTCTTTATATCACTGAACCGGGGAATATGCACAACTTACAGTATGAAGCATAAATTACATAACAAGACAGTGTTATTTCAGTGAATATACTGTAAAGTTACTGTGAAGTGAAAGAGATAAGAAAACTATTTTGGTGAAAAGAGCAAGACAATAATCGGCACGTACTGGACCAGTACGCCTTTTACAGCTCCAATTCTTTTGGTGCACAATAAAATGAGCTATTTTACAAGTAAAGTGATGGTTGATTAAGCCTCTCTTGTTACTGACTTGGTATCAGCTTGAACAGAATGCTGCAAATCAGATAGCTGACTATCTGTTAATTTTATCTCCAACTAAGTCGTCTGCCGTCCATGAATCTAGAATAAACTTCCTTGAACCTTTTAAGTCAGTAAATCAGCTGTGACTCCTCCAACAAACACGCACAGCCTCTTCCTCTCCCTCTAGAGATGTGAGATGTGATCTGATAGGGGACGAGCGGCAGTATGAGGGCAGCAGTGACAAAACACCTGTGGAGCACCAGTCAGGCATGAAGGGGGAATCCCACATCCTGCTTAAGACAGGAAGTGATGCGTGTCATAAGGGTCAGGGTTCAGGGGAAATGACTGGTTCTCCAGCAGGGATTGTTAATTTAAATGAGTTTTGAGACAACGCTGACAGTGTAAACCTCCTTCCACCACACTCTGCACATACGTATGGACATTTGAATTTGTCCTGACACTCTGATTATTGCTTTTTTTATGTCTGGTCGTCCTTCTCTCAGCCAGGCACACAAACAGTATCAAGCTCAGATTACTGACTAATAAAGCTGCTTCAAAGGACTCAAGAGGCTGGCAACATTACAACAAGAGCAAGAGCCTAGCATAACGTAAGAAGATTAGCATGCTTTGTTTCCCAAGGAGGAAAAGTCCATTTTTAGTCTGTTTTAATTTAACATCTGGATACAAAGGACTGTCTGTAATTCTTGGAGGTAGTGTTAGGCAAGCAAATCTTACTTCTCTACATTTTGGTGCGCTCATGATCAGTCTAATGTAAACATCTAAAAGGTCCTACATTAAGCATTTAAGCATCACATCACATTCATCATTACCACAATTATTATGGGATATTTCTAAATGTTATGCAAACAAGCTCATGGCAGGAACACTGAACCTTAACCAGTCTGTAGACCAAATATTACACAGCCTGCAGCTGCATCAACTTTTGCAAAATCTCTGCTTCTTTATGGTACATTTAAGTGCAACCAGAGTTTCAACATACGCCAGAATGTAAAGCAAAGAACAGATGAATTAAAAACTCCTTTTTAAAATGAAGTCTGTGGCAATTTAAAAGATATAAGATGCTGTGAGGAGAGCAGTTGGAGGATAAGATGTTTTTCATTTGTTTTAATACTGATGCTGAGTAATACTAAAAATCTGTCTCTGTTCTGAAACACACACACACAATTACACACACACATTAACACACAAAGCAAGGGATCTTACTTGTTTTCACAGTACTGGCCATAGTAGTTCTGTCCACATTCACAGGTGTAGCCATGGGAGGAGCTTGGTTTGCGAACGCAGGTGGAAACGTGCTCACATGGGTTGAGCTGGCAAGCGTCTACACACTCCTTACCAAAATAACCTGCAGGACACACAGAAAGGAGTCAGGAGGGACAATTAAATTGTACCGAGCAATATATAAGAGTTTAAGAGGGTCACTGAAGCGTCTGAATTTGCTCAAATGCATGTTACCTGGGTCACAGACACAGGTGTGTGTGCTCCAGTCATCGTTACACTGGCTGTTCTCAGGGCAGATGTTGGAGTCACAGGGGTCAGCCACATCGCAGCCATCTTCAACACGGATCTTCAGGCCCTGAGCCATGTTCACATTGGCTACGTTTGTGGATGTCTCACCCATACGCACACCCTGAAGAGGCAGAAGTGGTCAAAAAATAGAAAACTATTGCTATGTCTCTTTTCAAAACTTAAAAAATTTTAAAATTTTAAAAAGCACACAAAAATAAACTTACCTGTATGCAGCCAACAAATCCTTTGCTGACATGATTTTCCACTCCAGGCAAACCTCCAACATGAAGACTTTGCAGCTTCAGTCCTGGGAGGTCATGACCGATCTCCACTGACTTCTGCTTAACACAAATTTTTCAATGTTAATTTACATTAAAAAAAATTCTTCTTCAAAACTTGACCAATGTGTACATCCTTGTCTATTTATACTGTTATTGGCCTGATTTGCCGTTACCTGGTACATGCCGTAATCCAGAGATACAGCTGCCATGTACTTGATGTCCTTGCCATCTTTAACGCTTCTTAATTCTACCAGCAGGTGGTGCCACTCCCCGTCACTGACCCTAACTTGGGGGAAGCTCAGTGATGCCACCAGCTGTTGTCTCAGCAGCACCTCCATCCGAATCTGTTGTTCACTTACCTGGAGGAAGGTAGAATATAGAAATTTAATGACAACACTGCACTGAATCTGCTGTTGTTTATACTCAATTAAACATTTGCACTGTATGCTGATGATCGTGACCTCTGTGTTGACAATATTTTGTTGACAGTCTACTTCATACTGTATCTCACCATGAGGTTGATGGTGGAGGAGGGTCCAGCATTGGCCTGCATCAGGGTGCCAGCAGGCTGCCTGGTGCGGAACATGAGGCCCATGTACCAGGGAACAGCAACAGTAATGTCGGGATCACTCCAGGAGACCAGGGCCTGGCCGTCAAAGAACTGAGGAGATGGCATCTCTGAACAAAGACAGAGAAAGACACAAACAACTCATGTCAGTGTTTTGAAAAGCAGCTGGTCTGCATATACAGATTAAAGTTTCACAGCTGAGTAAGTGAATATGATCAAATTTACACTTTGCTTTGTGAACACTCCACACATACAGTAGCTTTTTAACCAGGTATGGTGCCCGTAAATCAGAGATTTCCAAACTTAGAGTCCAAAACCCCAAAGAAACAACATCTGAGCTGAACAGACCGGCAAAATGAAACACGCTGCTCTTTTTCAAAGTTTTTTTTTTTTATGCTGATATATTTTAATATATCAGCATTTTCCAGCAAACAACATTCTGTTCTGCCAAGTGGCAACCCAATAATAAAATTCTGGGTCCTGAACCTAAGCTTGTGGAACAGCAATAAATAAACCCTTAATTACTGCAATAGCTTGTCCAATATACTCATGTTTATATTTAGCCGTACTATAATCTGCTTTAAGTTAACATAGCAGAACTCATCACTTCTCCTTAAAAAATGGTCTGAACAACTGAAATGTGATCTGCAGGAGTTAGCGGAATAAACTGACCAGATGAGTGATCTACAATGAATCTCTGAGTCTTTCATGTCAGTCCAGTCTAGATGATTTTGGCAGCATAAAGCAAAGGATAACAAATCTCTCGTTTCTCATGTGCCAGCTAGGTGTGTGAAGCCTCAAACCAAATGTGTCAACAAGCAACAGAGCAGCCAAAGCCTCTTCCCGGCTTGCTGTGATCCCAGCCCAGTTCAGATACTGGATACTGGGGCCTGGCACTAGCTGGGCGGCTACCTCATACACATAGAAGGGTAAGGAGAGGTATTTGCACCTTCACACATTGTTTGGAAACTTGCCCTCAAGGAAGAAATCAATGTTCTCTCTTACCATAGAAGAACTTAAGACAGGCTATGGAGTGTAAATAACAACCCTGTTGGTAAGCTGTGATGCTTTTATGTGTCGTCAGCCAGGGCACTCACTGCAACTAACAAAGAGTTTCTTAACAAACAATTCATTATATCTATATTTATTCTGTGGTTGCGTGTGGGCATATTGATTGGTTCTCATCTCTTTGTCTTATAAAGAATAAATAATACATTTAAAAAAATAACATGCCTTTGTTTTAGCAAATTTCTGCACATATGTAGTTAACAAATAGCCTACTGAAGCAGTTTGGCTAGTCAGATTGCAAAAGGGTAGTTTTATTTATGCACCAGACAACCTTACAAAGAATCAGTGTCTCTCTGCACATGGTCCCTTAATGAAGGATATTTCAAGAAGCACAAAAAACACAGACACATAAGAATTTGATGTCCTCCAGGTGTATTAAACAAAACCCACGCTTCAACTCATGATGAATGAGTCATCATCATCTTACAAAAAACAAATCCCTTACAGGAAGCTGCTGGCTCCAGGGAATGGCTAACCCTGGAGCTAAACGACTTAGAGATAGTTCCACAGAGTAGGCAGAACATGTTTTCATTGTCGTTTACCTCTTATTTGACACTAGCTGCATAATCAGATAGCTCAACTATGGTTGTGCGCATTGAAGCATGCACACTGTGCTCCTAAATTATTTTCTGGTTTGAATTTTTATTTTAGCGGTAAAGGCGAATAAGGTATGAAACCTAGATGCACTGGTCCTTAACTCCTAACTGTTTATCTGCTGATCTACCTAACTATCTGAACAAACTTTGTACAGGTCAGTACTGGAGTAACATGAGCTCTGACTCACATGTCTGCTAAGTTGACAACCTTTTATCCTTTGAATCTAGGTTTTTGATAAGTGAGTCACAGTTTGTTCTTGTCCCAAATCTCCAAACCTGAGGCCATGTTTAGTGTCTGTAAAGTGAGTGAGCAGTGGCTTCACTGTGACTTTCCTTTGTGGCTGCTGCATGAGTCAGATTGAGTCATGGGAGGTGTTCTTTATCCGATTTGATCTCACAAATTGAGAAATATTTCCTGGAAGTCCTCAAGACATGCAAATACACACTTACTGTAAGTTATCAAATGTCCACAGAAGCTCACATTGGAGCATGCAGATACAGGCACATGTGGCCACACCTGTATATGAATGCATGCACTTTTGGAGTTTATCTTGAGAGATAATTACTCTTTAACTTCAAGTATTTTGATTACCTTTTTCTTAAGTCATACACACACTTCTTACCTTGTTCACAATTCTTGCCTCCGTAACCTGTCTGGCAGTCGCAGCTGTACGTGTTCCACTTGCTGACGCACACTCCTCCATTCTGACAAATGTCATCTGTGCAAAAGTTTCTCTTTGCCGGACAACCTAGACATTGAACGCACAAAAAATAATTAATATGTGTATGCACAATGTATGCTTCTGTTTATGGGCTGCTGAAACAGAAAAAATTTAAATTGGTCATCTTAAACATTGCTAAATTTTGTAGCATGCTAAAATAGTCACGGTATGTACACGGAATAAAAAATCACAAACACACAAACGCACACACATATATATATATATATATATATATATACATACACATTAAAGGGAGCAAAACTAGGCCCCTAAAAGTCCTGAAACACCATTAGGTAACTTGGAAATAAGCAATACCTGCACATTTGCAATTGGACTGAATAAGCATGGCTTTTGTTTTATCAAGTACAATCATACCTGCTGTGGTGCCGTTGTTAGCAATGTAGCTGTCCATGTCAATAGATTTGCTGTCGATGCTGAGGTTTCTCATGCAGCCCACAAAGTCTCTGTTCCTGACTGGAAAGTCTTCAGGTAGGTTGGGAACTCCGCCTAGCAGCAGTGGTCCTGTCAAGTCCAGCGACCTGCAGAAGACACAGACAAAAAATTAATCACAGCAAAATTCAACATGCAAAAAGAAAAATATCTTGTTGTTTACAACTAAATATTTGTTAATGTAAACCTTAAACTACAAGTCAGACGTAAACAAAAAACACACTGATCCAGCTCTATAGTTACTAAAGCCATGTTCAGGACTGTCTACCCTTTTTTTGCCAGTAAATCTGTAACAAATAAATCAGTGAAACCAGAAGGGACAACTGAGGTAAGGCATCAGCTCTTAGCGTGACAGATATATTTGAAATAAGATTATTGTGTTCAAGGTGCTAAGCTGTCAAAAGGCTTACTGCTACCATCACCGTGATAAAGTCAGATTCCACATACTGGGTCATGTAGGAAGCTGCTTAGCACCACAGGGTTTTAAGAGATTTGATTAAATGCAATTCTGCACAAAAAAACACTGAATCAATGGATGGATGAGTTGTGCAAATAGAGCACAGACACAGTTGCATGTGAAGCTTATTCAAAAAGTCTGAAAGGAAATTCCATGAGGGGAATCCCTGAATAAATCAAACAGGAATCTGGTGCATCTTGGGACTAGTTTAAGAGCTAAAATGGCAACATAAGATGAACACAAACACTTCTGTATTGCCTCAAACTTGCATGTCAAGAATTTAACATTTACTGCAGAGTTCTACATGTTCTACATGTTTTTATGTGTTGATCTGCTCCAACACACCTGATTCAAATTCACAGGTTCTTGTAAGACTTCTACAACATTTGATTATAAGCCAATCATTTGAATCAGGTGTTCTGAATGAGAGAAACATGCAGGGGAGGGGGTCGACACCACAATGCCAAAGTTTGTTTTAGATGTCAAGACATTTAGCTGTCAAGACAAAAATCTGAGAATTTCACTTGTCAGTAATTTATTTTTATATAGACTGATTGCTGCAAAAGTAAGAAACTGAGAAATTGGTGTTGAAAGATGCTCTAATTCAAATTATTCCCTGCCATTGTTAACATGAGGATAAACTTCTAAATTCTGTCAAAAATTCAGTTTTTCGGATACAATTCCTAAATCCATATCATTACATTTACCACGACATTGACATTTAATCAGTTTTTTAATGAACAGTGTGGGATTATTTAACAGTTTTTTTTGCAGTATCTGTTTTCTGCACATCTTCTCAACTGGGCCTTCATTTTGGTTAAAGGTGCAAAGTTGTAGCTCATTCACATTTGTTATGAAAACAGAAAGTGTCTCAGTCGCCATCTGCACCATGTCATGAGACTCTGTGTAACAAACTTTAAACAGTTGCTTATTTGCACCACATGAATGTATATGTGTATTCCAGCTTGACACAGTTTAAGTATCTTCTAAATGCCTCTGAGCTTCTGTGAGCTGTGAAACAAGTTCTTGAAGGAATGTTACCTCACAGACTCCTCTTTGAAGTTCTCTCTCACTGTTCCCACCCTCTGCATACTAAATGAGTCTCAGCATGCAAAAACTCTCCAAAGAACAACCACTCACACACTATAAATCTAAAAAAATGAATTAGCATGTCGTAAACACAAAGTAAGGCTGATTAAGCCTGTGTTGAAATGAGCCTTTGGTTATCTAAGGACCTGTTTGATGACAGAGAGCCCACTAGGATGAACCCAGAGATTAAGAAACAAAAGGAAGAGCAGTTAAATAAAGGTTGTGTAGTGTTTTTAATGGAGAGATTTGATGTAGCCTCCAAGGCACATCATATTTCATTATTAATCTGACTAGTTTGTGTGGAATGTGCTTAAGATGATTTAAGGATAATGATTGTATAGACACGAAAAGAGGAAAAAAAAAGATGAGAGAAGATAAAGAGGGGCGCTGGCTTACTTCTTCTGTCCGGTCTGGGTGCCTTGGGCGGCGCAGGAGTAGTTGCCAATCTGCTTTCCAAAGCGAACAGCCATGGAGATGTCACAGTCATCCACAGCAACCACAGCCACCTTTTCTCCAGACGGTCCATGTGGGACGCCTAGACGCCCAATGTTTGGCTAAAAAAAATGAAATAAGAAAAAGATTGCATGCAATTATCCAACAAAATTATCAAATGATAGCAAAGGAAAAATTCTTAGAATTGAATCTCTGATGATTCTCTACAACACTGTTACTTCAGCAGTAGCCATGAGGTATTTGGAGCTTTTGTCTCCTCCCTCTGGCAGCAAATGTAGCAACACAAACACTGCTAATGTGCTCATGATGCCATAGGGTCAACCATGCTCATGCTGATTTGTTGTTGCCTACCCCATCATGATTTTTTTTCTCCCACTTGAAACTCTGACAAACCCTTAACTTCATTACTGCTAGCTGACATTAAACTAACTTCTGCATTGTGTAAACTCATTTGGCAAGGACTACAATTTAATAGATGGGTTTTTTTTACCTGTTCAAGGCTGGCATTGCAGGTTAAAGTAATTAGAAAAAAATTTAGATTTTTTTTCTTTTAAATATATCTGTATATTAAGGTGGCTATAAAGCCTAAGCAAAACAATTTTGTAAAAAGTGAAGCTAGTGAGTGGAGTACATCAAATCTTTTGCAATTGAGCGCCAAATTTTCTTCCTTTTGCTATTATTTGCTATTATTGCTATGGAAAATTGCCTCAATTGACTCAATGTGGTTAAATATTTAATGGTTGATTTCTTCTTTTATTTCTATTTATTCAATGTGAGAAACTTGGCAGGCGCATCGGCTTTGGTGCCCGATCAGTGCAGATCAATGCTACACAAACAACGTCTAGCTGACTTCAGCCGCCTTGGAATAGAAGCACACAGGCCTGTTCTGGCTTAAGAATACAAAAAGCCTATTGTGCATTAGCTCTC
>JAPZDY010000015.1:5613660-5628368 GCA_029783645.1 Ctenochaetus hawaiiensis | reverse complement strand
TTTCATGGTTGATTTCTTCTTTTATTTCTATTTATTCAATGTGAGAAACTTGGCAGGCACATCGGCTTTGGTGCCCGATCAGTGCAGATCAATGCTACACAAACAACGTCTAGCTGACTTCGGCCGCCTTGGAATAGAAGCACACAGGCCTGTTCTGGCTTAAGAATACAAAAAGCCTATTGTGCATTAGCTCTCACCTAATGATTACAAAGTAGGCTAATTCCTTCATCAAGGCCTGTGACCGACAAATGTTGATCTGAGAAAATGTGGATCAGCTTAGAAATCAGGTCACCAAATCTCTTTAGTTTTTGTAATATCTAACCTGAGACCAAAGTTCAATGGAGCATTTTCTAAACAATAATGGCCTTGGAACACAAAGCAGAGGGAATTTGAGGAGTTCAACAAAAAGAAATGTTTCCACCAATTAAACACCAAGTCTTTTTCTTGCTGTCATAAAAGTGAAGTACTAAACAGGGCACTGATAAAGATAAGAGCAACTTTAAGTCAACAAAAAACCCAAATTTATATTCTTTGTACTAAAACTACTTTATAATGAAACACATGTAAGTAAGGAGAAAGCACTTATATATCATTACCTGCTGTGAGTGGCTCACAATAAAAAGTTACTTTTCTCTGCTATCTCTCTCAGAAAAAAAGGGTAGATCTTCAAACTACAGTACAACAACAAACAACAAAAGGACGACAGATCCCAGACATGATCACAATGCAGTGTTTACATAAAGCGCCCAGGCTGTTAAGAGGTTGAGAGTTTGAACAATAGCAAGAGAGGGTTTTAAAACCACTACAGTGGTCTATCTACACACAAGAAGTGTTGAATTTAATATCGGAATACAGATTCTTGAATAAGTTGTTTACATCAGCTAGTGGCCTAACTTTTGTTTACAGTTTTCTTTCATATGAATTTGAGAGAAACGCTGATAAAAGAAACGGAAGGAACAGTGAAAGAAAAAAAAGGCATAGATAGAACAACAATGTGTTTGCATGTGTTTGTCTCCTTCATAAATAGGATTGGAGTAATGAGATACTGGTGGGGCAGAGACACAGACAAAGGAGAAGGAAAAAAAGCGCGACAAATAGAAAAGAAAGCGCGGTAGACAAAAACAGGGAGGTGGACCGACCAGAAATAAGAGACTGAAAGAGACAGACAAAAGAGAAATTGGCAGAAGGGCAAAAAATGAGCAACAGAGGGATGCAATGAATTTTATTTTGGCTCAGGTGGGCTCCGTTTCTGGCATATTTTCCAACCCACAGGGAGTCTGTCACTGCCACTCCCTTCAACATGCCCTGTTTCCACTGATTCCACCAGAAAAATACTTTCACACGTTCCATAAAGATGAACAGGAAGGCCAACTGAGCAGCTATGCACCTCTGTCACCACCGCTGTTTTTTTTCTCTTTGAAATCAACTGGACTCTTTTTTTTGTTTTTGCTTAAACACAGGAAGTCTCATGAGCAAAATCATTACACACACACACACACACACACACACACAGGTGAGAACAGATAGTGAGGAAGCTTTGAGAGGATATGAACCCTCCCCTGCAGAAATGTGACAAACAGATAGCAGGCATCATCCCGGAGAAAAGTATCATGGGTGAACTTTTTAGTATCTATAAGAACAAAGCATCTGCAGTCTGAGACAAACAGCAGTAAAAAATTTAGCTTCAGGATGCTCACAATTAATATCAGCTGGGATGCAATCCAAGTTTACAACATTAAATTACAACATCTTACATTATTTATTTAACTTTGTTACTTCAAAACCTTATTGAACAGAGTAAAAAAAACTAGACAGATGGACAGACACTAGATATGTTTATAAGACCTGCAACTTTTTCTTTTTTTCATCGATTAGTTTCAAAGTATTAGTCAATGAACTGTTCAGTCTATTAAACATCGGAGGTAAATTAGAGTAAAATGCCAATTAAATTCCCCCCTCCAACCTCAAGTCATCAGATGCCTGACCATCAGTTCAACACTGGAGCATATTTACAGTTTACTAGGACCAAGAAACAGGGGAAAAAAATCCTCATTACTGGAAAGAAAGATTTTTTCGGAAAAATGACTCAAGTAATTGATTGATTATCGCAACAGTTGCTAATATTTTAACTTCTATTAGAAAAATATTACTAATCTTAAAACCACAGCTTTAGAGTTTCTTTCTGATTACTGTTTTTAAAATTGAAACCTTTAAAATGGGATTAAATTACAAGAGTCTGGGGTCAAGCCGTTACATAGGCATATATAGCAATCATTCTTATCGGAAACCACACCCTTATCACTCAAAACCAGCCAATCACCTTTCTTCAGTGTACTTACAGCTGCCTGCTTGAGTCAAACCCTCCCACTCTCACCTTGTATCACCACCGGATGTCTGTGGTGATCACACACACGCGTGAACCGCTAAACTCCTGTCCAGGCTCCCACTGTTGGCTAAAGTCGTATGAGTCGAATCAGAAAAGCAGAATGAGCCCCTGTTGAAAATCCTCAACTGTCATGATTTAATGCGCCGTTATGTAACATAGATTCGACTTCCTGAACTGACACGACAGCTGCCTGCGGTGAAACGCTGCACTTCAGGAAACCTGCTGTGGCTGCAAATGTTTGTGAAATTCCTGTGTAATTAAAAATATTTCTGATAATTAGGAGTGCCCTTAATTTATTACCCTGCTGTCAAATAGGCATGAATGTCCCCTGTGGGCAGCCTATGATCAAGGGACTATCTCCAGTGAACTCTGGGTAAGGGAGAGAGAAAAAAAGATCTGTTTTTGTTCAGAAAGCAGTTCAACAGTAGTGAAGAAGGAAAGATGAATGGAAGATGCAGAAGATTGGGGGAAACAACCTTTCTCTTCCTCTGTAAGTACATATTCAATGGAGGGAATAGCTTAATAAAACGGTAAGTTATTCCACATTTGCATTATAGTAAATTATGACAGAAAAAGTCTTTAATCTAAATCAGCATTGTTACATCTTTCCTCTACTTTTTTCATATCTACACAAAACTTTACTCCACTCTTGAATCTCCTCAGTGGCCAGATTTGATGACATAAAGTTGTAAAAGAGAAGAATACTTCTTTTTTCCCACAAAACTGCTTTAAGGAGCCAAAGAGTACTCTAATTTTGTGAAAATTTATGGGAACAGTGCAACATTTGGAAGGCTTGTAATTTTTTCTTTCTGAGAGTAAATAGATAAAAGAGACATCAACCACATGTGCTTAATATTGCTGCAAGCATTTTTAAAACTTTAAAACATTCCTTCTTTTAAAAATCTGATACATATTAATTAACATAAACAAAGACTTATATTAATATCGAAACCGAGGGGGAAAAAATATGTGTGACTGTGTGAAAGTTTTCAAGGGCAACAAAAGGTGATTTCTTTGCTAGAGTCACTCCCCCTGTGACTCTTCTGAAAGAGGAATCTGTTGTTAGGGCCGATTATAATCTCATTATCTCTTCGAGTTTAGTCAAGTGAGGAAGAGACGAGATAAAGACAGGAGGCAAAACACAGGAGAGAAAGAGATACACTGATATCCTCGACCCACAACCCAAAAATCCCAAAGGGTGCAGCTGTTGAAGTGCTGATAATTTAGAGACTGAAGCATATTCATGTAAGTACACACTGTGTCAGCACTAAACTACATGTATTTAAGGAATTTGTGTAATGTATATGTAACATGTAGGGGGATATAGGCGCATTAACGCAGCTGTTAGTGCAAAACTGCTCCAGGCTCATACTAACATTTCTCACACTTCGGGACTCTTACACACACATTCACTGCTGCATGGATGCATAACATCAGTGCATAACGTCAGTCACACACACTTCAATTCCCTCCTCTGTTGCTTTGAATTTGCTTTTTTTTCCCTGTAAGCCATTAAACTATATGAAGAGAATCTCTTCAGTAGAGCTTTAACTTGTACTTTGGTTTTAACGAACAACATTTGTCCTTATTCAAAACAACTACTCAAGTAGTCTTCTTTTGTTTTGTTTTTTTCCTTATTTAAAGAGTAAAAGAGTCATTTGTGACAGACATGGACACAGGAGATAACATATAGATATGCACGGCAATATAAAAGTAGAGCTGTGTTATTGGAAAAAATACCCCATTCTAAAAATCGTACATTCCACAGTCACATCTTTTCTTTAAAGTCTAGCAGCTGAGAAACAGAGTCTGCTTGACTCTAAGTAGTTCCAGTTCAGTGGATTTTAACTCTAAAAGTTTTACACTTCATCTGGTCAACACACAAATCAGTCAGTGCTATCACATTTTTGCTGTGAAGTCCCTTTTACAATGTACATATGTAAAGGAGATGTTGTTTAATACAAATATTTCTGAGTTTGAGTTCAAGCCCTTAAAAAAGACTAAAAAAGACATTTTTTACTTATCAGTTCTCCTCTTAATGACTGTTATAAATTTTGTTTGACAATTAACACTGGCTTTATGTTAGCTAAGTGTGTCTCTTAGCTGTGTGACCATGGCCCATAGAACTGTATATAGTTTCAGGCTTCTTTCTGACCCCTGGATTTTAAGTGCACTTGGCCCTCACTCTCAGGGGCCCCATGAGAGTCTTTTCTTTACCCTGCGTTCAACTTGGGGCTGTTGAAGATTCCCTCTCTCTAAGGTGTCGTCTCCAGGGGCGATTGGCTTGCTGCAGCCATGGTAACGCACTTGATCCCCACAGCTAGCCACAAAGACGAGGAGGGCAGAGGACGTGCCCACACACACACACACACACACACTTGGATGCATGGCCAAAAACTTGAACATACACCAAAAACCGCCAAATGCAGTCAGGACACATTCACTTTCCTGCCAACAGACGGACACAAGACAAACACACACACCTTTACCTCCCACTAACACACTCACTTTACACCTCTATTACCACCAGGCCGCCTGTCAAAGCCGACATGACAACTCAACCAGCCCTGCGGCCGGGATGAAGAGCCTTGCTTCACAGATTGAGTTACATGCAAAACACAGTTTGACAACTTTAGTCAGAAAAAACCTTAAACACTGTAAAAAAGAGGAACTACTGACCAGAAAAAACATGTGTGAGCGCGTGTGTGTGTGTGTGTATGAGAGAGAAAGTGTGTATGTATGTGTTAAGGGTGGGACAGGGGAACACTCAGTGGTGATTATGTGTTTGTCCATGTGTTTGGGGACTATGGGGAGGATGTCTGCAGAATGTGTTCAAGCACATGTGTTGAGTGAGCAAGCAGCAAGCTTATATGTGTGTGTGTGAGCAAGGCAGGAAGTAGGTAGTGGAGTTGCAGACGGCAGCACGGTTCATTTTGATAATAAAGGAAAGGGGTGCACAGTCTTTTATTTTATCTGGGCTCGCCTGAGGAAACGCTATTGTTTCTGACTTGAGGATAAAAATTACACTTGATGTGATCTCCTGATGCTTTAAGGTGTGTGTGTGTGTGTGAATTCTGTGTTTCCCACAGCTTAATTGAAGTAAAACAAAACCTGTTTTTATTATAGTAAAGTATTCGTAAAATAACTTTTAGTGCCCCAGCATGAATCAGAGCCAAAATAAAGATAAGCATTGAACCAATACCAATAACTCTCTTTGAAGTGTGTGTGTGTGTATGTAAGTGTGTGTGTATAGTGTTGATTTCTGGCCTTGTCATGCACAGGCTAGTGTGTCCCACCTTCCCTCTGGCAGCAACAGACTGTCATGTCCACATTACCTCACCTGCCCTCTGGCTGTGTAAACCTAGAAGTATGAATTATTCAAACACACACACACGCACGCACACACACACACACACATGCAGTTCCCCTGAGGCTTTACATGAGGCTACGATGTCCTGTGTTCAAGCCTACATGTTACCGTTGTCTCCTTCATCTCATCACACTTCTATCTATCAGTGTAACATACGGACAGCAGCCATTGTTAGCTTGTAGCTTTCAAGCAGTAAAACAAATGCTCGGAAGACAAAAACGGAGGGAAATGAAACTGTATCCTATGTAGTGCAGCTTGAGAAAATTCCTTTTACAACTCAACAAACATGGCAACCTGCCTGTATGCTGACATCAAGGGGATTACCCTCTAATTGATGCTTTTAACTGCTGCTTGTTAAAGCATATTTTACACGCAGGTTTTGTCTCTCTGACTTATTCTGCATGATTAATCTTTATTTTTTTTCACCTCTTCTTCCACATCAAATACCTTGGAAGTTAGTCCTTATAATTTGATGTAAAAAGTCTGTTTTGTAGAAGTTTTGCTCTTTATATCACAATTTTGCTAACAGATATTTACCATTTACCAACAGTTTTGTTGTGCGTCTGTTTTTATCTTTTGACGCTTAAAAGATGACGGAGGAGTTTATTTTGTTTCCAAACATAATTCTGGAATCTCTCTAAAGTTGACATTTTTTACTTCCTTTTTTGACAATATTGATGGAAAGTTGACATTTTTTACTTCCTTTTTTGACAATATTGATGGAAAGATCGATACCACTGGAAAAATAAGTGCCAGTACTCCCTTTATTCAAATGCTGGCCCATTAATCATCTTTATTGTGCACATGCAATAAATTCAATAACTGTAAACTCTAATGTCTCCTGATGAAATGAAGCTTATCTATGCTCAGTCAGAATGACTCTGCTGATGTTGCTCAAGTTCTATTTATTCAACCTGTTCAAGGCAGAAATACTGCGATGTTATTCTTTTGTTTTCCCTAATTATGTTTTATCTTGTTGCTTAATCCTTACAAAAACCAAAACACAGACACGAGAGCGGTTTAAATCCTCTCAACTCACTCTTGGCAAGAAAAGGAAAGAGCCTTCTCCCATAACATCAAACTTTCCTGAATATAGCAAGCAAAAATACACAGTTTTTTAAGTTGCTGGAGGTCAATTTGAAAAAAAGTAGTTTTATGAATTGTGAAGCAGCACAATATCATGTGATTTGCTTTTTCTTTGTTGAAACACAAAGAGACAATAGATTTTCTAAATACCAAAATCAAGAATAAAAATCTTTCTGACTGACTAAGGCAGAAATGTTCACAGAGGCAGTAAATTATTTTAGTTTTATTCATGTTACATTGAGTTACTAATGATAGACAGACAACAAAATTAAATGCACTGTTACTTTCAATAAAATTTCAGATATCTTTGAGTGTTTTCATTGTTGGAAACATTTTAGATTACCGTAATTTTCTTGACCATAAGCCGCTACTTTTTTCACACGCTTTGAACCCTGCGGCTTAAACTATGATGCGGCTAATTTATGGACGAAAATAAACGAGAAAGTGTGTGACAACGTAATTCTGAGGCTGTTAAATTCCGACACTGAAGAAGACAACTTCAGTGGTTTTAGTTGTTAAATTTAGTGGGTGCGGCTTATATTCAGGTGCGGCTTGTAGTCCGAAAAGTACGGTATTAAAGGTCAAAATTCAGCAAAATATAAAACAAGTATATAGTTGTTTTTATATTTTCATGTGGAAATGTTACATGTTGTTCTGATAATTCCTACAGTTTTTAAATGGATATCTGACCTCTGAGACAGCAGCTGCTGCGAAGTGACTGTCTAACCTTAATTTAATTATATTGTAGAGATCATCAAGTAATCAAGGATCATAAGGACGGATGAATTGTTTAGTGGTACAATAAAACTGAACTTCATATAAGAGATAAGAGATATACATAAGTGGAAAGAGATAAGAAGGAAAGATGAAGAAAAAGACAGACACCAGAGGAGGAGGAGGAGAAAGACACATTAGTGCCTGGACTATAAAGTGGCTATAAACTATACCAATGTTTTATCTCTCTCAACTTCATTTCTGCACTTCATTTTCTCCCCCCTACTAAATTCCACTGTCCGTCTCTCTCCCGATTAATTAAAGATTTAGGTCATGCTAGGTGAGGTGTGTGAAATTTCCTCCTTTTAGTGACACACACACATACTCCCTCACATCACAGGGGAGCAAGGAAGGAATGTAAAAGCAAGAGAAGGGAGAAGGTGAAGAGAAAGAGACAAGTAAATGAGAGAGAGAGAGAGGGTGGTATGTAGTGACAGATTTATCTTCATTCCTCAATGACACAGTGCAGTACACATCTGCAATTCCTACTGACTGCTAACTCACTCAGCGAGATAAACACACACATTAAGGTCTGCGTTTAAAGGTTCAACCAATGTGGACTGGAATCATAACATCTACACTGGGTCCCACCGCCTCTATGCACAGCTTCAATCCCCTTCTCTTGTTCAGAAGTCAAACTGTTATCTTCGTGTATATCAAAGATAAGTGAGCTAGACTTTCCTCCCTCAGACTGGGATGTACAACAAATGTCTTCACTCAAAAGTTTCACTAACATATTTCAGTGTGCTTTCTAGCTATAATTTGAACAAGCTTGTTACTCAGCTGCCATAAACCAATCAGCACCCAGCTGTAGTGCGTCACCCACCAGCTGGAGCTTGTAATGGTCTGATGCATATAAAAAAATTGGTCTTTAGTGACTGGTTAGGGGAAATTCAAATCTCACTCCCAGATGAATATTGCTTTGAGTGGAAGGAATGTCAGGCCGAAGATGTAAGCAAAGTGCAACAAGTTGACAATTATGTCTGATTTCAGGGAAAATATCCCCAGCAGCTAGCACGCAGCAATTTGAGAACATTTTAGCTCCTTAGCTTTGAGGTAACTAAATGTGAAATAATGCTGTTAGTCCTATGAAAAGGCTAAGAGTCTGAGGGAAAGGCTGACGTAACAAAATAAACATGTTTGTGTAAAATTGAGGGTGTATCACATGAGACTTCTATTTAATGTATCAGACATCCGAGGCTACAAAAATAACTAAATACATATTAAAATAAAGATATGAATAAAGGTAAACAAACTCCATTATTTGCTGTATTAATTGCCAAGCCATCTACACATTCTAAACTACATATACTTAGTATTTTCATTTAAATTCATGAATTTTGATAAACAAAATTTTTTTTCTGACAAAAAAATGTTTATTTTTCAAATGCTGTCTTTAATAATCAGTTATGAAAGCTAATGTAAAGACTCATCACGTGTACACAATTTATGGTGCAGACCTATAACATGTCTTACCTGTGCCGTCACACAAAAGGACACACACACACACACACACACACACACACACACACACACACACACCAACAAAATGTAAACAATGGTGGCCTCAGCAGCCAAAAGTACAGAAGCCTGAAACCGTGTGTATGTGTTTGCGCTATTTAACTAACATCTTGCTATTATGCAGATAATTCTCAAGTTAATACCAACTACTACAGATTTGTGGGCATCTTACTGAACACAAAAGATTAAGGATGCAATCATAAATTAAATCCATCAAACAAAATAATAATCTAAACAAAAGTATGTGAGCCAAGAGACATTTACTGTCCTCATTACAAAAGCCATCTCCGACGATTACTGAGCGTCATTAATCCTCCCTGACAGAGTCTGAGCTTCGGCTTGCTGCGCTGCTGCCAAGGAAAATACGATCATTGCTCACTGGGAGCCTACCAACCTGCCTGTCAGAGCTCAGACATGTTCATTTCACCTGAAAAAACCTCAATGGAGGTAGTTAATGACAGTTGACAGGTGGGAAGGAAAGTTACTATTGTTTTATTTTTGCTTATTTGTCAATGGACCATTTTAAGATATGGATAGCTTCATCAGCCTAATGGAGTAATTGTGGATGGCAGATAATACTTATAAGGAGGACAGTGATTCACAGCCAGGATAAAAGAATGTGTGTGCATGCAAAATTGTTAAGCAGAATTTAGAAAAATGCCACAGTGATGCGTAAAGTTCTCAATGAAAGATAGAGTATGTTATTCAACTGTAAGACCATAAAGTTGATATATGCTCGGTGAAATCATCTAAAACTCTTTATCTACACCCTACTACAC
Organism: Ctenochaetus hawaiiensis; assembly: GCA_029783645.1. Taxonomy (NCBI): domain Eukaryota; kingdom Metazoa; phylum Chordata; class Actinopteri; order Acanthuriformes; family Acanthuridae; genus Ctenochaetus; species Ctenochaetus hawaiiensis. The sequence goes on along the minus strand of JAPZDY010000015.1, from coordinate 5,618,452 downwards.
ATCCACATACCTGCCAGTGTTCAAAAGCTTCAAGTTAAGCTTCCTGACTTTAAAATGGGCTTTCCTGTTAATTTCATGCCACCATCTACATCTATGAAACCAGAAAGCATGTAAACATGCAACACCAAGCTGAAGCAGAGAAACAAAAAGGTGACGTCAGAGTTTAATGCATTTATTAAAGGTGTCCTGTTTTTGACTGCTAGTAGCCCTATGGAGCAATGTTTTGATGAATGACTTCACCAAGAAAGAAAGACAAAATGCCAGTTAACGCTGGAATTACTAACTACAGAGTCCACATGCTTTTTACTGCAAGAGCCAAACCAGAAAACCCCACAGACATCTACTTCAGCCTCTTTTACAGCGCAGAGCAGAGTCACACTACAGCTAACACCCCAGTGTTGAAGGCCATGTTACCTCTGTATGAGGTTAGCATGAGCGGAATAGAGTTAGTCCTCTAGACTGTCCTAGAGGTAGAACAGGGACTAAATGAGACCCCTTGGGGGGAAAAAAGACACCAGTGGGGACTAGGCTAGAGGTCAGAGGTTACCTCCTTCTGATTGAGCTCCAGCCAGGCAGTATAGAGCGGGAGCCGCAGAACCCCACTGGAGTCCACCAGACTCCCCCCTTCCTGGGAGAGAGACACCATGAGAGAGAAACACCGCGTTAGACCTGCAGCCCACAACCAAGCCACGTCACTATGTGTGTGTGTGTTGGATGTTTGTGTACCTTTACAGCTGTGTGGTTCTGTGTGAAAGTCTCACCAGTCCAATCTGGGGTTAAATTTTACTTAAATTGCTGAATGTAAAAAAATGTAATAATTGCACTTCAAAAACATGTAACATATACATCTCTAATGTACTGTATGTGTGTATATATATATAGAGAGAGAGAGAGGCACACATGCTGAAGTGTCTGTGGTTGGATTTACCAGCCAATTTGCCAACAGGAAAGACATCAGAAGTGAAACATGTTTCCTTTGTGCCCACTTCAAAAACAGGTCTCCCACCACCTCACACAATAGGCTACAACTCATGCACTGCCGCCATCAGACAAAAGGTGTCTCTGGCAGATTTATATCACCGGAGAACTATGCTATGCGAGGAGCAGGTGAAATTTAAGGCAGGAAAAGCACAGGGGATATTTCTTTCAAAAGCATGTGAAAGCCCAAAACCAGCCTCAAAGTGTCAATAAAGGTAGTTACAACCACACTAACACAAAGCATAGGTTTGGAAGCATGTTTACATGCTGCAGTATTATATTACAGTGTGTTAGAATAATGGAGAGCAAATAAAAGCACTAAACGACATGTCTCATATGATAAGAAGTGTATCTGCATTGTTTAAACAGTCACAGATAGTCACAGTGTCATGCATTATAGTTGGTAACAGAGTAGTTCCTGGTATTTAAATGCAATGTTTATGCGTGATGATAACCTTAACTGTTTGAGGTCTGGGGAAACCTGCGTCAAGAAGAACAAAGAACAACATGGCCTCTTCCTCTGAAAAACACACCCTGCCAGGGAGTGCAGGGTCTGGGGCTTCACCTCAGAAAATAACTACTTAACCTTTGCAGACAAAACTCAGAAAATACAATTGCAGTCACTCATCATAAGCACATTGTTCTTCCCAATGCACATTTAATAAAATGTTTGTGTGTGTGTCACCATGGCAAAGTCAAACACCTAATATGGCATGCGTCTGTCCCTCTAAGTCATTACTGCAACCCTCAGAGACCTAAGACTATTAAGAATGAAACTTAAACACAGGAGGATAGATGATAGCTCAAAAACCACTTACAAGCAGTGTATTTATTTTAAGAGCAATTATCTGCCGTCTTCGTGTGTGTTTGTGTGTGTGTGTGTGTGTGTATACAGATTTTTGATTGTATATCATCTTTTCCCAGAAAAACCCAATAAACCCTGAAATATCTGCAAGGAGACAGAGAGAGAAACGAAGAAAAGGATGGCAGCCATTTCTTTTACAGCACAGATTGAGAAAACTGTTTTTCTAGGTATTTAAAGCCTTAAGTTTGATAATCAGTTTGATGTTCAAGTGTATTTTTTTTGTTATGATATTTATTACTTTGATGTTGAGATCATCACATATCCAGTTTCTAATAGAGCCTAAGATTGCTCGTTTCTCATCCTTTCTTTAGTCAGAGCTTAAGTCTGGCTGAGGCAGGTTGAAAAGTCCACAGCCTCCTGATTAAATACGATTGTGGAAGAAGTGCGTGAGCACATGGCCAACTGCGCCGTATCTTACGGTACAGGCTGTTTTACGTCTGTGCCTCCATTTAGACCAGGTTCTGGCTGGTCTAAATCTGGGGGTATTTCACCTCATTCTGCCGGGTGTACAATAGCAAACGCACCAGGACACACCTCCATTCCACCTTCATTCTCAGACCTCCTGCCCCTCCGCACACAGACCCAGTGCAAATGGATTTGCTATCTTACACTTGTGGCAAAAATGACATTTGCGCCAGGCGTACTATAGCAATGACACCTGCGCCACTGGCACATCGTGTTTGTATTAACGATAGGGTCCTTGCAGTCTAAATCCTTGAATAACTTCAGTCATTACAAGAATTTAATAATTAAAATGAGTCCACTGGTTTAAAGGCAAACAACCTGAAAAGAGGGGGTTGAGTCCCTTCAGAGATTCAAAAGTAGAAAATATTACACCAAGACCTGTCTTCACTGAAGTTCACCCAACTGGTTTCTGAATACAGCTGAGTGCTCCAGCCCCAGCAGAGATGGAATGCAAAAATAACCACACAGTTTAAAAAACCCTTTAAACTATTCTGTGAGGTAATTTGCACTTTCATCTGATGATTAAAGTCCTGCCTTGTAAACAGCACCAGAATGAGAGCAAAAGAGGAACAGCAGGAACAGAAAGAGTGAACTTTTGCTACTCGCTGGTGTTAAGAGCCTGTCTGGGAATGCCGTCACCACACCCTAGTCGTAAATTTCATAGCCCACTTAGCCAGTGTAACACTATTAATGTGTTTGACATGAAGCCATCATGCAGCAATGAAGCAGTATTACAAAAATACTGCAAACACACAGGTATGTTGTATCTACAGTCATGCTCAGCTTCACTCAATTTAGCACCATGTGGCTAAAACATGTGGAACCTAATTAGAGTTTATGTATAGCCTTTTTTCCATCTTTTATTCTTATTAAAAATATTTGCTGACACATTAATGCAAATATAATAAAAAAATCCTTTCAAATCTGTCTTGTTAATTGGCTTTGTGCTTTAGTGAAATTAATACCAACCAATTATTTACAGCAAACTAATGAAAATAAAAATTCAAATTCACACATTCTGTCAACCATCTGAGCCAACTTAAATGAAAAGTATAAGTGAGATTTTCATTCATTCATGACAGATCTAAGTCAAGAAGAAGAAATTTTAAAAATCTATTATCGAGAGGCAATGGTTGTGCTTATGGTAAATTTAATGGAAATAAAATAATTTTAAAAAATTCCTTGTCTATTCTGCATCTTTCTGCATTATTTTAATCTAAAATTAATCTGTGCAGGTGGCCTGGTAGAAATAATCATGACCCAACTGACATCCTGCCCAGTGTCCAGCTAAATAACATCATTTCCTGCAACAAGAGACATCATTTCCTGTAGTTTGCATGCTTCAATACCCAAGACAAAACCTCCTGCCGCTCCAAGAATATCCATCTATGCAATTTATCAGTGTTTGTGTTGTGTTCATGTGTTTGTGTTTGTGTGTGTCTGTGTGTGGTGTGTTTTTCTTGGGTAGTTTTACTTTGCTGACAACTGTCCTTGAGACTCTGCACCATGGAATTTCAAACATGTCTTTATTTTCCCACTTCCATTGTGTGTCATCTCTAATAGCACTTCGGACATATGCACACATTTAAAAACACTTACACGCACACACACAAGCTCCTTATTTGTCTGGCCCCCACGGATGCAAACACACGCACATACACAGCTTTCTAACCGTCCCAGATCATTGCAACAATGGCAAGTTCATGTCTGTTGTCATGCCAACCCTCCCCCGAACTTTGACCTCTGTTTTTAAGCACAAGCACCATGGTTCTTCAGAAGACAGCAGCAGCAGCTTTAAAAGGGGGCACCCGTGCAACCCTGCAAAACTTCAACCGCCTCATCTTCTGACCCGATAAATCCTCATCTGCCTGTGTGTATTGTGTGAGTGTGCCGTTAGGACCGTTTAAAACCAACTTGAGCTCATATGAGAAAAACAGTTCTGGACTGGGTTGCAATTACTATTTATGAATCCACAATATTAATTGGTTAGCAGGTTAAGTCCATTAAAGTTGTTAAGTAACTGTTTTCTAGTTAGTTTTAAATTAATGTTTTAGTTAATCAGGTTTTACACAGATATGAAACATTGAGTAAGAAGTTAGTTGTATTAAAGCAGGTTAGAATGAGGGGAAAACTTTAGATTGTGCTAATTTACCAACTCTGATTATTTTGGCTAAAATAATGAACATAATGTTTTAGAATGTAATTTAAGGTACATTGCCTTGTTTTTGTAAAATGATATTTAAAATCTTACAAGTTTAAATCATTACTAAACAGCCTTTCAATCAAGTGTCAGGTGAAGTGGCGACCATATCAGCTTGTTTACTCTTACATCTAAACTGGTCTTATGTTAGCAAGATAATTAGTTTTGTTGATAAGCTAGTTTAGTTAGCTATAGATCAGTTTCATGACTGAGTGTCAGTATTAAGTAGCAACAATTTCATATGACACATGTTGTTTTTCTTTTGGATACATATAAATCTCTGA
>JAPZDY010000015.1:5585385-5607058 GCA_029783645.1 Ctenochaetus hawaiiensis | reverse complement strand
CACGGCATCATTATAATACTTGGAATTACTAGCTCTACACTGCAATTAAAGGACATGTGTCTTCTTTGTTTCCCTGTCTATTATGTGGATAATGTAATACACTGGGAGCATTTTAAATACAGCCAGAGACTGCTAATATTAGCTTATATAGCTAATATTAGCTAAAGAATGCGCCCATGATTGTTACAGGAGGAGTGACAATCACTGGCATTGAGTGACAAAGTCTGGTTAAAATCAAGGAGCAGCTGCTAAATTATTAATGAAGTTTTTTTACAGGTGTATCTGCCACCAATATCAATGACAACATCTGTCGTGAGAGAACTGAATGCCTAACGGGCACTGCAACAGTGACAGCTGTTCTCAATCCTGAATTGAAATTCATTCATTCACATTCCTGTACAGAAAATGAATGGCATTTTGTGTTAATTGATAAAAACAGGGATAGAAGGATTAAATGAAGGGAGGAAGTAAAGAGTACTCACGTGAAGGAGACGGTGAAGTGGAACCTCTGCCTCAGGCCTCGAAAGGTGATGAAGGATTGTCCAGGGAAGCTGCGGGTGGTCATCTCACAGTAGGGCTTCTCGTACTCCCCTGGTGGACACTGGCACATGAAACCACCTGCAAGCCTGTTGACACACTTGCCGCCGTTCTTACAAACCCCGGGAACACACCGGTCTGATGATGCATTCAGCTCACAGTGCTCGCCTATGGAAGAAAAACAGGGGCATTTCAGCTTGTGTTGCACCTCTTGTGTGTACTGTTGCATGTCACATGTTGGTTACATTGTTTGTTTCTAGATCATCCTTTAATTCACTTTTTTGGGGGTTGCTACCTGCCGTGGTTTGTCTGTTGTGACAGCAGTGTAATGCAGTTAGAATGATAAATTACCTGTCATTGAATCATCTCATCAATTTATTATCTTTTCTGTGAAGCATGTTGTCCATCGTTGACTGAAAATCAGACTTGTTGGATGTATCACCCGTTAGGAATCCAGTTGTTTTAACAAGATTCCTTTGATGATACCTCAGGACCACTTATAAACATCAGCAATATCGACAAAGCCCTGTTTATAGACCTTTTCTGGGAAGCTCAGCTCGTAACCATAAGCTTGGCCAACTGTCTGGCCATATTTGGGGAGAAGAGAGAGGATAGGAGATAAAGAGGAGTTAAGAGTGTGGAAAGGGAGTAACAAGGTAGAAAGTGGGTAAAGGAAAAAGAGTAAGAAATGCTCTAAAAGACAAAGAAAGTAAGAAAGAAAGAGAAATAGCTGGGGACAGGGATAAGATCATTCCTCCATGAATTTAAATCTGCGTCTTAACTCACACTATTACTTCTAAAACAAATAAAGATCAGATAATAGAGGCCAGATATGCCCTTTTATTGTCACTCAAACTTGAGTTTTAAGAAGTTACAGAAAACATTCACTTTTAAATGAATCCATTTTTACTTTACATCTACTTTTACTGTGCATTTATAATAACTTAAAGGAACTTTCTCCTTACAATAAAAAAATACTGAGTCATTTATTGGTGTATTATTATTATGCAAACATGCACACAACCAAGAATATATTACACTCTCATCCACTAAACTTATTGTCAGTAGGGAAGCATTCTAGTGCACAACAGTGTATGTTAACAGAATGTACAGTATGTTAGCTTGAAATAACAATTCTCTTTCAATGAGATTTAAGCCAAAACTTGACTTAGTACAGGAGAGTGCAAATCCAAAATAAATACTAGCAAGCCAACATTGATGTAAACGATGCACAAGTTAAAAAATGCCACTTTTTTCCTGTTCTGTGTGTATCTGATGTTACATGCCAGAAATAAACAGGAAAGCAGACTTGTCTCCTGGTATTGAGAAATGAGTCAACTGCCTCCTTTCAGGTTTTCTGCTTTTAGAAACCTGCATATATATGCAAATGTTTTTGTAAAATTGGTATGAATAATTTGAAGTCTGCATTATCTAGTTCAGTTACTTACTGCAGTGGGTCTCACCATGGGAAATTCTTCCATAATGACCGTGTGGCTCTAGCTTAGGCCCAAATCAGCTAGTTGGGCCCCGTTTCCTGGCTTGGCTCATGTAAATTCCTCTTTCTGACAGTAATATTATTTGTGATTGCTGCTTCAGTGTTCCATGCAGTGTTGTGTGTCAACTTGCTGTCCAGACAAGATCTGTCCAACCAGGACACACAGACAGACCCCCAACACCACAGCCTGGAACCAGCTAATGGCCCTTCTCTCCTCAGCATAATCCCTTTTTCCGAGGGCGAATTATAAGGATCTATTTCCCTGTAATGTAGGAAACCCAAGGAGAACAGAGCGGGCCCCCTGTCATCAACCCTATAATGGCCCCTGATGGACCCTGACTATCTTGAGTTGAACTGTGACCTTCAAAGAGGGTACACAGAGATGTAGGTAAGGGGAATATGATGGGTGAGTGGAGAAGAAGGCGAGACAGGGCCAATGAGTGACAAAGACAGGCATTATCAAATAATTACATCAGATAAGATGGAAAAGAAGGAGAGTAGAGGTAGAGTGTTGGGAGAAACAGATGGAGAGGAAGGATGACGGCTGTCAGAGGCCCTCTAGGTTCTATTAGGGAGAGACAGTCAGTCAGGTATCAGATGTACCAGAAGGGAAGCATGGGAGGAAGATCACTGACATCGAGAAATATTTCAGAAAGTGATTTGAATGGAAATGATGAAAGCCTTCATAGTTTCTGATATCTCATTTATGCTATGAACACTGTGCAGCGTGACTGTCAGCTTCCAGGCAGAGTTTAGGTTTTGTCTTTTACTCTAAATCAGAGTAATGGAAGGTTTTAGGTTAGAGGTGCAATTATTTACAGTTTAGAGAGTTTCTTGCTGAATCACAATACATGCATCTTTGAGGTCCAACCAAGCTTTTTGTCTCTATTTAACATCAATGAGTCCTTTTCCTGAATATTTTCAAACCTGCTTTGCTTAAACTCATGTTTGCCAGTTGACATACTTGGTCTTAGCGCTGTTTGCTCGCATATTGAATAGCAAATAGTGCTGGCATGCTGTTTATCTGACAATCTGTCTGCCCACACACAAACAGTGCAAGTCCTCATGCGCATGCTAGTACAACATGAGACAAAAACAAAACAGAAAGAGAGTTTTAACATTCTGAGTCCTGTTTCTAGCCATCCAGCTTATATTTATATTTACTTTACTTTACTTTTATTTACTTTTCTTTTTAGTCTGTTTGGTTACTGCTGTGGAGTGCTACGGAGTCAGGTGGATTTGTCACTTTAAGCTATTTCTTAAGCGTCCACTATATTCATAAAATGAGAACAGGTTTAGGTGATGGTGGTCACTGATCTGTCAAGTCTTGAGAATGTGACTCCACTCTGACTTACTGATTTACGAAGATTTTAAGAGAATACGGTCTTTTCAGCACTTCTTTCAAAAATCTTCTTCCTCCAACGACTTTTTCCTCTAAAAGCAACGAGACAATACTTTGAAGCAGCAGAAATAGGTGGTATTACTCTTAAGTGGAACAGAAACCACCTTTCTTTTCACAGGTTTTAAAACTTAATTATTATTTAAGCTAATGTGGTTTTGGTACAGTTTACGTGATATTTGAGATGGATCTAGTTTGTCCAGTGCAGTCAGCATTCCACCTTTACACAGCAATAAATCAACTGTATGTGTGTATGTGTGAGTGGGTGGGTGTAGGTGGCTAAACCTACAGTATAACAAAGCATGTTTCCCCTACCTGAACCCAGGTTGACCTCAAACTACAACAATAGGTGGTTAGAGCTTTAACAACCTGTTAGTGCGGTTCGTCAGTTTTGCACAAGTCATTGAAGCGCTTGAGAGATTAAGAGTGTTTGCATAAACCTATAATAGACTTTTATTTTCTTTAGAGAAAAATATATTAAGTGGTTGCTTGAGTACACAAAATAATTATCACATATGTGTAATTGCTATTATAAAGTCTGAGGTGCCAGCATCATATGTAGCTTTTGAGGAAGACTATTTTGAAAATGTAGCTTTGGAGTAAAAAATATAGGCTTTTGTGTCTGCTCAGAATACTCCGTCAGTACTGGTGCAATAGAGGGCTACAACCAGGATCTGTATGTCATAAAATTCAATATGAATTGAAGTATGCATGCACATCCAAACCAGAGAGGCCAGGTTCTGAGCCAAAAGTGAGAAAATCATGAAATAAAGAGTTCAGACACTGCGGTGTTTCAAAGATCCATTTTTTATTGCACCCAGGTGAAGCCTTTAGCAAAACTGCTCTTTATCAGACATGATGAAGTATCACCCGGATGCAATAACTGAATGAAAATCAAAGTCCTTCAGTGCAAAAAACTGAAAAATGTTAATCAAAACAAGCCAGGTAGTCTGTAATTAAGTCTGAGTAGAAAAATTAAATACCAAGATCATTTTCTCAGCATATAAATTTCCAGAAGTTTTACCGCAATCATTTATCAGACCTCTTTTTGACTTGTAGACAACTTACCTGTAAAGTCCTCTTGGCACTCACAGGTGTACCCTCCCTCTCGGCTGCGGCATCTCCCGTTGTTCTTGCAGGGTCCTGAGTAGCAGAGGTCAATCTCAGTCTCGCAGTAGTCCCCAGTGAAACCGATGGGACAGCGGCAGCGTAGCCCGTTGATGGGGTGGATGGGCCGAAACAGAACTGTGTCGGAGGCGATAAAGGGAGGGGAGCTGTCGAACTTCAGCACTGACACACACTTCATGTAGTTCTCACAGGGCTCCCGCAGGCAGATGTTGTCATCAAATGGTAACACCTAGAAAAAAGTTGAAATCTCAGTCCCATTAATAGAAGTGCTAGCTGGAATTTGTTCGGAGTCTTGAAATACTAGTTCAGTTTTTGGAGATTTGGATTATTTTGCAGTTGTGTTAATGTGTATTTGTGCATCTGTGTGTTTGTGTTTTTATGTATGTTACCTCCTGGGAGGATATCAGTCTGAGCAGAGTCCTGTTGAGGTAGATCTGCTCCTGCAGCTCCTCTGATGGGAAAAATGTCCCTTTACCAGGAGCGCCTCCAGGTTGCATTGCCGAAAAGGTTACATTGAGGATGGAGCCTTGCACATCAGTGTCGTTCTGGATGTTGAACACGAACACAGCTTCCCGTGTGGTGGAGAGCACAGCCGCCACACCCTCTAGGAACATACCAAGCAGGGGAGAGAGGAAGCGCTCCTGGGACATGTTCTCTAGACGCACTGTGATGCTGTTGGTCAACATGTCATCAGTGATGATGGTGACACGCAGCGTGCAGGTGGCCACAACGTGATGGAGTCCATCTGGAAGAAAGAGAGTAAGCATGTGACTGTTAAATACCTTTGCTCAAAAAGCAGTGAACAGGTTGAAAAAACACAGCACAATCAGGTTTAACTAACCAGTCTAATTATTATTAATAATAATACAAAATGCAGACAAAGATCAAAGGATCTACACATGTGGTTTGTGTCATACACAAGGCCATATTTCGGCAACGTAAGGGCTTTCTGTAATATGTGTATGTCAACAAGGCAGAGAAAGGTCAAAGTAAGCCAACAGCATACACTTGCTAGCCAAAGGTGTTTTTCCAAAGTCTTCAATTAGGCAAGAAAGTGTAAAAAAGTTAAGACATACTTTTCAGTGTCTGACATCACTTCAAATTAAAGTAGACCTTCTTCTCTAAAAAACAACTAATTATAGGCCTGTGCAACAGTACAGAGTGATGATTTATTTCTTCGAATAGTATCTTCATATCTCCCACATATTTTACAGCTAATATCACATTACACTGAGAAGTAGAGAGATTTGACAGCTCCTTGATTTACTGCCAAACTGCTCCGTCTTTATGTCTCTGGACAACTGCTTCTGTCTCCTCAAATCATGTCGCCTTTCCTCTCTGCCATTCCCTCTCTGTATTTATTATATATGAGAAAGCATTTCTTTGTGTTTTAATGAAAAATATATTATAGCTTATTAATTCTTTAGTGGTAAGTTTAGGCATCTCAGGATGTCTAAACAGTTGCATTAAGATCTATATAGATATTAATTTAGTTTGCATAAAAACTTGAAAGTTCAAATGTTTCTACAAATCAAAGAATAAGGATATTGAAAATTTATTACAAAAATAATACTTATATAATACTGGAAGATTTTTCATTCAAAACTTGCAATTGTTTTCGAAACAAGTATGGAAAAGCACGCCTTTCCCTTTGTTGAGATTTTTTAGCTATAGCTAACTCGCTAGTTAGTTAGCATTAGCTCAATGAGCTGGCTGAAAAATCAGACTCTGGATGACTATTTACAGTTTCCACCTGACAAATTATACATGAGAAAACTAGAAAAGGTCCCTAAAAATCCTTTACAACTACATATGAGATATAACATTAATTAGGTGGTGTTTGATACAAGAAAAAAAAAATAGGCAAAAGCTACTCATAGCAGGGAAAATGTTAGCATCCTTGGGTGGAATTTTTTCAATAGACAGAAATAAAAAAGCAGCACTGCTTTTTATACAATATAATAGAAGATAGATGTAGTATTCTGGTACATTATTTTAAGAAGAAAATGTAACAAATTTACACTAAATTTATAAATTCTTCCAGGGAAACAGAGCAGAAAAGAACGGCTAACCTCACCTTTTACTCTAATATAGCAGTTAGCAGCATGTGGGACCGCCATTATAACTTTGCAACATTTCTGTTGATAAGCGTTGGACCCAGTCCCATCTCTTCTGCCATTTCTGCTGCAGCTTAACTTGTTTACTTTGTAATCATTTGCAGCTAGACTGAATTAAGTGGCTGCCAGTTGGAGTAGATACAGTGTGATTTAAGCCCTGGCTGGGAGTAATTGGATCAGTCTAGGATTTCTGCCCCCAGGGAGAGTTGAGTCTGGTCCCATACCTTCTTCTAGTACAACTGTAAGCTCTGGTGCCTATGGAGAGAAACAGACGGCTATAGGCTGCAGAGGGCACGAGCTGGGTGAAATACAGCTGACAACAGGTGGTGAGGCCAGGAGAAATTCGCAGGGGGCATAATACTGTTGAAGTGGCGTGGGGAGATGGGTCAGATTGCACAGCTTTGCTGAACCATACTGAGCACATGAGTCTGTCGTGTGTATGTGTGTGTAGGATATGGGGTGAAAGAGTCATGGTGAGGTTCGGCCACAGGTGCCCTGTCACTCTGACTTGGATGAGGTCACTTCTCAGGACCCTAACTTCTCCTCACAAACACAGACATGGACGCCGCAGTCAATCAGAGCAGGGTGTGGACAGGCCAAGTCATCAGGCTAGCCTAAAGCTAACTGCTAACGAGACTGGAGGTCAACTCCAGTTGCACTTGGACGAAAAACTCACAATGGGATGCAACATAAGGATCAGTTAGTTCAGTGCAGCCGAGCTACTGTGGACAACATTAATCATGGTGCATAGGTGGCAACGGAGTGAGAAAAAGTACACATATGAATGCAGACACACATTAACAAGTCACCCTGCAGGACGGTGACATTAAGCAGCAGCTGTGGTGCTTAGGGCTGCTGTAAAGCTCTGGAATGAAGGTGCTCATTCAACGCAGTGCTAACAGAGGTATCTGTTAGTTTCTGTGTGTTTATTTCTCTGCAGCACTCTGCACCTGTCTTTACCTGTGGGTCGGGGAAAACACTGTTTCCCATTTTGCCGCCAGACATCAGCTGATAGATCACACAAACAAAAATATACACATTTTCATAAAGCGGCAGAGGAAAACAACTTACAGTCACAACACACAAGCTACAAACTGAAAAGCGCTGTTCAGTGTATGGTTTCACACAATGAAAGACATTGGACACACATACGTTCTACACACAGCCGGAGCTATTTTGTGACTGAGTAAACCACAGTGGATTAGCACTGTGATACAGTCAGCTCTTTATTAGCCTCTAAGAGCAGGAAGGATTTAGAGGGGATGCAGGTGTGAAAAATCAAGGAGAGCAACGAGACCACAGAGCGCTGCAGGAACCCAACCAGCGCTGGGTAGAAAAATGGGGGAACCATGTTGGTAAAAGATCACAGGGTCATGGAAAAAATGTAAAGCAGAATTTATTAGGCCGAAAACAAAAAGAGCTGTGCTGAAGAAAATCAACAGACATTGCATTGTCTGTTTTTCACTTTTAAACAATGCTAGTTGACAGAAATATTATTGATCTATCTTGATAAATATTACGTAACCAACACCAGGAATAAAAAAAAAAAAAAATTTAGTTTTAGGACACTTTTAGAAGATAGCTGTTTGTTTCCTTTCTCTTTCTAAAGGCTTCCCAGCCCACACTATTTATAGGGCCCACCAACTGCTAGCATGGGATCACACACACACACATGCAGTGGATGGGCTGAACTGTGGAAAGGGTGTGTCACAGGCAGACTCCATGGGGGGAAAAATTGTATGTGTGTAAGTATGCCATTGCATACACACACACACACACACACACACACACACACACACACATACATCTGCAGCAGACGTACACAGACACAGGTTTAGCAGGACTTACTACTTAGAGGGTTTTATTAGATGACCCTCCAAGTAAAAACAAGAGGTGGGAGCATCAAAGCTGCAGCGTAATCTCCACACTTTTGAAGTATCACAACTAAACCATTTATTAGCTATGCACATTCCCTTATCTATTAGCTGCACTGTTGATGTAACACATTTACACACACGCATAAAGACACACCGGATGCTGCAAAAAAGATCAGCATTTTTTAATGGCACATTATGATTTGGTTATTGTTCTTTTACAGCCTTACAGCGCTGATAAATACCTAGTTTGTATTTAGCAAGTTGTATGTGGTTTGATATTTGACAAAAAACAAAAAAGGGGATGCTCAAAAAAGGGCCACACATTTAGATTTTTGCAATGCGGTGGTGAGGGCTGCAGAGGTGATAAGAGCTGTTAATGACCTGTGAAGCAAGTTTCACCAATGACACACTTGTGTTTGCGTATGAGGACAAACGACCCCACACCAATGCACACACACCAAAAGCTAATATATGTGTCTATCATCTGTTAGTGTGTGCCCCTGACCGCATAACTCTACCACACACACATACACACACACAGAAGCTGCCTGTGGTTTTGTGCTCGTCGTAACCAACTTAAATTGTCAGCACATACTCTTTGCAGCTGTTCCTGTGAGGGACAACGACACACAAACACATACATTATGTGCTTATGTATCCTAGCATTCAAGAGTTTAGTTACTGTAGAGACATTAGGTGATTTTTTTCAAACAAAATTTCTTCATAGTTTTGTCCAAAAAGGCCCACTGCAAATATGCTACATGTCTGAGGTCCTTGTCTTGATAAAAATTAAAATCAGAGGATGTAATCATTTATATTTCTGGAAATACAATTGTCACCATTTATATTGAATGAACATTTCTCTTAGTGATGTTTCTGTCCTTGCAGATACATGTGATACAGAGACAATGTTGGTGGCCAACTTCCTGCCCAACTCCACCGAGAAACATCAACAATGGTGTTTGGTCAGTTAGCGAGAGGGACGGTTAGTAAAACAACAGAAAACAAACAAGACATTTGTAGCAGCAACAGGTTTCACAGAGGTGACAAGCCCACCAGAGGAGACACACTTTACCTCTTTCTCACTTAATTTGTGCCTTCAAAAAGTTCTACTGAAAGTTAAAATCTGTTCTTCTCTAATAAACTGCTTAAGTTTCATTTGACTTGTGTTTTACCAAAAAAAAGATTTTTTTTTCTCTTTTTTTTCCATTTTAATGCAAAATTGATCCACAGAAAACCACTTTTTGTAAAAACCGAAACCAGCCTTTCCCTCATCAGTCTCTGCTAAGCTGAAGACCTTATTTCCAACCTGCTGACATTTATCATGACTAAAGAGAAGGGTAATTGAGAGCTTAAAATGTTACAACCTAGAGGAAGGCCTGACATTATGGAGGCAGGAAGCCTAAGGGACAACGCATGTAAAAATTTTCTCTGCCATTTTTTCACCCTGCAACACTTTTTACTGCACAGTTAAAGTTTTACAGCAGAGCAGCCAATGACAACAGCTGTCAGGTACTTTTAAATCCAAGGGCACAACTTTCTCCCTCCCTCTTTGCTTTGTTCCCCTCTCTCTTTTGAAGGAAAAGTTTTAAATATTTGAACTAATACAAGGTCTGTAACTTGAGTGGTTTTCAGCCAATCACTGGGCAGAAACTCAGCTGTCAGCTCCACCTTATTGGACACACCTGAACACCCCCAGCCTATCAGGGAGAGCAAGCAAAAACAGCAAGCTTGACTTCAGAGGTGATCAAACAAATGCACACTTTGAGGAGCGCGATCTGGTTACGTTTCTCTTCGCTACTTTCTTCTTCTCTGTTTCCAGATCCCAATAAAACATCCTAATGCTGCCCAAAACAATATTTTTCAGCTGCACTGAGCTTACTTCAATAACTCTTTCATCATTTTGCTTTGCTTTAATGTGCCTATATGCCATTAAAATATTTCAGTTTCCCTCAAAGGATGCATTGCCCCCAACAGTATTTCCAACCGTTTTGTCTGGAGTCCAACAAGATGTCAAGCCTCAACTCCCTTTTCTCTCGTTTTCTCTCTCATGGCAGCGCCAGCAACAGATCACATATCAGCAGCCTGCAGACACACTGACAGACATCCTGTATGCTGAGGGAAATTACCCAGCAAAAATCACACTGAAGTTAACTTAATCAAAGCACCATCAATCAAAAGATGTAAAGCAAGCTCTGCAGAAATGAAAGATGGACTGGAGAAATGAGATAAATGAGAGTAGGAAATAAGGGGGGACGTCTCAGAGATTGGAAGGCAGATCATAATAGAGAATAGAGAAAATTTAAGAGTGACTCTCAAAATTACCCTCCTGGGGGACAACGGCTTTGTGAATGTGAAATACCTGAGTATGGGTGGCCAAAATTAGACTGTTTTTATCAAAATATTTACCCATGTAACGACGAACGGTTATTTACAGCTTTATATCTGTTTCTCTCATCAAAAAGTTGAAAAGAAAAAGATGGCAAAGAAAAACACCACACATGATAATCTTTCAAAACAGTAACTGTTTTTCCAAAATTGTTCATCTTTTACTTTAACAATTTCAGTTTCAAGATAGGAACAGGCTATTGTAGAAAAAAATTTGGACCCATTACTAACATGAGTCTGGAGGAAAACTGCGCAAGAAAACTTATATTGTGATGTACGATAGCGTTCACTATAGCAGCATTTCACATTGCCTTACAGATATAAGTATTGTTTTTTTTTTACATTGAGCCATGACACTGGTGCTTTCAAATGCTGATATAGGCTTACCAAGGGTAGACGTTTTACCACAGGAATACCAGAGGCAGCTGGTTAACAGACAAAGAGTAGAGGAAAAAAAGATATTTATGGGTTTTGAGAAATAAATCTATAGGACCAGACTCCTGCTGTAATTTATGTCACGACACCTAAAAACATCGTATTTTACACATCAAAGGGAGGCAATTCTAGCAAGCTGACAATATGTTCTCTGTTCTCTCTGGATTAACAAGGACTAATCTAGGTTTTTGCACAGGTACAAATACAGCCGAGAACACCTTGCTATTAACTTAATCACAGCTCTCCGCAGGGATTGACAGAGCCACGATTTTACTGTATAACCCCTGTCAGCTTGCACTCAACACCGGACGGCTTCAGTCTGCCGGCACTCATCTGCTGATACATGTGTCTGTGTGTGTGTGTGTGTGTGTGTGTGAGTACGCTCCTTCATATCTGGAAGCACTCAGCGAAAGGCCCTCTCATTGCTTTCTACAAGCTGCTGGCCGTATTTTTTCTCAGGTATGCCCATCTGTCCGTCTGAAGTGTTAAAGACGGGTGGAGTGGGGGGTAGAGAAGTTGAGCTTTGAACAATCGAACAGACATATGGATATAAACCTGCCAGACATGAAGCCTGCTGGGCAGTCACATAAGGGTGAACGCAGGGCAAATATGGATCCAGACAGCAAGAGATTGGAAATGATATACTGTATGTTTTTTAATATGCAGTGCCAGTAAGAAAGTGGGAGTGAAAACAGCAATGAAGAACTACAGGGACATGGATCAAGGATTGAGGTACGTGTGTGTTTGACTAAGAGAAAGAAAGAAACTGTATTTTGCTACTGTCTTGTAATGCCTTGTAAGGCTGATTAACTGTAGTGTCGGGCTTGCAAATTGTGTGTGCATGTGTGACTATATATCATCAAGACTAAACACACAAACACACAGCTGCTGCAGTCTAATTTCCCTACAACACCTGCAGCTCTTCGGGGGAGGTAAACAAGTCAAGACATCCCTTCTTTTCTCCCTTTTCCTCCTCCTCCTTCTCCTCCTCTTCCTCTCCTCTTCATGCTTCTCTCAGTGTAGTGACCACACTAGTAGGATTAGCCTTCTCTTTCTCAAACACACTCTTTGATTCCTTTGTGAGGGCAAAAGGTGGCAGCGGACATTCAAAAGACTCTTTTCACCCCCCAGAAGTGAGTAGTTGGATGAAGGTAGGGAGTGTTGGTGTGGTCTGGGTGTGGGCTGGGGTCCTTGGCAGATTAATATCCCAGAAAACAGGTGGGATTACATGCAGGACACGCTGACTGAACCAGGATCGGTTATTGAACCAATCAAACCTCTCTGAAAACAGGTGGGAAAGCAATCCTGCTGGTCAAACTGGAATAAAGGGCTGAATGTTTTAGGCCATGAAAATTCCAAATCGCAATAAAAGTGACTGGTTTTATTAAAAAAGATGACAGACTTCTCAAATAAAAGAGCAGCAATCCTTTGTATGTGAGAAAGCCAAGCAGTTCTTTTCTGTGTATTTTTGTGTTGATGTCAAAACATGTCTATCAAAAGCTCAACAGGCTTCTACTTGAAACAGAGGTCATTTCAAGTCTTCCATATTATTGGATAGATAGGCTTTTCTTCTCTCAGACATCAACAAGAACTATTTCTTCACTCGATTACATAACAACCACTTGCTTGGAATTTGATTTGGCACATCAAGTTTCTCCAAAAATATACAGGAATTACTTCTGAAATGTGCTTTAGATAAGACGTAAACCGTGCAAATGCCGACATCTGTTTGATTTTATAATGCTCTTGAACCATGTCAATGTGTGCCATATTTTTCGTAGTCCACTCTTGTTACCACAAACCCACATTAAGAGTGGACTCCACCTTGGACTCTGCCTTAGGCCTTGTTCACACAGACAACAGCATTACATGGATAAACATACCCCTCTAATTTATATTAACTGGACAGCTGCCTTGGCTTATTAAGGCTTTGGCAAACGAATGCATAATATTCTACAGGGAAGCTGAACCTGGCTCAACTTTTGCAAGACCCTATTGCATACATGCGCACATTCCTGGCAGGTTACTACTTACTGTTATATGAACACAGCATTATAACTGTTTACCTGGCAGAGTTTCAGGGTTACAAAATCCATCCTTATAGTATATTAGACAACTGTGCAACGTTTTGGCATTACAGAAGCCTTTGAACTCATCGATCTCTGGCTCAAAAAAGGCCATCCTTGATCACATTTCATTGTCTCAGTGGTACTCGTGCTGTTACATCAGTTATGTAGGGACAGAAGAATGTAAGCGGCACAAAAGCAGCGGATAACTGTTCCATCAGATAAAACATGGTTAAATCACATCTGGTATGGGAGGTTAGAAAACAACCACACAGTTTGATAACCTGAAACCTTTGGCTTGGCACACGAGGGAGTTCAGAAGCCCGCGCCGCTGTATCAACTTCTCCTCCACCTTCACCTTTAAGCAGAACAGACTTCCACAAGCCCTCCACAAGTGCCCTTAGTGGCTGTACTTAAGCAGAGCACTCATGGGCATCGAGTGCCAGGCCAAGACCCAACCCGGCTTGAATATCTATGTCCCCATTTAGGATCCCTGGGAGAGACTGGTGAAAAGAATAGAAGCACTGTTTGTGCCCAGACAATACTAAATGAGCCCGGATGAGAAGGCCAGACAATGCAAAACGAGTACAAATGAACGTCTGGTTTGTTTAAGTGCCTGAGGGTTGACTGGTATTACTGCACTTGTTAGCTCACTGCCTGCTAAGACTATTGCCAAAGAGGGTAATTAAAAACGGGGATTCTGCGGCAGATGTGGACATGAGATAGAAAGCAGAGATGGAGGGTTGTAAGTCATCAGGGTTTTGTTGTGACAAGATTTGAAGAAAGAATGAGCAGATCGTAGTAAACGTCACATTCTGTTGAAAACAAGGTGAAGATGCCCCTGGGACAGAATAAAGTACGAATGGGAAGATAGGAAGAGAGAGAGAGAGGGGAACTTTGTATAAAACTGAATTAAGCCATCTAACCTTTGTAAATCAATGAGGAATAAACTCCTTGTCCACTAAATAAGGCGAGTGTCATGCGATACTTACTTTGCTTGGCTCACACAAACTCAATTACAACATTTCACAGTATAACACCATCTGCATTGCACAATAGCGGACTGAGGGAAAGCAAAGGTCTAACAGTGCACGATCAAGCACCATTAGCTCGCTAAATGTGCAGGCAATGGAAACCACTATTGACTCCCTCTCATTGCAGCTCGACTTCAACGAGTGGTTTTAAAACGCTGTTAAATCCACTTAGCTTTTCCACCTGAGCACTATGTCATTTCGCTGTGTCAGCCCTCTCTCACCCTTCCTATGCCTCTTTCCTGAGCTGACTAATCAAGTAAAAGCACTACACTTCTTCCTACTGAAGGCTCAAAGAATGATGTGGTGGACAAAAAAAGAAACAAAACTTTTCTGCTAAAAACAAAGATGTTTTCCAAGTCTTACTCCACTTACTCTGAAGATAAACATTGAGATAGAAAAAATGGATGTGCAATGATACATGCTGACAGGAACGGTTCTCTTTGGTTTAGGTTTGTGACATATGAAATCTGTCTTGTCTGAATTTACTGTTTTGAGACTGGGATTCATTGAAACAAAGACCACATTTCTAGTCCAGTTGAAGTCTAAAATAAACTGCTCGTTAAAGTACCTGACGTTGAAGATAAAGAGAAGTAAACTATGGGTGCTGGGAGGAAATCAAATGCATTAAAAGAGTAAAAATTATTGTGTTGATGAAAAAAAAAGCCATTTAATTTTTTAAAAAAGTCAATGAAGAAAACTGCAAAATAATTTAATACATATGGGCATCAGCACGAGTTCAAGGATTTTCCATCATATATAACTTAAAAAGTTAAAACAGGTTTGTTTTGATTTTGCTTTTCTCTGAGCAATTATTAATAACATATGCTAACCAGCACCTACATACACATTAACACCTACTGTGGGATAGCTGATGTCTACAAATGTCACCATAGTGCGTGGGAGTTCTATCTATTGTATGTGTGTGTGTGTGTGTGTGGTTAAGTGATTAGCATTAGCACTGCTATATCTTCTTAACTTCCTTATTCAAGAGATCACGGAAAGGTGAAGAGTTAAATGGGCCATTCTATGTTTGGAAGGAGAGAGTCACTCAACTATAACCAGGAATGCACACACACACACACTCACACACACACACTAGTGAGTCTAGTCAACAGTTAGTCATGCTTTGCTGCTTTGCACACACAACATCCTCAGACACAAACACATGCACATCCCAAGCTGCCAACACAAACACACACATGCATACAAATGCAGAAATGCTAATAACACACCCTCTAATGAATTTTAAACCCTCAATCTATATTAAAATGTTGATACACACACGCTGCTGCTCCTCTCCTGCAACCTTCAGCATTGATCCAATTTGATAAGCTAACAGCAGACAAATAGTTGGTTTGAGGGGGAGCACACACCGATCAAAAGCCTCCTCACAGGTCGGCCTGTAGCGCTCTCTTAAGAGCTACCCAGCCATGAATGGCCTAATAGGACCAGTATCCATTACACTGACACTGGATCTTCTTTCTTCCTCTGTCGTTAGACGGCTCTCTTCCCTCGCTCATCCTGGCCCTCATTCACATATTTATATTTCCCTCATTAAGCTGTATAAAAAATGTTTTATTGATGTCGTAAAATATTAAGATAGTCATCATCAAAGCAGTTTACAAAAGCAACAAATCTACTTGAAATCCATATAAATACAGTAATTAATTTCACACATAAAAAGAATGTTTTAAACAGCGGCTTAAACTTCTTCTTTCTCTGGTGATTGCAGACTTTCTGTTTCTTTTTCTTCCTTTTCACTCTCCATCTCATTCCAACTCCCTTCTTCCCTCCGTCTCTTTCTCTCTGCGGAGGTGTCGGGTTACAATTATTGTTGGTGCTGGTTACTGATAAATAGGGTGCCTAGTTACCAGCCAACGCACGATTGGCTCTTTTCAACAAAGCGGAGAGAAAAAAAGGGGGGGAGGAGAGGGCGGGTGCAGTGGGGTCGCCCTGGGAAACCATGAGACTTGTGTCAATTTTAAATAGAGATTTGGGCAAATCCTCATGGTGTGTGTGTGTGTGTGTGTTCAAGTGTGTGGATGCATGCCTGCATAGAGTTGTTTTCACGATCGCTGCCAGGACAAAGCTCGAGAAACACTGACCCCTCTGACACCCCTGAATGCCCCACCGACGGCTGCAGTGCCTGCTGAGCACCCCCTCCTGCCTGCACCCCTGCTGGCACGTAAGTGGCACTCAGCCAAACACCGTCTCCTTACATGAGCCGTCCGGATAAAGGGACAGTTAAGCAAGAAATGATCTCATCCTGACACTACATGATCTCTCTTCTACTGAAAACACGGTGTGTATTTTAATTTCTATATTCAAACACACACAAACACATATACAAAGCCAGTCACAGACACTTTTATCAAGTGGCCAAAATATCCACTTACTTAACATGAGACACAAGCAGTCAAAGAAAATACAGGCCACCAAGTCTAAACATGCAAGTAGAATAGAACAATATCATAGTAATGGCCATAAGGTCGATTCTGCTTCTGTAATGATAATCATAATGTATTTTTTTTAAGTACATACTGCCAAATAATGACATAATATAAATAATCATCTTTGTTTTTTAATGACCACTACCCCAAGATTTGATTATGTATTTAAAACAAGAAACTGTAGCAAGCTTTCACCTTTTTCTAAATAATTTCCCCTCATAAAACTATCTAGTGATGCTGTAGCTCTGCAATAATGGTATAATTTTTGTATGACACTTAGAAAAAAATTACATAAACTTAAGAGCCATTTTAAGCAAAAATCACTCATAATAAGTCTTAATATCTAAACCAAAATTGTAGACAATATCCATTTTAAAAAATCACACTCAATAATAATAAAATATAATGACAACTGACTTAATTATATAAATATAGTGTTATGTTCCAAACCATGAAGTAATATTATAAAAGCTCTAAGTCGCATTGGGTTTCATGACTCAGCTTTGCTCTTCAGTCTTTTGCATTAGTCTTCTATCTGTAAACCAAAATTAGTACTTTAACTTCAGCATGAGGATACTAGAGCTATTTATATGCAAGCAATTGCACTGACATTGCATTGTATGATTCAAACAATATTGATGTTGCTATTCTGACAGAAATCAGACAAACCTTCCCCTTTTCTATGTACCTACTCCCTCAGCAAGTGGCAGGTGGACTAGTTACAAGGTTAGTCACTGAGTGAAAAGACTGCTTGCCATTTCTCATTTAATGCCTACTGGAAAGGCAGGAAAAGGCAAATCAAGCACTGAGGAAAAGACTGACTTTTCAAAAGACAGGCAGCTATACTTGTAAGCTTTCTTTCTGAAGAGACTACCCAACCACCTCACCCTCCGTTCTCCTGTTGAGCTTCTGAGGCCCAGAGACTTGCTTTCAGACTTGCTGTCATCTTCAAGAAGTCTAGCAGAAACACCATAAATTTTTAATGCAGGAGCTGGAAATTCATGGCTGCCAGATAAAGAGTGAAGGCCAACAGTTATCAGAGGATGATGGCATTTTATTGCTGAGCAGCCACATTCACACACTGCAGCTTGTTAACTGTCTTCTAAGACGTTGTCTTTTTAATATATGTAGTGTCCTGAACTGAAACTGAAAATATCAGTCCTTAAAGTCACAACCCTTAAGATATTCACTAAATATAACCCAGTTTTTGATCATATATGTTAGCATTTTTCAGCAGCTGTTATTTAATGTACTGTACATTCTGCTATCGTCTCTAAATTTAGTGGTTCTGGTTGTTAAAGGCGCAGACTGACGTTCCCACCGGCCATTAAGCCTTGATATACACAGGTGATTCAATGATGAAAACAATAAATCAAGACATAATGCTAACAAGTATTGAACTTCCTCTCAAAAGCAACAGGATAAAACCGAAAAAATACTCTCATCTAATTAACAAACATAAACAAGGCTGAATATCACATTTAGCTAATTGCCCTGACTGACACACTGTATTAACCGCATGTACTATGTTAGCTGTTCAGATGCTGTCGGCCAGTTGGTCACCAGGCCAAACCTTTGTTCAATCAACGAGTCATTCATAAATCTAGTCACTCAGTCATTAATTCAGTCAGCCAGGCAGCAGCTCAAGCAGTTGGATTCATTGATTCATTCATGCATTCAGTCCTTTGGTTTGTCAGCGACCAAACCGGCCAGCAGATTGAGACAGTGTTGATACAGACACAGATGTCTCAGTGCTTGTGGGACTCGACCGGGCTAACAGCCCACCTGGAGCTCCTGGCTGCCAGCTGACCTCTTGATGTTTCTATCCTCTCCTGGCTCTGTGCCTCCACTGATTTAGCCTGGACGAGTCACTGCTGAAAAACCTTACCCTCTCTTTCTCTGTTTGGATTACAAAAGAAAAAAAAAAAGTAGAGGGAAGATTACGGACAGGGGCTCAGGTGCATTACACAAAGACTGCCTGTGCACATCTGTTTTTGTGTCTGGGTTTTATGGGCCCTTACAGGGGCCTTCATCTTGTTAATCTCCAGGAAACACAGTAGCTCTCAAAGTTTTGTGTACCTTTGAGAGAGTGGAAAGAAACAGTGTAATGGCGAGAGACAGAGAATAAGCAGAAAGAAACAGCAGCTTGCATGCAAAGTAGATTTCATACCCTCACTGCATCAGCTATATAAGACCATCACTATTTGAATAGAGCCCTTAACACCCCATTTACAAGACCATTCTCTTTGGAAGCAATAAGCACATGCGGCCACAACGGGGGTTGCAGAGGCAGAGGACCAGTGGGAAGAAAACAGTGGTGTAACAAAGCGGTACGGTTGAGCGGAGGTGAATAATTCCTTCTCACCAGGAGATTCTTTGATGTCAGAAAAAAGGGGGAATGTGAGGGTAAAAAAAGGGATATGCCCCCCACCTCTTTCCTCATTCCTCTCCCCTTCCTTCCTTTCTTTCCTCCTCCTTGTTCCTCTCTCTACTCATTTTACTCCTTTCCACCCAGGATTCATCTCTCTCCCTTACTTTAGCTCTTATCATAGCCAGAACTTCCATCCCCTCACTCTAAATCTTCCTCCTCCTCTTTCAAACAGAAGTGATTACTTCTTCCCTTCTCCCCTCCTCTTCTCTTCCAAAGGGTCAGTTAAATGTCAGTGTATTGTGTTTGGTGACACGCTTGACAAGAATGGTGTGTGATAATGAGCCAGCTTCAAGAAAATAAAAGGAGGCAGGCGGTGAGACTATCAGTTTCTGTTACCTTACTAGTTACTTTCTTTCTGGAGAATATCCCTGACTTTCTGCATTTCATTTATTAGAGAATAAAGCCTCTCTAAAGTAACAAAAAGTATATATTTTTAAGAATTATCATCTGCTTTAGGTCTGTTATCTACTATAAATGCTTACATTCAAAGGTGTAAATGTTTGTGAAGTGACACACTGATGAGTTCTGTATGAGCTTTCATACTGACGTGGTTGAACAAAGTAAATATTAACTTTATCTCAACTAACTTGAATAAAGAACAAGTGAAAGTGGTAACCTTAGAGGCTGCATGGAAGTGCTGATATTTCTTCCTCTTCTGAGTTTTCTCCTTGCCAGTGTTCCTTTTTTCTGTTCCTAACTCTCTTCCTCTTGATCTTCTGATAAATTCAGAGTCACTATTGTCCCTATTGGTTTGAATGAATTATGAGTCATATTTTATTACACTGCATTAAACACAAGGCATGTGTGAGAACTCCTTATTCATTTGTTCAGAAGTGCTACTCTGCAGAAACACTATAGTTATGAGCAATCTAGATGTAGACTCAGAAAAAAAACTTCACTGTCCATCAATATGTGAAAAAAAATGTGTCTGCTCCATAATACATTACCTCATAGTTTTTAGTATGGGTGGTCCTGAAGGTTTTCATCCACACTGACAAATTGATAGCATTCCACAGTGAATTTCAGGTAGCAATTACTGTCAACATACAGTGCAGCTAGTAATAGCATCTTTAGCTTCAGATGATAAGGGTGGTAGTAGGAATAAAAGCCATCTTCAGGTTCACAAATGCTTTTTACTTTATTTTATACTCTTTCTTAATCAGCTTTAAACTCTTAATATGCTGTTGACTAGTAAGCAGTGTCTTTTTACAAGTATTTATGTATTCCGGAGGTTTATCCTAAAGGCTGAGACAATAACTGGTGACAATGTGTTCAAGCGTCTCAAAAATTTCAGATGACATAACCTGCTTTGTGGGAGACAACATCATTATCATCACTTTAAATTACTCTCTCGCCCAATCCTTCCTCTCATAAAGGGGGATTTATTAGGGTGGGGAAACAGTAAATTATGGCTTCGGCTCAACCTGCAGGTACACGCCCCAACATCACACAGCTGTTTAGTCGACCCCCAAAGAGACAAATTTTTTATAGACCCATGAATTACTGTCTCAGCACTCAACCTCAATCAATCACAAGTACGAATATTTTCCAAAAAGGACACAGTTATTGAAGTTTTTGAGGTTGTGTTATGACAAGTTTTGATGCTTTAAAGAGGAGTGGGAATGAGAGGAGCAGTAGGTCATTATAATAAGAGTAATGAACATAAACTTGACTGGCTTTGCATGTGTGTGTGAGTGTGTGTGTGTGCAAAACTGCTGACAGCAGAAGTAGGGTGGGCATGTTGTGTTGGGGGCCTCAGGAATTTCTACAGGGAAATTTGCTCATGTTTTTATATCTGTTTTGAGTGTGCACAATGCACGTATATAGACAAACATGATTACACATGCGTACATACACACACTTACAGGCAGTCTCACTTAGTTGTAAGGCTGTGTCTTAGTTTTGCTTGCAGGTGAAGCCATTCCTGTGGTGGAGGCTGGAATGTGGAGACTATTAAGTAGGAAGATGTGATTTCAGGTAAGACAAAAACGAGAGTAAACACATGTGTGTTCTGTGTTGATCCTGCATCTGTGCTAGACAACAAGATGTGATATTATACGTGTGGGAATGATACGGCCTTTAAACAATTTCATAAAACAGTGTGCGTCGTTGTGTTTGAATTACTAACCAGCATGTGTGTATTAGTGAGAAACCTGCTGTGCTTTGCTGTAATCCACACCAGGTATGACAAAGCTATTTAGCCTGTGAGGCATTTAGGTTATCTACAATGAAACTATTGTAATTATACCTTTGTCATATTTTTTTCTTGGTTCTCATAATAAAGTATTCATGAAACACAGTTTCACAGACCAATCA